>JAOWCC010001634.1:65652846-66252846 GCA_030867875.1 Actinernus sp. WN-2022
TCGTTTATTTATGATTATTAAAGGTTAGGGTGAAGTGTGGGGGTTTACTATACCCACCCACCCCTCCCCCCTGGATATGCATCGTTTCATTTATGATTATTAAAGGTTAGGGTGAAGTGTGGGGGTTTACTATACCCACCCACCCCTCCCCTGGATATGCATCGTTTCATTTATGATTATTAAAGGTTAGGGTGAAGTGTGGGGGTTTACTATACCCACCCACCCCTCCCCTGGATATGCATCGTTTCATTTATGATTATTAAAGGTTAGGGTGAAGTGTGGGGGTTTACTATACCCACCCACCCCTCCCCTGGATATGCATCGTTTCATTTATGATTATTAAAGGTTAGGGTGAAGTGTGGGGGTTTACTATACCCACCCACCCCTCCCTGGATATGCATCGTTTCATTTATGATTATTAAAGGTTAGGGTGAAGTGTGGGGGTTTACTATACCCACCCCCCTCCCCTGGATATGCATCGTTTCATTTATGATTATTAAAGGTTAGGGTGAAGTGTGGGGGTTTACTATACCCACCCACTCCTCCCCTGGATATGCATCGTTTCATTTATGATTGTTAAAGGTTAGGGTGAAGTGTGGGGGTTTACTATACCCACCCACCCCTCCCCTGGATATGCATCGTTTCATTTATGATTGTTAAAGGTTAGGGTGAAGTGTGGGGGTTTACTATACCCACCCACTCCTCCCTGGATATGCATCGTTTCATTTATGATTGTTAAAGGTTAGGGTGAAGTGTGGGGGTTTACTATACCCACCCACCCTCCCCTGGATATGCATCGTTTCATTTATGATTATTAAAGGTTAGGGTGAAGTGTGGGGGTTTACTATACCCACCCACCCCTCCCCTGGATATGCATCGTTTCATTTATGATTATTAAAGGTTAGGGTGAAGTGTGGGGGTTTACTATACCACCCACTCCTCCCCTGGATATGCATCGTTTCATTTATGATTGTTAAAGGTTAGGGTGAAGTGTGGGGGTTTACTATACCCACCACCCACCCCTCCCCTGGATATGCATCGTTTCATTTATGATTATTAAAGGTTAGGGTGAAGTGTGGGGGTTTACTATACCCACCCACCCCTCCCCTGGATATGCATCGTTTCATTTATGATTATTAAAGGTTAGGGTGAAGTGTGGGGGTTTACTATACCCACTCACCCCTCCCCTGGATATGCATCGTTTCATTTATGATTATTAAAGGTTAGGGTGAAGTGTGGGGGTTTACTATACCCACCCACCCCTCCCCTGGATATGCATCGTTTCATTTATGATTATTAAAGGTTAGGGTGAAGTGTGGGGGTTTACTATACCCACCCACCCCTCCCCTGGATATGCATCGTTTCATTTATGATTATTAAAGGTCAGGGTGAAGTGTGGGGGTTTACTATACCCACCCACCCCTCCCCTGGATATGCATCGTTTCATTTATGATTATTAAAGGTTAGGGTGAAGTGTGGGGGTTTACTATACCCACCCACCCCTCCCCTGGATATGCATCGTTTCATTTATGATTATTAAAGGTTAGGGTGAAGTGTGGGGGTTTACTATACCCACCCACCCCTCCCCTGGATATGCATCGTTTCATTTATGATTATTAAAGGTTAGGGTGAAGTGTGGGGGTTTACTATACCCACCCACCCCTCCCCTGGATATGCATCGTTTCATTTATGATTATTAAAGGTTAGGGTGAAGTGTGGGGGTTTACTATACCCACCCACCCCTCCCCTGGATATGCATCGTTTCATTTATGATTATTAAAGGTTAGGGTGAAGTGTGGGGGTTTACTATACCCACCCACCCCTCCCCTGGATATGCATCGTTTCATTTATGATTATTAAAGGTTAGGGTGAAGTGTGGGGGTTTACTATACCCACCCACTCCTCCCCTGGATATGCATCGTTTCATTTATGATTGTTAAAGGTTAGGGTGAAGTGTGGGGGTTTACTATACCCACCCACCCACCCCTCCCCTGGATATGCATCGTTTCATTTATGATTATTAAAGGTTAGGGTGAAGTGTGGGGGTTTACTATACCCACCCACCCCTCCCCTGGATATGCATCGTTTCATTTATGATTATTAAAGGTTAGGGTGAAGTGTGGGGGTTTACTATACCCACCCACCCACCCCTCCCCTGGATATGCATCGTTTCATTTATGATTATTAAAGGTTAGGGTGAAGTGTGGGGGTTTACTATACCCACCCACCCCTCCCCTGGATATGCATCGTTTCATTTATGATTATTAAAGGTTAGGGTGAAGTGTGGGGGTTTACTATACCCACCCACCCCTCCCCTGGATATGCATCGTTTCATTTATGATTATTAAAGGTTAGGGTGAAGTGTGGGGGTTTACTATACCCACCCACCCCTCCCCTGGATATGCATCGTTTCATTTATGATTATTAAAGGTTAGGGTGAAGTGTGGGGGTTTACTATACCCACCCACCCCTCCCCTGGATATGCATCGTTTCATTTATGATTATTAAAGGTTAGGGTGAAGTGTGGGGGTTTACTATACCCACCCACCCCTCCCCTGGATATGCATCGTTTCATTTATGATTATTAAAGGTTAGGGTGAAGTGTGGGGGTTTACTATACCCACCCACCCCTCCCCTGGATATGCATCGTTTCATTTATGATTATTAAAGGTTAGGGTGAAGTGTGGGGGTTTACTATACCCACCCACTCCTCCCCTGGATATGCATCGTTTCATTTATGATTGTTAAAGGTTAGGGTGAAGTGTGGGGGTTTACTATACCCACCCACCCCTCCCCTGGATATGCATCGTTTCATTTATGATTATTAAAGGTTAGGGTGAAGTGTGGGGGTTTACTATACCCACCCACTCCTCCCCTGGATATGCATCGTTTCATTTATGATTGTTAAAGGTTAGGGTGAAGTGTGGGGGTTTACTATACCCACCCACCCCTCCCCTGGATATGCATCGTTTCATTTATGATTATTAAAGGTTAGGGTGAAGTGTGGGGGTTTACTATTCCCACCCACTCCTCCCCTGGATATGCATCGTTTCATTTATGATTGTTAAAGGTTAGGGTGAAGTGTGGGGGTTTACTATACCCACCCACCCCTCCCCTGGATATGCATCGTTTCATTTATGATTATTAAAAGTTAGGGTGAAGTGTGGAGGTTTACTATACCCACCCACTCCTCCCCTGGATATGCATCGTTTCATTTATGATTGTTAAAGGTTAGGGTGAAGTGTGGGGGTTTACTATACCCACCCACCCCTCCCCTGGATATGCATCGTTTCATTTATGATTGTTAAAGGTTAGGGTGAAGTGTGGGGGTTTACTATACCCACCCACTCCTCCCCTGGATATGCATCGTTTCATTTATGATTGTTAAAGGTTAGGGTGAAGTGTGGGGGTTTACTATACCCACCCACCCCTCCCCTGGATATGCATCGTTTCATTTATGATTATTAAAGGTTAGGGTGAAGTGTGGGGGTTTACTATACCCACCCACCCCTCCCCTGGATATGCATCGTTTCATTTATGATTATTAAAGGTTAGGGTGAAGTGTGGGGGTTTACTATACCCACCCACCCCTCCCTTGGATATGCATCGTTTCATTTATGATTATTAAAGGTTAGGGTGAAGTGTGGGGGTTTACTATACCCACCCACCCCTCCCCTGGATATGCATCGTTTCATTTATGATTATTAAAGGTTAGGGTGAAGTGTGGGGGTTTACTATACCCACCCACCCCTCCCCTGGATATGCATCGTTTCATTTATGATTATTAAAGGTTAGGGTGAAGTGTGGGGGTTTACTATACCCACCCACCCCTCCCCTGGATATGCATCGTTTCATTTATGATTATTAAAGGTTAGGGTGAAGTGTGGGGGTTTACTATACCCACCCATCCCTCCCCTGGATATGCATCGTTTCATTTATGATTATTAAAGGTTAGGGTGAAGTGTGGGGGTTTACTATACCCACCCACCCCTCCCCTGGATATGCATCGTTTCATTTATGATTATTAAAGGTTAGGGTGAAGTGTGGGGGTTTACTATACCCACCCATCCCTCCCCTGGATATGCATCATTTCATTTATGATTATTAAAGGTTAGGGTGAAGTGTGGGGGTTTACTATACCCACCCATCCCTCCCCTGGATATGCATCGTTTCATTTATGATTATTAAAGGTTAGGGTGAAGTGTGGGGTTTACTATACCCACCCACCCCTCCCCTGGATATGCATCGTTTCATTTATGATTATTAAAGGTTAGGGTGAAGTGTGGGGGTTTACTATACCCACCCATCCCTCCCCTGGATATGCATCGTTTCATTTATGATTATTAAAGGTTAGGGTGAAGTGTGGGGGTTTACTATACCCACCCACCCCTCCCCTGGATATGCATCGTTTCATTTATGATTATTAAAGGTTAGGGTGAAGTGTGGGGGTTTACTATACCCACCCACCCCTCCCCTGGATATGCATCGTTTCATTTATGATTATTAAAGGTTAGGGTGAAGTGTGGGGGTTTACTATACCCACCCACCCCTCCCCTGGATATGCATCGTTTCATTTATGATTATTAAAGGTTAGGGTGAAGTGTGGGGGTTTACTATACCCACCCACCCCTCCCCTGGATATGCATCGTTTCATTTATGATTATTAAAGGTTAGGGTGAAGTGTGGGGGTTTACTATACCCACCCACCCCTCCCCTGGATATGCATCGTTTCATTTATGATTATTAAAGGTTAGGGTGAAGTGTGGGGGTTTACTATACCCACCCACCCCTCCCCTGGATATGCATCGTTTCATTTATGATTATTAAAGGTTAGGGTGAAGTGTGGGGGTTTACTATACCCACCCATCCCTCCCCTGGATATGCATCGTTTCATTTATGATTATTAAAGGTTAGGGTGAAGTGTGGGGGTTTACTATACCCACCCACCCCTCCCCTGGATATGCATCGTTTCATTTATGATTATTAAAGGTTAGGGTGAAGTGTGGGGGTTTACTATACCCACCCATCCCTCCCCTGGATATGCATCGTTTCATTTATGATTATTAAAGGTTAGGGTGAAGTGTGGGGGTTTACTATACCCACCCACCCCTCCCCTGGATATGCATCGTTTCATTTATGATTATTAAAGGTTAGGGTGAAGTGTGGGGGTTTACTATACCCACCCACCCCTCCCCTGGATATGCATCGTTTCATTTATGATTATTAAAGGTTAGGGTGAAGTGTGGGGGTTTACTATACCCACCCATCCCTCCCCTGGATATGCATCGTTTCATTTATGATTATTAAAGGTTAGGGTGAAGTGTGGGGGTTTACTATACCCACCCACCCCTCCCCTGGATATGCATCGTTTCATTTATGATTATTAAAGGTTAGGGTGAAGTGTGGGGGTTTACTATACCCACCCATCCCTCCCCTGGATATGCATCGTTTCATTTATGATTATTAAAGGTTAGGGTGAAGTGTGGGGGTTTACTATACCCACCCATCCCTCCCCTGGATATGCATCGTTTCATTTATGATTATTAAAGGTTAGGGTGAAGTGTGGGGGTTTACTATACCCACCCACCCCTCCCCTGGATATGCATCGTTTCATTTATGATTATTAAAGGTTAGGGTGAAGTGTGGGGGTTTACTATACCCACCCATCCCTCCCCTGGATATGCATCGTTTCATTTATGATTATTAAAGGTTAGGGTGAAGTGTGGGGGTTTACTATACCCACCCACCCCTCCCCTGGATATGCATCGTTTCATTTATGATTATTAAAGGTTAGGGTGAAGTGTGGGGGTTTCCCTGAAACCGGGATTGATCCCATGTTACTGGGGCTCGAAAGCCTGGTTACAGTGGTGAGAGACAAAGCGCTGACCACTTGTGACACCCCGACCCCCCTACAATATGCCTTAGGGTGCTGTCTAAGATGTCCACAGTCAAAGGTAAAAGCAGAAAATAATGCTGTTCACCATTTTTACTGTGAAAACTTAAAGAAAACACCATCCAGCCAATGGGAAAGGGGGAAGACTAAAGATCTTGGAATCACAATTTGAGAACTTTCCCCACATACGATTTTCTTTCAAATCAAACCATAGTTAGTTTGATCAAAACTACATTAAAACTCAAAGTTATTTAGTGAAAATATATTACTTTGTTGGGTTTCCACTGAATTTATGATTATCAACCAATGACATTACATGAAAGAAGAATAGAAAATCAACACGTTCTACATTCCTTTGCCGGTCATGCTATTATTCTAACATACATAGAGGATATGATCAAAACATTTCACGACTGAGTGCAATGAATGAGTGAAATACTTTGGACTCGAGAGGATAAAACCACTGAGTAGTAAATGAAATGGGGGTTCTGGCCCACTTGTAACATTAGACCAACGACACCGGAAGGACACGCATCGAGAACCAAGAGGCGGCCACGACGCCGGAAGGACACGCATCGAGAACCAAGAGGCGGCCAAACAGTGGAGGTGATTCGTCCCAGCCACAGTCGACGCACACCTTGGGCGACCCGCCGGGCCCGGCGGATCTCCCCCACCCCCTGGCGGGCCCCCAAAAATCTCAAGCACATAGGACTTCGCCTACACAAGGAAATGTCTAGAAAAATCATTAATTAGAGAAAAGGGTATACTACAATATATTACATGATGCCTGTATTGTGTAAGAATAACTGCTCGTGGTTGACGATCGGCAGCCTCAACACCTGCAGTAAACCGTCGGTCTTCGAACACTGTAAAGTACACCGCGCAAGACTTCGTAGGGGTGCCATCCTATCGAAACCATGTCGGGGGTGTGGAGTAGGAACACAGAGTGAACCCCGACTGTGTCACGCCTGCGGTGCTGCCCGAGTCTAACACAAGTTCGAGCACCAAGCCAACAAAGCTAAACGAACCTTCGCGAAAGTCCTTAATAGGGAGCTTGAGAGGGTTCGAACTCCTATTTAAAGAAAGGGTATACTAGGGTATACCGATGCAGAGAAGGATACCCTAGGACACATCAACACTACGGTTATGGACGAATACATAGAGCAGTTGCTTGCGGAAATGCAACCATCGCCTCTCCAAGGCGTCGTTCGAAACATCTTGGATGAGCCCATTCCTGAAGAGGTGAAAAAGCACCTGCTACGACCACTACTTCCAAAGGCCTATCAACCGTACCTAGGCCAACAACACAGCCGCGCAAGAAGCGGAAGGCTATTCTGGAGGAGTTCGATCCAATGCACACTCCCCAGAAGATACGGAAGGAAGTACTAAAGCTATACGAAGGACCACGCCTCGCCTGGAAGCGAACCCGATGGACTATCGGCAACTATCTGAGGGGGTGGCAGATGAACGTTCCCAAAGGCCACGAACTAGGTGCTGATCCAAGGGCCTTTCTGGAAGACGTGCGCCGCGAGATTCATCAGAAATTGGTGGAAGAAATCCAAACCCTCAAAGGCGTAAAGTTTCAACTCGCTCTGAAGGTGCAGTTCCGGAAGGACCATCCAGACGGCAGCGAGGAGTTCACCGACCCTGTGATTCGCCATAAGCAGGAGGCAGTCTTGCAGGCCCATGAGATAAAGGAGACCCTGGACAGGGCTATCCCAATGATCATGGAGACCCTCGAGAAGTGGACGCACAGAGGGTCTGGATGGGTGGTCGACCATATCATCATGCTCTGGCTTAATATAGCTCGATACCAGCCTCTGAGAGGTGGATCTTACATCCCACTACCAGCGGCGGCGAGAAACAAGAAGGCGATCATAAACGTGAAGAATAAGGATGACCACTGCTTACGATGGGCCCTACGGTCTGCTCTGTTCCCTGCAGACAAACATGCTCAAAGACCCACCAAGTACCCCACCCAGGATGGCCTCGATTTCGCAGGGATCGACGCCCCCACACCCATCTCCCAGATCCAGAAGGTCGAAAAACAGAACGGCCTGGCCATCAACGTATTCAGCTGGGATAAGGGCGTCAGCGTCCACACGCCTAGCAAACAACCTGCAGACATGCGTAGGATTAACCTCCTGCTGATTGAGAAGGCAGGTAAAATCCACTACACCTGGATCAAGTACCTCAACAAACTGCTGTACGACTAGTCCAAACACCGAGAGCGCAAATATTTCTGCGACAGATGCCTTTCAACTCCCTACTCCAGAGAGGATTTGTTGGAGGCCCACAAGCCAGAGTGCCGCAGGATCGGGCAGACGGCGGTGAGGGTGGAAATGCCTGAAGAGGGGAAGAACAAGCTCACATACCAAAACCATCATAAACAGCTTCCCGCCCCATTCGTCATCTACGCCGACTTTGAGGCCCTCACAACGAAGATCGCAGGGCCAGAGCTCAACCCCCTAAAGAGCAATACTCAGAAAACGCAACAGCACGAGGCTTGTAGCTACTGTTACGTGGTCATGCGCTGCGATGGTCGGACAGAGCTGCCTGTGGAAAACAGAGGGCCCAACGCGGCAGAGCATTTCTTCAGGGCAGTCCAGGAAGAGGAACGAAAGATAAAGACGGCGCTGGCCAACCCGATAGCAATGCGGATGACCCGAGAGGACCGGCAGACCCATAACACAGCCACCACCTGTCACATATGTGAGAAGCCACTGAATGAGGACTCAGTCCGCGACCACTGCCACATCACGGGTAAGTACAGAGGCGCAGCCCACAACGCCTGCAACCTCAAATTGCGCCTGTTGCCCCGCACTACGCCAATACCGGTGGTCTTCCACAACCTGTGGGGTTATGACTCGCATCTCATAATGCAGGGCGAGATCTCGTGTATCCCCAACAACACGGAGAAGTATATCTCCTTCTCCCTAGGGCAGCTCCGGTTCATCGACAGCGCTCAGTTCCTCCTGGCATCCCTGGACAGGTTGGTGGCAGCCAGCCAATCTGAGGCCTTCCAGATTACGGCTCAGTATGAGCCTAGTAGAGAGCGGCAAGACTTTCTGATGCGAAAAGGCGTCTACCGTATGAGTACATGGACAGCTGGGATCGGTTTGCAGAGCCACTTCCACCACGAGATGCCTTCTACAGCAAGCTATCGGACGAAGGCATTTCCGAGGAGGACTACACCCACGCGCGAAAGGTCTCGAACACCTTCGGCTGCAAAGATATGAGAGCCTACCACGATCTATACCTTCGCACCGATGTGCTCCTCCTGGCAGACGTCTTTGAGACCTTTCGGAAGACTTGCCTACAGCAGTACGGCTTGGACCCCGCGCACTACTACACCAGTCCTGGCCTCTCCTGCTCAAGAAAACCGGAGTGGAGCTGGAACTGCTCACGGACTATGAACAGCACCTCTTTATCGAGAAGGGTCTTCACGGTGGTATATCCATGGTATCCGGTATATCCATGGTATCCAAGAGACATGCCAAGGCCAACAACCCTCTGGTTGAGGGCTACGACCCGACAAAGCCTAAGACCTATATCCAGTACCTGGACGCCAACAACCTGTACGGATGGGCTATGAGTCAGCCGCTGCCCACAGGCGGCTTTGAGTGGGTAGAGGATCTCCAAGAACTTACCAAGACTATAGCAGACCATCCATCCGACAGCTCCAAAGGTTACATACTGGAGGTGGACCTCGAATACCCAGGGGAACTGCACAACGCGCACAATGCCTATCCGCTAGCACCGGAGCGCATGAAGTTCCAGAAAGAGTGGATGTCTGAGTATCAGCACAACCTCCTAGGTGTTGGGGTGGCACCAACAGAGGTTGAAAAGCTGGTGCCCAACCTCCGCGACAAGGAATGCTACGTGCTCCACTACCGCAATCTGCAGCTCTACCTATCCCTGGGCATGCGCCTGAATAACATTCACTGCTCGCTCCGCTTCGACCAGAGCCCATGGATGGAGCCCTATATCCGGATGAACACCGAGCTCCGGAAGAAGGCGACCAGTGACTTCGAAAAGGACCTGTACAAGCTCATGAACAACAGCGTCTTCGGCAAGACCATGGAGAACTTGCGCAAGCGGGTCAATGTCAAGCTCGTGCGCGCCAGCGAAGAGGACAAACTTAGGCGCCTGATTGCCAGCCCAGCCTTTGCGCGGGCGAACATATTCGACAACGATCTGGTAGCCCTACAAATGCACAAGAGCCGGCTGCTCCTCAACCGCCCGGTCTACGTGGGGATGAGCATCCTTGACCTCTCAAAGTATCTGATGTATGATTTTTACTATAACCAGCTACAGGAGCAGTATGGCGACCAACGCCAGCTGCTCTACACAGACACAGACAGTCTACTCCTCGAAATCCAGACAGAGGACATGTATGCCGACATGGCTGCCCATCGGGACCTTTATGACACGTCTGATTATCCGAAGGATCACCCGCTCCACAGCATGGCGAACAAGAAGGCCTTGGGAAAAATGAAAGATGAATGTGCCGGACGCCCCATAGCCGAGTATGTTGGCCTACGGCCCAAGATGTATTCCATCCTCGAGGCAACAACAACAACACTTTATTAATACTCTTACAAAAAATTACATAAGTGGGTAAAAGAGAAACTAGTAATAAAAGTTAGAGTAAGCGCTACTTAGAATAACCTAAGGGCTAATCGAGCTAAGTAGCGTGGTAAGAATATCAAGAAGGCCAAAGGTGTGAGAAAGAGCGTCGTGAAAAGACACATTCGCCACGAGCAGTACAAGGAGGCGCTCTTCACTAAGAAGACCTTCCGCCACGGTATGGATGTGATGCGCTCAGAAGGCCACCACATTTACGGACAGCACCTGAATAAGGTATCGCTGTCCCCATACGACAGCAAGCGCTGGATCGCAGAAGATGGTGTTACCACATTGGCCTACGGCTATAGACAGGTACTTCCAGTAGACTGGAGTCAATTTGGGAACCTTATCGACGAACTCCTAGCCTAGGATACCCTTCGGCGGCAGCTCCGGCGGCTCGGCGAGGTAGTACAGCACCGGCTGGTCCTTGGATATCACCGTCTGCAAGATCCGATATACCTCCAAACTCCAGATAGGATCAGTCGCCCGGCGGCGTTCCCCACCAGATAGGATCAGTCGCCCGGCGGTGTTCCCCACCTTCCAACTCCCCAGGGGCATAAAGGTATCTCAGAAGAACGCCGGGAGGCAGCCGCTCCTCCGCGAATCCCACAGGTCGAGAATACGCAGGGGCTTTTACGGCCACCTGCGAGGCTTCCACAGCCTTCGAGGGCTCCTTGCCCGTCAGCCGGGTCACCTCGCTATTCATAGCCCCCAACACAGCAGGAAGCCTCTCTACCCATTCCCTCGACCGGGCGGCTGACCCTTGCGCCTCGAGAACCATTTCTTGGGCATATTGGTGTACAAAGAGCCGTTCTCCCAAGGTCCGATTGGCGTGCTCAACGACACCTTGCGCTTGATGGTTCCCGGCCTCACTGCGCCGGACCTCGACGCCGTGCCACTCGAAGAGAGTAGAGACCCACCCCATAAACTCCCGCCCAGGATCCACTTGGAGCTGCTTCGGCCATCGCAGCGTGCGACCGTAGATGCGCTCGAAAGCGGCCGCAACCTCCCTGCTGTCCTTGGTCCGCAGGGGCTCGGCATCTTTGTAGCGCGAAGCTACGTCCACCACAACTAGGGCGTATTTGTATGTGCGCCGGCGCACCGTGTCGTGGGGGAGGAAAAAAAGGTCGGCCTGGTGAAGCTCGTTAGGCTGGGAGACCGCATAGTGTGGCCGCGGGACGTCCCGAGGCGGAGACAGGTGGATCTGCCACAGAGCCTGTTTCGAGAGCCATTCACTGGCGACGCCCTCTGGCACCTGGGCGGCTACGGCTACCTTGGCCACAGCAGCGAACCCTTTCCAATAACCGCGGGGGCTGTAGTAGATGCTGGCCAGTTTCTTATTCATCGTAGAGCTTGGACATGTATTCCGACAGCTGGATGAACCTCCAACAGGCCCGACGCGTCATCTCGGGCAGCTGGGCCGTCGCCCATCGCAAGGAAGTTGCGTCATCTCGGATGAACGCGCGGGCAAACCGGTACGCCACCCGCTCGTCATGCATACACAGTTGATAGAGCCTGCACGCAATATCTCGCATCTCCCTGCCGAGAGGCTCCGGAACCTCCTCGCGGCGCGCGGTCGTGCTGACGTCAAGGAGGGCGAAGTAGAGTTTTTCGGCGAGACCCATGTCGTACGTAACCCATCGGCTTCACCTGTTTTTTTTTGGGCGCTCAAGGGACGGTAGTAGTCGGGGCGCTGCTAGATAGTCGTAGCTGCTATAACCAACACGGTGGAGCCGCCAAGAATTACCAACTGCTTGATGTAATCCCTCATACGCTGCTGCTCTCCCCGAAAGGCGTTATTGGCATAAACCTCCTCCTGTCGTTGGTCTAATGTTACAAGTGGGCCATAACCACCATTTCATATACTACTCACTGTGTAATGTTCTTTTTTATTATATGGACAATTAAACTGCCCTAAGATCTCTTATCTACTTGTTTTACTTACTGTCAGTACAAACTTATTCGTGGTCTTTCGAATCTCTCCTGGGATAATTGTTTCGGATTCTCTTGTCTATTCATTGCAATCGAGAGTATCACTAGAGTTTTAGATCTGCCCGGGATGTTCATTTTCTAGCTGCTCATTTAAGCTGTGATCTTCCCCTGTGATTTTCACAAACCTGCCGCCGTCAAGTCGGCAAGCGTGACGTCACATCCGGGAGATGAGTCGCGTATTTGTCATATTTTACTCCAGCGAGTGAGATATGTATTTTACGAATGGTTTATATACTGGTAAAACACTCTTGTTCATATAATAACAAGAGCCCATCTGGGCTTTCACTCGGGCCACATGAGATTGAAGATGAAATACACTTTCATTTGAAATCCTCTTAGTATCAAGTCGTGCTTTAATTCGCCAGTGAGAACGTCAAAAAAACAGACTGGTCTATTAATCGCTTTTATGGCATGACTATGATAACGCAGGATTCGAACAACAGAATACTGGCAAATTCAAGTGTATAAATGCAATACAATGACATATTCAGACTTTGAATTTGATTGAAAATAGATCAAAAACTCGGGGAAATGTCCGGCTAAAACTGTATGAATAAATGTGAAATGAAACATAAATTTCATAGCAAGAAAAACAATTGTAATTCCTATAAATGAGAAAGCTCTTCTATTAAGCCGCTTCTCATATACACAGACTGTTTCACAAAAAACATTTGCGCTTATCGACACAAGAATTCAGTTGACCTTTCAAATAATTTATTCTGAGGTACGCATACTCTAAATCAGATGTTAAATAAAGCGATAATTAGAAGGAAAAGTACATTAACAGACAAACTGAGAGGAAATTTATTCAAATCAAAAAGAGTTTACTTACAGTACTTACGTAACTGACACCTTCGTGCACATATGCACTGAATCGGAATGAAAGTCGAAGCCTACCTCGAACTTAACTTTCAGCTAACCTGTTTCCTTTCATTCCACAATGAATAATAATCTCATAAAGCAAGCCCGTAGCTTTCAATAAATTTGCCAGTGTCTGAATGAAACAGCTAGATCTTTTCCAATTTCTCTCACGAGTCACGGCAGTCTCAAGCTACAAAACTTGAATTTTGATCCTCTTCACAGTAACGTAATTTAACGTCTCCGATCAATTCCTCTCTCTTTGCTGGCAGTTCATGCTTCTTGTTCGTGTAGTTGCCCCACTGAGCCGTAACCACAAAACGAGCACAGCATTTCAGTTGGCATACACTGCGTACATCTGCTTAACTAATTAGATTTGTAAAAATCTTAGCGGATCATGTAAATATTCCGCTTGGCTCAAATATGAGGGTTTCTGCCGTCAAAGTTCATTTTTTGTTTCAGTTTTCCCCATATTAGCAGACTTGTATAATGTCTCGAGCTCTCCGAATCCAGTAGAAAGACTCTGGTTATTCTGTCGTAAAACATGGACCTGACCCAAATTTAGGTTGTATTGCATCATTGCCCACGATGGAATAGATTTCTGACAATGACTATTTGAAATTGATATCTCCTTGTCTCGCCTAGTCTGAGCTTTGAATTTTCTTATCTGAGCGCGCCTGAGGAAATCTAACCTTTGTTTGCGTGACCAGCATAGTGCAATCTGATTGGTTCGAATTTGACCTTTAACGCATGCGCAGAAGCCGTCTGACACTAATTAAAAAAATAATAATAACCACTTGCATTTTAAGACTCGGCGCTGCCACAGGCAGCCCGAGTAATAATTGCCAATTAACATTACAAGACGTGGAAGTCGAAGAAAACGTTTTTTCGCTTCTCTTTGCAAAAAAAAAATGAAGGGCGGATAAATGGGAAGTGTGGGATAGAAATGTTAATACAAAATAAGTTGATAACACCGTAAGTAAAAATGCGGAAACGAAAAGCCGGGACATTTTTACGTTCGGGGTCCGAGGTGGAAGTGACTGGACAATCTCGGACCTTCTGACACTCAGGCTAGATGTCAAGCGCATGCGCACTTGATGAGTCCAGCCCATCCAATCTCATCTTAACCAGTCTCCCTCTCCTTCTCCCCTCCTCCTCCTCCACTGGGCCTGGTAATTAGGAGGCAGCCATTATGAATGTGGTCTTCTAAACAATAGTTCAATTCGTAGTTCTTGAAAGGTAACCAAGCCTTATCCTCGCATGGAGGATGGAGCACTGATACAAACCCTCTTTCTATGAATATGGATAGATTTTGATTATCATGCTAACTAGATACAAGCCATGGAGGCTGGAGTTGACCCTGCACTGATACAAACCCTCTTTCTATGAATATGGATAGATTTTGATTATCATGCTAACTAGATACAAGCCATGGAGGCTGGAGTTGACCATGCACTGATACAAACCCTCTTTCTATGAATATGGATAGATTTTGATTATCATGCTAACTAGATACAAGCCATGGAGGCTGAAGTTGACTCTGCACTGATACAAACCCTCTTTCTATGAATATGGATAGATTTTGATTATCATGCTAACTAGATACAAGACATGGAGGATAGAGTTGACCATGCACTGATACAAACCCTCTTCTATGAATATGGATAGATTTTGATTATCATGCTAACTAGATACAAGCCATGGAGGCTGGAGTTGACCCTGCACTGATACAAACCCTCTTTCTATGAATATGGATAGATTGTAATTATCATCTCTAACTAAACTGGGTCAACCCCAGCCTCGATGTCACCAAAGGCTTGGTTACCTTTCAGAATGGCAGTCAAAAACTAGGAATTGGACTATTGGTTAGAATTTCCCATGTTGGCAAGTTACGACACTGAGGTGAATAATTGTTTTAGTATATACCACACAAGTGAATAGCCACCACCAAATACCGATAGTTATTTTATTTTCTGTCAAATGGACAAAAACTTGTGTGATGTGATCGCTGAGAACTTCACTCAGAGGTGAATAGCAAAGGATATCCAACTCCAGAGTAGCCAATCAGAGCGCGCAGAAAACACTATTCACTTGTGTGGTATATACATGTACTAAATTTGAAAACAGTTAATCACTATTTTTATTGTGAATTATTTCAAAAGTCTCATTACAATATTTCATGGTACATGATGGCTCTAACCTTACCCTGTCAGCTTTACAACAAGAACTACCATCAAGGTCTTCAATGCAGCAATTAATATAGAGATCCCACATTTTATCTGACAAAAAAATAGTTAAAGAATTAAAAACTCGTTGATATGACCTGATGTTAAGACACACCCTCTGCTATAGGGCCTCCGTTGATAACAGTTAAGTTTGTAATTAGCTGAAGGAGTTACCCTATCAAAATAAAGTTCTATACTATACTATACTATACTATACTATCATGCAAGGATTTTGTTGGCATTTAATTATACTATCTGTGAATTGTCCTAGGTAGGGTTAGATCAATTGGACAATAATTTAGTATGACAGTAATTCAGTGCTTTTCGTGAAAATCTAGCCGTCAAATGTCTGTGCATGCGTCAACTACCCTGAAAAGTTGTGCATGTGGTATGATATGGTGGTTGTATATTGGTGTTAACCTTCCTTATTTTCTGGAATGGAAACCATAAACCAAGGTAATTCAATGTTCTGCACCCTATGACAATATTTTGCTGTGAGTGTATTGGTAATAACCAGTAACCTTCAGAACTATTTTGTTCAATTCTGAAAAGAATAGGTAAACTAGTATTCAATGGTAAATGGACTAAACTTGATGTTCACAAGTGGTGAAACACTGGGTAATTGTTACAATGTTTTATGGTAATTTTGCATGGGATATTGGTGCAGCGGCCCACCAAGACTGACAGTATTGTGCATGCACAGACATTTGACCACAGAGTGGGTCCACCCAGCAGATAATGCTAGGCCTCAATGGGGATACCACTGGCCAGCATTGTTTCAAGTTTAACCTACCATGTCATATGGCATGGCATGGGATAAAATAGTTATGCAGTGATGTCTCGTGGTATGACGTGAATATTATATTAATTGTATGACCATGTAAACAGAGTAAAGAATGTATCTACTCACTTGTGACTTGATTTTTCCAGGTATACACATTCACCTTAAGGCTCGTCTCGCCTACAGTCACTTGTGTGATATTTCATATATATGATATACCGCTCGAAAGTATTGCATATTAACTAGTATGCACATGTACCTGTTGGTATTTGTTGTACAGCCTGTTCGTAAACCTTGTTTCTCTCTTGTTCTGCTTCAATCCACTTCATCTCTACAAGCAATGTGTATTATTTTGATTAGTTAATACATTTAGATCAAGATGAACACACTAGCTAGTTCTGTTGTAAGGTAACAGTATCGCTTTTATGTAACCAAAAAGGATGTCAGTATCAGATGCTGTACCACTTATGTCACAAACTCAATGATAATGAGCTCGAGCTACTGTAAGTTTAAAGATCCTATATGTCTGTCAACCATTTTGCTTTGTGAGGATGTAGCTATTCCTACATACATATACCTTCTGTCTTTAAGCATATTAGCACTGATCATGAGTTCAGCACATTGTTCCAAGCCAATCTTTATTACCAAATTTAACTCCTGTTTTCAGCAAACACATTCAAGGTTAAGGCACAGCACCCTTACCTAACATTTATATTTACATTTATATTTTAGTAGCTTCAGTACTAGTGATAGTCCAGAATGTCAGACTGAAAAATATCTAAACATTTGTTATCCATAACTGGGTTGCCTGTAAATAAGCTGGGAATACTGAGCTAAAACTCATATATTATTATACTACTGACAGTAAGTAGCAAATTGAGTGAGGACAACGTCCATTTTCCCCTACAATTTTCCAACACAAAACTGTCTACTTAAGTTTATTTCATGAGCTTTGATTCCAATATGTTCAGTCTACCGGTGTAATAGTGAAATCCACTGAAATCCAACAATGGGCCTTGCAGGAATTCAATCATGTACAGTGTAGTTGTACTGGATGGCAAAACATTTTAAATTCATATACTTATTTGAAAGCACTTGTACAAGATCAGTAGTGTTATTAGCAAAACCTGTATGTAAATGCTATCTTCCATCCATCCATGGCAATGCCTTTCCCATGGGGATCACAAACTCAATTCATTCGTTAATGAGGTATTATATTCAGCACGTGACTGTTTCCTACAAAGGCCTATTACATAGTTACATAGCCTGCACTGCCTGCATGTGCTTATATGCATGGTGTTGCACATGAATGGAATCAGTGTTCAATTGGTTGCAGTGTTCATTCTAGGGCATGATTTTACGATATTATCACACTTTGACTCAGTGCCAACCTTCGCAAAAACTTTGTTTACGTGGGACACTTGTTTGCATCTGTACTCATATTCATCATATTCATCATATTCATATATTTGTAAACTCCGTTATCTGCCATAATTTTTCGATTGTTGTAGAAGGAATTTTGTGTGGAGCCGGGTAACCATTTCCAATCGTACAGCGCACTGCCTATTTTCTAGAATGCAAACACTATTGTAGTGTTACTTTATATTATTATTAGACATAAATATTTCATGCTCAGAGCGTTTCAATCAAGTTTGAAAAAAAATGTCTTCTATATGGAATGTATGACACAACAAACGTCCCACTTCGTTTGATTGCTAGAATATGAACACTGTTCTTTCCTTTTGTGTAAAATATATCATACAAAAAATAGCCATAGTATGTTGTTCAGCCATACTTAAAGGCAAAAAAACATGAACATACTACAGGGCTCGAAATTAAGGGGGGAAAGGAGGCGTAATTTTAAGCCCAGCTTAAAAATTTTAGGCGTAATTCTCCAAAATTTAGGCGTAAATGTCAAAGTTTGACAGCTCCTATCTATAGGTTTTGTCATGCAAAACAACTTGTTTCACGCGGGAAAATAGTTTACATTACAGGAGCTGTCAAACTTTGACATTTTGCAGTTAAAAGTTCAGATTTCACACGCCAAACGTCGCCGCATAATTAGTAAACTATGCATTTCAAGACAAAAAAGTTTCAAATCGTTTTAGAGATTTGGAAATAAGACTTGTCTTCCAATAATTTTTACCTTTGTAAGAGGATCTAGGCGTAAAATTACGCCTAAGTGGAAAACGTTAGGCGTAAAACGAAAAAATCTAGGCGTATTTACGCCCGTATCGGGCGCAATTTCGAGCCCTGTACTATTCTAGGCATGGAATGTGTTAGGGTCGTCAGTTTATATGAAAATCACTGAAAATAATTTTGTTCCATCCCAGAACAGAAATGCAGGCCCCTCACCATGACACAGCTCCTTTACATGTTTGGGACTGAACCCATACAGTGCATGATATAAAGAATATTCCTACTATGTTGCTGTATAATACATACCTGTCACCAAGGACATGCCTCTGTTGATTTCTGCTTTAAGATCGTTGATTGATCTACGAGCTAATGCATCCCAGCATTCCACAGAATTAGGAAAGTCCTTCTTGAGACTGCAGAAACAGTACGAAAAGAATAGGCAATTTTAGAATCAATTCAAGTATAACAGAAAACAGGCAGGAAAAAAATTAACAACTTTATTTACATTAATTTGTACATGATTGTCTAGATCACTCCAGGGACACAGATTCCTTGGTTGAATTGGAATTTGGGTTGGTTTTTGTGGAAGGAAAACTGGAGAAGCCGGAGAAAAACCCTTGGAGCAAGGATGAGATACCAACAAACTCAACCCACATGTGCTGCCGTGTTGCAGGAATCAAACTTGGGCCATAGAGATGAGAGGCAAAGCCACCCTGGCTAGCCACTAAAAAGTTGGTTACCTCACCTTTCATACACTTTGTCTTGACCTTGCTTTGTATTATTAAACAGTTGGTAGATACTGAGAAAAGAAATCCTGAAGCTGATGTCATCTGTCGGCAAAAAAAACTTTATCAAAAACAAAGAAACAAAAAAGAGAACTTCAAGGTTTTTAAAAGCACCTGACAGAAACAGTCTGCACATGTACCTGGAATGGCTTCAATGGCCTTTTTGAACACAATGTCTGCTACTTTGCCAGCCAAGAATTCATCGGTAACTGGCTCATCTTCTTTCTGAAAATAACGAGAATACTAATGTCAGTGTATGCTCCAGTAAATTTTGTATATATATGGCACACATCCAACACATTCTCAAACGTATTGTATGATTTCAATAATTATCGTCACAATTAAAGATCTTTTGTTGCAAAAAATATATTAAACCGACCCCCCTAAACCCTGTAATTAAATAGATGAGTGTTGTATTCTAAATTAAATCACTGAATGTGTAGCAGTGGTCGGTTAAATTATAGTAACTTTCTACAAGACTGAGACTGAACTGAGTTGTTTACTCCCTAAATCCAACTGACTAAAAATATACAACGGTCTAACTACAATCACGAAATAAATACGACAAACAGCTCGTGCAGCCGCTCGTGCAGCAACAGTTCAAAATAACTAACAGTTCTTTTCGTAATCTTCATTCTCTGTTACAAATGCAATGACTATATATATGTAGATGCATTTGCTCAGTCTTAGCTTCATCCTGAAGTTAAACAATCATAAATACCAGCGAGATGGGATATTTGCAACTGTGTATTGTTGGAGTTTTCCATCAAAATATCATATAGTTTTTAATATAATTATATAGTTTCACTTCACAAGTAGTTTACAACGTTTGTGTGAGTGTCGTATCAGCCTATACAATCTCTCGGCTCGAGATTGTATAGGCCGATACAGCACTCCTACATGTTCATGTACTCATGTTATAAACACTACTTATTATGTTATCATGCATGCATTTACAAAATTTAATTCACAACAATAATACCTGCTTCATCTTTGCTAGGCCAAGAACCTTTCTTCGCTTGTGAACCTTAACAAAATATTATGACAAATATCAGCATGAAAACTTTGTTTAAAATCCACCTTATAGAAATGATGGTGGTTGTACATTTGACCACAATAATAATAATTATTATTATAGTTGAACCACCCGTAAGCGACCACCCTCAGGACCTGGAAAAGTGGTTGCTTACGAGAGGTGGGCGCTTACGAGAGGTATTAAATGCAGTGATTTGACGGCTGCGAGACAAAACAGGCTTTTGGTAAGTGGTCGCTTAAGAGAGGTGGTCGCCTACGAGAGGTGGTCTCACAGAGAGGTTCCACTGTGCTTGCAAATAAAACACAGTTCAAATAACAAGATTTAGTAGATAAATAACAATGTCTTGGTAACACCATTTGTACTGGCTTGAACCCCTCATACATATTTACATATTTAAAGTTTTGTATGCAAATGATTGTGGGTAAAAAAGTACAGTACAGCACTGACTACAGCACGGTTACCATACGGCATGCTGTGATGTTGAAATGGTTTCCCATTGTTTTTGTCCTGCTGATCCAATAAAATTACAGAAATACAGTACAGCACGGTTACAGCACAGTTACGGACATGGCATAGTTTGTCCCACTCATATGAAATCTGCTCTATGGTGTATTGAAGTTGTAATAGACAAAAATATGAGTTTATATTCCTTCAGTTCCACCAAAAACCTTTGCTTTTGAGATACATGGTAAGTCTGAGTGTTACTGTGGTGTTATGCATTTCTTCACTCAAATGATTGTTTTACACTTTTTGCAAGTTGGTGTTCCTTTTTTGCACTTGTGTTACTTTTGAACTGCTCTTAGCCAATCAGACATCATGGTCATCATGGCTCTTAGCCAATCAGACATCATGGTCATCATGGCTCTTAGCCAATCAGACATCATGGCTCTTAGCCAATCAGACATCATGGCTCTTAGCCAATCAGACATCATGGCTCTTAGCAACTGCCAACACAAATGCAGGACACCTACATGTATCCCCCCCATCCCAGCAGTGATGTGAAATTAATTTATTTAATAATATTTTTCATGATTTGTGGCCTTCTGAAATTAAAGAAGACTTTATTTTGAAAGTGAAACATTTCTTTACTTGAATCTCAGACTTCTTATAGGCTTAACTATAATACACTTTTAATTAATAAAGTCCCAAGCAGTTATACTCACTTTGTCAACATGAAGCAGTTCCATCCTGAAGTACTGGGATCAAAAGAGATGAAAAGATGTGGATCAGGCTATCACTATAATACATGTATGCCAGGGTTAAAAGCATTTTACTAAGTGAAGGCTAAGTGTCATAAATTAGTTATTATAACAATATAATTTAAATGTACATCATTTGGCTGTGTCTCTGTCTACTTATAGACACACAAATGGTGACATTCACAATGACGAGAAACAACAAAGAAGTTTGTCACAAGACGCAGTGGAGTGGTGTAACTGATGTTCTCTTCACATTTTGACATCATAACAAATGTTCATCTATAAGAGGACAAATGCACCGTCGGCAATATTAAATCAGTTCTATATTTAAGTTTTATACAGTAACTTGCACACTTTCCCAAATAAAGTGAGCTTGTGCATGACTTTTTGGTATCATCTGTGAATCTATATGTACTGTACTATATTACATAATGGCTATCACCCAATCAGAACACACATTTCACTGTGTACAATAGTGTACAATACCTCTAGCCACAGCAACTGTGATTCAGTATTCATTCTTATTCCTCTTTGTAGAAGGGTTCTAAAGACCAAAAAATACAATCAACACTAAACTGGACAATATGAAAGTTTCAGAGCTTGTCGTGGGATAGGAGCAACAGGTGGCTGCAATAACTAAAAGTTCAATATTACATGTACCTGGCTGCTGGTATGTTTTTGCTATCTTCAAACTCCCATTTAGCCGCCATAACCCAAAAACCTACAAAAAAAAGGGGGAAAATAGATTTAAAAAAACATTCACTGCAGTATAATATTATCATGCTAACAAACAAAACAATATTAAGTAATTTAAAAAAAAAAAAAAAAATATATTAATAAATAATAAATAAAAATAATATATATGGTTTAAACCGTAATTAAAAAAAAAAAAAAATATTGTTTTTTATAATAATAATAATAATACAATTTTAAATAAATTTTAAAAATAAAAATTAGTAAAAAAGAAAAAAAGAAAATAAAGAAAAACCAAAACCAAAAAATCAAATAAGCAAATAAGTAATAATAATATTTTATCAGAAAGCTCTCACAGATGTGATTTTCAGAGAGGTCCTGAAAAAAATAGGAAGGAAGTAAGTAAGTAAGTAAGTAAGTAAGTAAGTAAATAAATAAATAAATAAATTGTGGGACTGCCAGTCTCTTTCACTTCAATACTTCTACACTTTAAACAAAAATATGTTTGTTGTCAGCTGGATCATCAGGGTTCTCAGTATTTATTTGCTCAGGTGGCTTTTAACTGGCAAATAGCTGCTTAATTTTCATAAAAGCTGTCTTCACAAAAAGACGAATCGCATAAGTCTTGTGTTTTCAAACAAAAGAACAGGCCGCTACTTTCATCCTGACAGTTGGCAGTAATCTGCCAGTTGCTGGCTTCTACCTGCATACAAGTATAGGTGTCAAGGTGTTTTGCATAAACAGCAATTCTGTTCAGAAATCAAGCACAGGCTAAGTGTGGTATGAAATAAATTCACTTACTTGGATTATGGGGGTGGTACTGAAGGAGCTGGGCAAATACTTTTCCAAGAATCTTTGAACTGCCCTAGAAGACACAACATGACAAAGCAGTATACACAACATGCAGTTAAGTGATGTGATTGGTATTCTTCTCATTGCATTTTGATGTCATCAGTGCATCGAAGCAAAATGAAATATATTCGTTTTATACAATAATTAGCAAGAATGATTTCATGCAAAGCATGATATCCTCCGCAAGTTCATCTGTACATGTACAGTACTAACACATTGCTTTCGACCAATCAGATCGAGCAAGTGTCATACACAAAATTTAATGTATACTCATGTTTATTGTATATTAAATAATAATACTCTCTCTAGTATGTACAAATGTGTGATAGAGCAGACTTTGTATGAGGGAGACAAACTACGGCTTGTCCGTAGCCGTAACTCTGTGATTTGATTGGATCAGCAGGACAATGGGAAACCATTTCAACGTCATGGCATGCCGTACAGTTACCGTGCTGTAGTTTGTCCCACTCAAACCAAATCTGCTCTAATGTACATTTGACCTGGTTAGATACTACTAGATCTTTCTCAAGATGTTGTCACAGTTTCTTTTGATTATAATTACTAAATAAATGATAAAATGATGACTTACTGTATTTTTACAAAATTCTATGTACTGGAGCCATAGCTTGGTATCTCCCTAAAGATTAGGAGAGAAAGCAGACCAATTGATTATTTAAGGGTTAGAGAATGGTGTATGTGTTTTATTAACAACTTCAGGCATGTGATGACTGTATAATGAACGAAAAATACAAAGGCTGGATGCAGTATGAAGAAATTTTGAGCAAGTGCCTAGTATACTTGTCAATAAAACACATTACAAACAAAGTCTCTAACTCTTTTAATATTCCAACTGAGTACATAGCATCAGGGCTTGCTAATTATTTTAAAATATGGAGGAGCATGTCTCCCATTTTCAAAAGAGGGGAGATTTTCTGGGAAGATTGGGGGAGATAAAAAAAACAGGTGCAAATTCTCGCAAAATCGTGTAGAAGCACGAGCCTGAACATGCTGTGGTCACCAATAAAGCACTGTCATTAGCCAATCACCTGCTTGGGTTTTGTACTTTGTACAAAGTTGGAATATTAAGCAGTAATCCAGGTTGTCAGGAGGTTCACTTTGGGGACACCCCAAAAATCAAAATACTCACAGTGACCCTGACCCCCCAAAAAAATTGAATAGAGTCTGATGTTTTGTATTTATCAACATTACAATGGTCATGCTAATGTTCAACCATGATTTCAAAAGGTCACTTTGTCTCCAGAACCAGTGACTGTCTGGTTCCCTGGTGCAATAAAAAAATAGACGAAATGTAATGAAACATCACTGTAAATGAATGAACTATTTAATTTTAAATAACACAATACAACGGCAGCTTCCCAAAGCAGATAAGAGCAGTCTTTGCTTATCTTAACTGTAGCCTGAATTTCAGCTGTCTCCTCCGGTTCGTTCCTCTCGAGAGAGAGACATCTGAATCCAATAGCCGATAATGCCGTCCAGTGACGTCACTACCAGAAAACCTGGTAGTGATCTTTGATTGGTTCATATTCTATAATTTCGCATAATTATCATAATTAATTTATCCGAGAAGACGGCAGGATTCACGTTGGACTCGCGATTGTTGATCGTTGAGTTTCAGTGGAGTGATTGTTTTTGGCAAAGACCTTGAATTCGTAAGGAAAACATCTGGAAATGGATTGAAAGTGTCCTGCACAATAACCGGCCAACTGTCCTGTAAACATGTACATTTTATCCTGTCGCGTCTGCGGGGTTGTTGATAATCGCTTATTTGTTCACACTCACAGTGGTAAAGAATGTCGCTACTCTCTTCAAGGAACTGTTCTTTCCCGTAAAAGAGTCTTTGTATTTCTTCGAAAATTCTCCATTATCCTTTCATGTTTTTCCTACTTTTCTGTTGCATCATTTACATAGGTAATATCTCGTAGCTGTGTCGATTCGAATGGCAGATCGCGAGGCAAAGATCAACGGAAAGACAAAGATCAACTGTACTTTGCCTCCAAATATAATATAACGATTTGTTACACTTACACTTGAGGCACTTGAGAAGAAAATGGGATGGATATATATAATTTATATATACATGTGTATAGGTAAGGCTTTTATTTTGACCGGCATGATCTCAAATAATTTCTCAAGGTGAGCGATGGTTTTGTTTTTGTGACCCACAAACTCTTACTACCGCCGTGACACTTTTATTTGCATAAATTAAATTGTTAATCCGCTTTGACGTCACTGGACGGCATTATCGGCTATTGGATTCAGACGTCTCTCTCGGGAGGACCGAACCAGAGGAGACGGCTGAAATTCAGGCTATCCTAACTGAAGTTAGTACATGTGATCTCATAATGTGCTATACACACAGAAGAGAAATCCACTGAACACTGGCTCTCGATCCTGGTTTATCTATATTAATAATTTGCTATTTTGTTTTTGCCACTTCAGTATTAGTGATAAAAAAAACACATGGTACATTTATAATGATGACAGTACTTACCACAAATTTCCTAAGGGATTTCTAGAAAAAAAATCAAGTAAAGAACAACAATCACACACAAGAAAACATCTTCCCATAAAACTACGGGTAGAAACAAATTTTTTTAAAGCAGAAAAAGCAGGAAAGGCTGTACTGCAGTAATAATTATGTAACAGACAAAAGTATTACACCACATAACTTTGTAATAGTGCAAAAATAAACTGAACTGAATACAGTGTGAAGAGAGTAATTTTAAATATAATATGAGACATGCTTTAAAGTGCATCAGTTAACCCATTTTTTATCTACATCAAGTAATATAAATACTTAAATAGGTGAATAGTAAAATATTTCTTAAGTTGAGTGTTGTTGTGTCTGAGTCATAAATTAAAATATATGTTTTGAATACTGTATGTTTAAATGATGTGATGTCAAACAGGGAATAATGATAGATTTTATTATAAATTATGGATGATAGCTGCTAGTGTTTTACTGAGAAATAAACCACTCATAGAAGTCATACGAAACTACATCCGGGTACTGAGTAGCATATTTTCCATATCCTCACTAGTGAAAGTATCGATGACGTCACGTTTGCCGCTTTTTGAACTACAAAGATGGTGGCAAGTTTGTGAAAATCACAAAGGAAGATGTAAACAGCTTAAATGAGCTGCATGACAATGAATATTCCAAGCACAAAAAGCTAAATACCATCTAAAACTCTCTATTAAAGATTTTCTCGACTGCAACGAAGAGACAAGAAAACCCGATGAAACTCCCCAGAACAGCTTAGAAAGATCACAAAGAAGTTTGTACTGACAGAAAGTAAAATTAACTAAATGTCATTCACAAGGAGAATGAAATGACATTGCTGGTAAATTTCCTGTTTTCTATCATGTCATTGGCATATTCAAAATATAAACCTTTATGACTCATAGACACAACACTCAGTATAATACTCTTCTGGATACTGCTTTCACTCAAATAAACTGACACATTTGAAAGTCTTTTATCTGGAACATTATTTTACTGTATTGAATGTAATTCAGTTAAGTAGGATATTCCTTTCTGTTGTAGGATAAAATGTCCCTAAAATTCCGTCAAACACAACATTTAAAATAGTAATCTGGTAAATGACATTGTTGTACATGTCCAGTGACCACTTTTGGGGATTGTGATTTTATATTTTTTTTTACATCCACTCGCGCAAGATTGATTACATTACAGAATGATACACTTTTCATTATTAGCTCTTTGTACATCACATCATGGTACATTGGAGTGTAGCTAATAGGTTTTACTTTACACACAGACAGATGCTGCACAATTGTGCACAATAAAAACTGTTGGTAAACTATTGATAGAGTGTCGCTGATCAGTCTTGGCCTACATACAGAACAGTAAAGCATCAGCCATTGAAGTAGTGGTCAACATTCGGTCGACCCTCTACCACCTAATGACAGGGGTCGGCCCACATTGCGTACAGTACACATAATCCCTTTTTCATATGATATTAATAGCAGAAACTACCAAATAATGGCAATAAACAGTGGAGAAGTAAGGAAAGACGGACAATTATTATGCATCAACAGTCATGATTGCACCAAAAGTGTCCATTCAATTTTCCTTAGACTAAAGTAACAAAGTTGAGTCACAGGTCAAAAGGTATAGTCACACTCTGGTTGCCAACACTTAATAAATGTTATAGTTGCATTGATTTCCAGTTAGTTGCAAACAATTGTGGGCCCTGCAGTATAAAGATACATACATGTACATCAGTCTATGTTTGTTTCAGCCTAGGTTATTTTATTTTTCTCAACCAGGTTATTTGTTCAACCTACATTTTTTTTTTACCTAGTAGTAAGTAATTCTTGTGTACAATAAAAATATTCACTTATCACTTCCATCTCCTACCCTCTCCATCTCCTTACCATACTACATTGTACCCATAATCAACTATACTAATTACCATATTATTTCCCCTTCACTGTCCTTGCTGGTACTTCAACTGGCAACCACTGGATCTGTTCGTCAGAGCCTTAACCACTGTGCCATAGGTGATCAATGTAAAGCACCATACTTATTTACTATATATGATGGTGCTAACACTACCCAGCCCCCCCAGCCCCCCCCCCCCCCCCCCCCCCCACAGTCTAGAGTTTCACTAAAACTGCGCACAAATTGATGACACAAACCCAGTACCCCATGAACATAAAAATAATACAAATGAAAAAAGTATGTTCTGGAAAGCACTGGCAGATGGTCAGTTCCAACTCTGGCCCCCAGTGACTACAATTAGGGTAAACAAATACTAAGTGAATCAGAAAAAATAACCTAGTAGGTAGCAAAAAATAACCTAGGTTTGACCTTAACATAAATTTGACCTGTAACATATACTTTAATGCCATTTGTAAATGTATTATTATTATTTATAGATGTACCCGAGTACTGACAGTACATTGTACATGACTGCACGTTACATGTACATGTATATATACAACATTTTACAGTATACTGTACCTGAAATAATAAATGCAGTCTTTTAGTCATGGCAAAGTCCCCCATTGAGTTCTTTTTGAGTCCAAGTCTCTGATAAATAAAATTGAACACACTACTGATTTATAGTCAAACTAGAATTTTACTTTCTAAATTCCATTCATACAACATTTCCTAGTGTCAGAGATGGACGTGAAGAGTAACAATGCACTGCACGTGCTGTGATTAAATCAACACTAGTAAAATTAATACAATAGTCCAGTTTCAGTTTTCTTTATTTTCCACTCTATGTACTACACGGATAATTACAAGTTAAAGAGTATGATAGACATTTAGGAGGAGGATACATAAAAGACAGTATTAAATATGGTAGTAACAGGGGTAGAGTGTGCAGTGGTTAAAGGAGCCGAAGCTTTCGAGTTAACCACTGCCACAGGGCAACGTAAAATACAGGTTTAAGGTATATAAAACTGCGGTTGACTTAAGCCTCGATAGCTCCTATAGGATTTTGATTAGAATATATCTAGGTAAGGATAGGAACCAAATTTTTTAAGTGAAAATATTAGACTAATTTGCTAATATATTAAACTAATCAACTAATAATATTATCAACAAACACATACATCTAATACATGACTAGGGCAGTTGTGATTTGAGAAGATCGATTTTATAATGTTTCTTAAACTGAGAGTATTAAACTTAGACACTTAATTTCTGTGGGGATCGATTGCCATATTTTGGATAAAGAAAACTTGAAAGTTGTCATGCCATAGTTAGTTTTAGGTTGCGGTCCAGTTTCGTATTTGCAATTCGCCACTTATTAAAATGCACCTTATAACCCTTCCTGCAATTTTTATAGCTGCTATGAGCTTCTGTGAGGAAATTAAAGTTTTGGTTTACAGAGTGTTTATTTATATGTCTTTGTAACTGGTAAGTTCCTTTAGTACATGTAGTAGCTTATACAGGTCCAGATCTGACCAGCCTTCGAATTCGCTCGTATGCTCTCTGCTGGCCTATCGCGGGCGTAACTATAAAGGTAACACAGGTATACCGTTGGCCTAACATAACATACACATATCGTAACATTCTTCCCTTTCCTAAATGAAACAGTATCCTAAATGGTAAACAATAAAATTTACGTATGTCAGTTCGAAATGGTTTCTATTGAACTACTAAGTGTGTTATGTAGTGCTGCTTTTGGAATTCCCTACCTCTTCAGAATGTACTGCTGCCTTTAAGACTCGTCTTAAAACTTTACTCTCCAACAGACTTCTATCCACTTTTGACGTCGACAATATTCGAACCTGGCGCATTATCTGTCCGCTTTGTCGTCGTCCTAACTTATCGTCCGTCTGTAAATGTTAAGCTGCTGCTCTTATGCTTTGATAAGTGCATGCTTGCGTCTTTTCTTTTATCACTGAAAGTTATATATAGCTGTTCTAGGTTTTATGCTCTAATAGATTAAATAGATTGTATAATTGTAGCTTCTTTATCCCTTATCGTTTCCGATCATTCTTTCATTATTTGTCTATATTACTTTTCATATATATATATATATATATATATTTTGCTACATTTTCCACCATCATTGACTGGTGCTCGCGTGGAGGCAAACCTTGTAAGGGACTTCGAGTCCTATTGTTTCTTCTCCCGTGACCTTGTGTCTGAATGTCATAAATAAAATTAATTAATTAATTAAATATTCAGTTTAAACGGTGGTTTGATGATCCTTCCACTGTGAGACATCTTGACTGGTGGTTGTGGTGAAGGACTGGCTGGACTAGTCTGTGAGGGTTGCTCCACTTGTTTAGATGCTTCCTCACTGCTGTGGGGCTGCTCGGTTGGTGGATCCATTGGTATACCTCCAGTTTAGTGGTAGGTGCAGCTACTGTGGAGATATCGGATTTAGGTGCTTCCATAGTCACAGGCTTTGCTGCAGCAGGCTCAGTTCCACTGTCCTTTGCATTGCACAGTCAAGAACTTTCTGTTCCTGCAAAATATTGTACCATCAACCTCGACTATGTAGGAACATGGAGCCACCTTGTTGATGCAGATCCCTCTTCTCCATTTCCTGTTCGTGTCAGTTGGGGTAGGCTTCATTCTAATGGCTTGACCAATTTGCAGTTCACAAAGTTCTTTAGAACCCCTGTCGAAGTATTTCTTGGCTCTTTGTCACTTTCTCGTTAGCTTTCTCTCCACATCTGATTGTATTTCAGGCTCTAGAAGGTGCTGGGCCACTGGCAGGGTTCTCTTGGTTCTCTTGGACATCAGTCATTGAACTGGGCTGCTGTCCATTCCTTCTGTGGGTGTATTTCTATACTCCAGAAAACTCATCCATTTATCTTGATTTGCTTTTAAGACTTCTTCTGGAGTGTTTTGGCAGTCTTTACTGCAGCTTCGATCAGCCCGTTGGATTGTGCATAGTAAGGTGCTCAAACTGCCAGTTGTCTGCAAATTTTGTGTATTCCACACAGTCAAACTGTAGGCCGTTGTTAGTGTACAACCTTGTCCGGGATGCAGTACCGAGCAAAATGCTACTTGGTCTTCCGGATGACTGGTTGGGGCATGGTCTATGGCATCTCATCGACTTACCATTATCCACTAAAGGTATCAGTTGTTACCATATAATCGTTACCATTGATGGTGATATATAGATTTTGGGCCATGATACTCCAAGGGAGCATCGGTAGTTCTGGAGTCATCAATGCCTCTTTCGGCTGGGCTGGTGCATACTCTGCACAGAGGCTGCAGCTACTCACAGTGTCTTTAATCTATTGGTTCAAAACAAGACATCTCTAGCTCGTCGGAGACATGCTTGCTCTCCTTGGTGACTAGCACCCTTATTCTGGAGTGTTTTGGCAGTCTTCACTGCAGCTTCGATCAGCCCGTTGGATTGTGCATGGTAAAGTGATGAAGTGTGGTGCTCAAATAACTGACAGTCATCTGCAAATTTTGTGTATTCCGCTCAGTCAAGCTGTGGGCCATTGTCAGTGACTACACCCTGTCTGAGATGCCGTACCAAGCAAAATGCTGCTTGATCTTCTGGATGAACTGTATGCTTAACCTTTCCTGACCCATGACGGTGTACTAAATAAAAGCCTGAGTTGATTCCTGGGTAGATGTCATGTCATTATAAAAAGGTAATGCATGGCGCCTTTCTATCACCGACAACAACATCAATTTATAGAAAATATACACAGTTTGTGAGTTAAAAAATCATAATGATTTTAGTCAACATTTTAAGTATTTCTTCAAATTACATTGTATTGCAAAGTCAAATTAATTAGATGATGGCAGGCATTGACCCAGTCTTTTACTTACGCAGTCATGGATCAGGAAAGGTCAAATTTTCATGATTTCAACCAAGTGTAGAACATAGAGTATTCTCCGTAAAACAAAACTTTTTTTCGTAGAAGTACTTAAAACTTTTTGTTGGTTCATACTTAGAAAAATTACAAGAAGGGTTAGGTGTACTTTAAGATAACTACACACTCATCTATGCATTGTTACCCTCATCTTAGTGTTAAACATTCATAGCTACCAGCAGAGAGATGAGCTTTGTGTATTGTGACAGTTGTAGTTGCAACTTCTATGCCTTCTCACTGGTATTTTCAAATATTTAACTTCAGATTCAATGAGACTAACACTGTGCAGATGAGTCTGTATCAAATCAGTGGCGAATTGCGAATACGAAAGGGGGATATTTTTAGGCATGGTTATAAATAAGCCATCACTCTGTGGGTACCCTGTGGTAGTTTTGTCATGTGGGTTTGGGCTGGCATCTCATGCAGGATATATGGCTGATTCCACTCTGCAATGATACGTCACACACATGCACTTTTGATGAGCCCAGTGTGCGCATCTCCCCAGTTTCCCGCCAGTGGAGCACAAGGTTCATTTTACTGCCATGTGGGCTGGCTCTGAATAATTATAGCTCTGCTTGTTGGTTCATCAATTGCCTTTGTCGTGATTGGTTGTGTTTCTTTCCCCTAGCTAGCTTGCTCCCTCCCCTCCCCTCCCCTCTTGAGGATTGCCATTGGGAACATTAAAATAATGGAGATTGAAACAAATGTATCTCCCTAGGTATCTGAGGATGACAAAGACATTTGTCTTAGTTAATAATTTTCGATATCCTAGATAGGAAGATACATGAACATGCACGTAGATAATCTTTATTTATCCACATTACTGCCTGTAGTTCATCGGAATGCTCTCCCCGATGGACAATGTGCCATCCTGACAAGACTATTAAGTATCCAAGGCAGATATACTGTATAGACTATACTTCACTAACCAGTTTTCTCTTCTTTCTCAACATATCCAAGTTGATCTCATACTGAAAGAACATAATAAAATGAATAAATTATCACAATCAATACCAAATCATTATGATCATAACTACAATGTATGAAGGGATGTGTGCAACAAGGGTATACATGACTCATTCTCCTTCAAATTCTTTGTTTTCTAATAAAGGGAGAATCTAGAATGTGTCAGGAGTCACTTGTGTCCTTGTTGCACACAGCCCTTCATACAAAAATGTATAATAGCAAATAAAGCTGCGGTTATGAAAGTCCATTATAACCAAACTTAATACTGCCATATGAGCAACTGGTGCTTCAGACATCAAACTTAATCTGACAAACCTATTGTAGCTGAATCAGGGAATCTTGTCTAGATTTTAATTTTTGCAAAGAATTTAAATTAAATTTCAAGATGGAATGATTGATACAATTAGTTTGTCACGCACTGATACAATGTAAGAGTGACATTTGATCGATCACTGCCACTCGTGGCCAGTGTCCAATTTGCCAAACCTAATGCCAAATCGCCTCCTGGTTAGCTCAGTGGTTATTAGCTCCGGTCTGTCGAGCAGGAGGTCGTGGGTTCAAACCCCGGCCGGACCGAGTAAAGGTGCTGCATTTGCGAAACAATGCCAAATGGTCAGACCTTCACATCTTCTTGGATAAGGACGTAAAATCGTAGGTCTACTGATGGAGGCGACCTAATGAGTCCTATTGTTTTGTACTCCTGTGATCAGGTTCTGATCAGGCTCTGATCCAAATGTCTCAAATCAAATTCATAGATCTGCCAGACCAAATTCAAACACTGATTCTGTCATACTTAATAATCCATCTATTACAAAGTTAGTGGTGAGGCATTTGAAATGAGCCTAAGGGTAAAATAGGTTGTATATTACTGTCATTTTTGCAGTCCTTTTTCTTACCTGCATGTACCTGAGGAAGTCAGGTTTCTGGACAACTCTTTTTTGCAGTCGATACTCAAAATCAGTTCTCTTCTTTATAATTGACCTTGACAACAATAATACAAATATTTATATTAATACTAAGAAAAAGTTTTTCCCCTACTGGGTGTTGGGAACTTTCATTATTATTATAAGTACTGGTAATAGCATGGCATTCATGGAGGAAATTAGTGATTAAATTTCCCCGAGCACAGAGGGAGGATTTGTGTGGCATTGGGACTTTCACAAATCCTTCCAAGACATGAGGAGAAATTTAATTGACACTTAAGGTGGCTCGCCTGGATTTTCCAGGGATGCACCATACACACTTTGAATGGCTGATACTCCACTGTCAGAGCTTGGTTGGACTACCCCACTTCACCCATTTACTAGAAATACAATAGACTTTCCAAAAATGTAGGTTTGTTTGACATCGGTGTTACCATAGCAACACAGCATTGATGTCATGTATTTTACATATCATCAATTTTCTCGAAATCTAGACCTAAACTTTTAAAATGACCTAGTGACCCTTGTACATGTAGTCTAAATGTAGGCCTTCAAGACTGCAAAGTTTAAAAAAATTGTATGAGAGCATTCATTTGTCGAAAACAAATGGGTTGAATATTTTCGTTTAAAAATAAACAACTTCTTGTTTAGTCGTCGAGAAGTAATGTCATAAATATGCTCATTTTACTCAAAATAGTAACGTATTTGCTAAGGAAGCTGTAATTCGAAAACTACATGTACCGTATTTTATCACGTATAAGCTGCACCTTTTTTGACTTTCAGATTTTGAAAGTAACAAAAATTGCCACAAAGTTGGGGGTGCTGCTTATATGTAAGTGTTTTCAGAAAACTTTTTTTGCAATGACCGTAAACAAAGCCATATGAACTATAGAAATGGCACATTCAATTCACAGAACACAAGTGTCAGCAAGATTTCTACTCAAACTCCTCCTTCGCTTTCCAAAGAAAACTAGCTGTCCAGTTGCCTGTCATCTTCTCTGCTAACTCCTCGAATGGTTCCTAGTGTTGTTAAAGGCCATAATTGGTCTTGGAAGCCTTCAAATTTTCAAATATAGTATAATTTTCATCGAGTTCATGTTCAACTTCGGAGCTCACGCTCAATCGGACGTTAGAGAAAACTCTCGCCCCAGGCCTCCTTGAAAATCCAAGATGGCAGACCACGGACTCAGACACGTGCTCATATAGTTTTGCCAGAAAATCTTACTTTCTTTTGTGCCTAAAGGAATGAAGTTCCTTAAATATGTTGTTGGTTAAAGGGGAACAACAGCAGAATAATTCTGAAGTGATTTAAAGACAGCAGGTTAAAATATACACAAGAAAGGACAAGGAAAGTTTTAACCAAGTCGTTGTTGTGATATGACGATCTCTTATGAAGAAGTTTTGCTTCAATTACGGGCATTTATGAACTCGAAAACAAGACTACTCTTACTGAATTTTGTAGTGCACGAGGTTTTTCCTTAAACCTTTTGGGGAAAACAAGCTTCTGTTTATCAGGCTGAAGTTAGGGGTGTGGCTTTTTACCTGAAATTCAACATGTACTACCCTGTCTCTGTAAATTTCAAGAGCATTGAACCATTTTAGGGGCGCGGAATAAAAACAAAAACATAGGGAACTTATACATTCATCCACGCAAGCTTCATTGCTGTATCATTTTATTGATACATGTAGCTTGTGTCTTTCCAAAATTTCTCTTTTGTCTAGATTCTACATACTTGTGTGCTTTTGAACTAACAAGTTTACCATACACGCTTGCCACATGTACATGTACGCTTCGCTACTGCCGGAATGCTCGTGAAAATTCTGTTCTTAGTACAATGACATGCAATTATCATAGTCATGCTGCCAGTTGTAACACGGTTATAATATAACCTACAATATTTATTTACAAAATGTTTTATAACATCACTAAATACAAAATCTCATTTTTAGTTAATATTTAGAAAATGTGTTTTCAGATATTCTTCTGTCTAAAGGTGTGATCTAGACATCACTGGCACTTTTCCCCGATCAGGTTACTAAAAATATACTTATTCAACATTATTATATACCACACCCTAAATCCTTTGTTGCAACTGATGGGATAAATCCCATATCCCACTGAATTATGTATGCAAGTGGCGATAACCACTTGCATACGTAATTCCTCATTAGTATGCAATAAATGGTGGTGATAACTAGTTATTGGCACTAGTGGTGATAACTACTTATCACCACTTGCATACAAATGAGTGGATTACGTATTCAAGTGCTCTCAAGCTGACAGTCATGTAAGTGCAATGACCCAATACGAGAGCTTCAACACGCTGCTTTCACTCATGCCCTACTTCTGAGTGCCCCCCACCGTCTCTATTATGGGACCCCGCTTTTTTCACCATACTCCCACTGTGCATGGTAGTGACGTAAATAACTATTGGCATCGGTATTCTATGCTTCACATCACAATAAATATATTATATTCTAGAACACTATTTTTATGAATGAATACAGTTTGTTATGAAGCAAACATGTTTGAATGGTTTAATACCATCCATCCAAAGTAACAAAACACACCATCGCCATTGTCTAGTGAAAACAATAGTTTGCACTGAAGCTAGAAATGATTTGATTAAAGAACTTATCATGCCTGCTCCTACAAACTCAGTAAAAAAAAATTCTGGGTTAAACCCTAAGATAAATTGGTTAACGAATTTCCACTCGTGTGATATGGGATTTATCATCACAAGTAATGCTTTAAACATTACGAGCAATGATAAATGGCCTCGTGCATGAAGTTGGTGTACACAACGAAAATGGAAAAAATTTAGACTAAAATTTGTTTTAGAATTGTTATAACTTTGTCATTATTTAATTGAATATTATTAAATTCCCACCACTCTGACCTTAGTTTGATGTGAATCTTTATCTTCGAAAGAGGGAAGAACGTGGCACTGAGAATAAAAATATCAACCATTCTCAACAGAAAAAAACGTGAAAGCCGCGTAACGAAACCTCTCAATTTCAGAGTGAATTTTCATCGTGCAAATCGCACCAATCGTGCCTTCCGGCACACACAATCTCCATTTTGCAAATCAGGCAAATCGTGCAGATCGCGCAAAGTACATACATGTATGTAAATTTTCTTCTCCGATATGTCTTAAACGATAAAAATTATTTTTAGCTACCAATTTCTCTCTCTCATGCTTGATAAAGATGTAAATTGTTTATTTGGAGCTGGCTCCATTTTGAATGCTTTCTTTCAAAGAAAAATAGTCAGCTTTTGATGAAGATCTAGACATTTTGATAAACAAATATTTCCCACCTTTAGCCAGTGGCACGCACAACACATCACACCATCTTCTGTCATGATGTGATCATGTGGCAGACAACAATTGATGAATTGTTGCCCATACAGGATACATTGGATTTTAATGACTGTCACATGACCCTGAATCAGCCAATGAGAGTGTGTGTTGTGTCTGGAAAACTTATGGCTATGTAACAACAATGCTTATTCCCGCCATGCACGCTTGCCAGAAATGAAGTATGTCTTACAGGCCTAAATAGTCACTGAATAACTCTAGCCTCAATCCAAACATGTTTTAAAGGTTTTTCCATGTTAACAAAGCACAGACACATAGAGTGTCCGATAATGGGTATTTCCTGTCCGATAGTAGGTTGATGTGTCCAATATATAATTGTCAACAACCGATATCTTCAGTCGATTTTCTGGGAGAATAGTGATACTTACTGTCACATCACCCATTGTCATCAATGTGCCAACCAGAGATCCATTGGTTCCTGACACAAAACGGCCTTTTGAAATCATGGTTGGTACATTATGCACCTATCAATTGAAACCCCGACCCCCCCCACCCCGGGACAAGGTGGGGATTTGACTTGACATCCTTACAAATGTTGATAAACCCCCACCCTGGTGGGGCAACTCAATGGTATTATGTCATTTTTAACAGTCTTAATAAAATAATAATGAGTCTTTATTACAAAATGAATTCCAACAAGAGCTACAATAATGGCAGAACAAGAAGTACATGTGGTAAAACCTGCATGTTTATATAATATTGATTTGCTCTGTGTCTTGTGCTGATGTACATGTATTGGCATAATGAATCTAACACAATAGAAAGGATAAACATTTTTCAGAGGTACAGTCAATCTAGTTTCGCTGTTGAATAGTTTAAGTGTAATTTGGTGATAACTAATTTTACTTTTTAGTGTATCTAAATTTAACTAATTTAAATTTCACTTGCAACGCTCCTCAAAGTCTGGAGGCCGCATTTTGTTTTGTTTCCATATTTGATTGGTTAATTTTGTTTTGTCATTCACATCCATCAATCGTAGTTCAGAAATAGCATGTACTTCCTGCCAAATTTAGAACCGTTGGTCGCGTGACACTTAGCTATTTAGTGACACTATTTACGGTAGTACTAATTTAGCAAATCCTGAAAAATCCCCTATCTCCTTGGGCAAAACTTGCTTTCAAATGCGATCAAATCCCCCACATTCCCCGACCTTGTCCCGGGGTGGGGGGGGTCGGGGTTTCAATTGATAGGTGCATTAGCATAACAATTGTCATGTTTATCAACACAAAGTATCGATATAGTGAAATTTGAAAGGAATCAGGTTATGCAAACTTAGTCTCAGCTACTAAAGTTCACGAAGGAAGAAGAACATCAACAATAGCCCTCTTCTTTACACGACTGGAAGCGATCAAAAATAGCTTGGGCTACCTGTGGAATATTTCTCTCTCTCACAACCATTCCATTGTACATTCTACGATATCTCTGCAATTTTAAATGTGCAGGTCCGCACAAGGTTGATTAAAAAATAAATTTAATTTAAAGTTTCCCAACTGAGTATAAGAGAAAGCTGAACTGGTATTAATCGGATCCTGAACTCTGAAGTTATCAAAAAAATTGAACGTGATCGCGATCGTACTGCCAATGTCGCTCACCTTATCTCGTGCCGTGAGAAGATACCAAACCTTTCCATCTCCTCGAGTTCAGGCAGCATGGCTTCGAGGTTATGATGCACATGTTCCGCCATTTCAGTTCCTTTTTGCCTTCCTTGGACTCGTCAATATTTAAGATTTGTGTATGAATTCCACTTTACTTTCTCGTCTACCATGTGCAATGTGTAGCACCGCTGACTGCAACAGACCTGGATTGAGGGCTGTTCTCTGTGCCCAGTCTTCTCTTACACAGGGTACCCAAACGGGAGGTAAATAGGTATTTTTGAAACCCAGGTATATATTTGGTTTTATTTTTTATTTAACAGCTCATATAATGGGAGCTCACACCTGGATTGAGGGTTTGATTTAACGTTTCAGGAAAATATTTTATGGCACGAGACAATAACAAACAATAACTTAACTAAACACATTGCAAAACGAAAATAAAGCATTCCAAAATATAAATCCTAGCATATTCATGAGACCAAATTGAGTGCGTCAGCACGAAGCCTGCCTCAATCGGCCTTCGGCTTCGCTCGGCCCTCGTCGCTCGGCCTTCGGCCTCGGTCGGCTAACTCTCTGAATATATCGTATCCCCGAGAGCCTGCCATGCTACGCAGGCTGGATTGTATGAATCGACACAGATTTCAGGCTTCATTCTGCAATGTGATTGGTTCTTGTTGTCGAGGCCGTTTCAGGGTAAATTCCGACTAAGGAACACGGCATTGAAACAGCGACATGAAGGACATGAAATAACGACGAAAGTCTGAAATTGTGAGCGGCAGAGAAATCAAGAAAATAGATGTAATTGCAACAGCGACATGTTTCAAGTCTTGCTATTACTGATAGCATTATCAAACTCATTAATAATTCATGAAGCAAAAACAAAGGAAATTAAGAAAGCATCAGTCTTTAATTCTACAAGAGATTTCGTCCGATTTACATAAACGTTGCTTCGATTTTCTCGGCCAAAATAATTCGTGTCGCCAAAATAACCGAAAACATCACTCAATATCTAAACGTTTGAAAAGTGCGATAAAGAATTCGCGTCCGATATTTATGGTATTTACAAACTCTCGCTTTCAGCTCGAGTTTATAAATCCCATCATCTTGAAGAGGGGGTTTCTTGGTGTAGCAAGGCACCACATGACGTCATTCTTTCCCTCTCTTGAATATTCATTGAAAAGCACCAAATGACATCACGTGTGTTGAGTCACGATAGTGATACACCAGCACAGGAGGAAGACCTTTCCCAATAATTCTCTAGTCGTTGTCCCACTGTCCAAGGACAATGGGACAACAAAATTGTATGCATACTAATGAGTCGATAGCTCAGAGGCTGGGACAACGGGACAACCACTTTGACGAAATAATTCTAAGTCTCTAGTCGTTGTCCCACTGTCCCAGGACAACGGGACAACAAAATTGTATGCATACTAATGAGTCGATAGCTGAGAGGCTGGGACAACGGGACAACCACTTTGACGAAATAATTCTAAGTCTCTAGTCGTTGTCCCACTGTCCCAGGACAACGGGACAACAAAATTGTATGCATACTAATGAGTCGATAGCTGAGAGGCTGGGACAACGGGACAACCACTTTGACGAAATAATTCTAAGTCTCTAGTCGTTGTCCCACTGTCCCAGGACAACGGGACAACAAAATTGTATGCATACTAATGAGTCGATAGCTGAGAGGCTGGGACAACGGGACAACCACTTTGACGAAATAATTCTAAGTCTCTAGTCGTTGTCCCACTGTCCCAGGACAACGGGACAACAAAATTGTATGCATACTAATGAGTCGATAGCTGAGAGGCTGGGACAACGGGACAACCACTTTGACGAAATAATTCTAAGTCTCTAGTCGTTGTCCCACTGTCCCAGGACAACGGGACAACAAAATTGTATGCATACTAATGAGTATAGCTGAGAGGCTGGGACAACAAGAATTTTGGTGTTTTTTTCGTTTTGCTGTGTTAGCGATATTTTTGTATAACTTTTATTAGAAACTCAACTCTAACCCTTGCGTGAGCACGGCGAATACGCTATCTACTGCACTATTCAATCGACCCCCAACATATAATTATGACGAGGAATATTGCATCGAAAAAGCTGGAAATAGCGTTTCAGAGCTTGAAAATTTCCCCAGACCCCTCTAGGAGCTCGCGCCTTCAGCGCTTGTTTGGGTTGTACCTTCGGGGCTTAAAGGGGAAAATGGCTGGCTACGCCCGTGGTAATGTTCAATTTGCTAGACGTGTTCTTAGCAGGAGGCCTGTCTTCAGTGTGGCAGTGCACATGGCGTCGGCGTGGAAATGGCAAAATCTCTCCACTCTTTCTCGTAGGTATTTAGAATGTCATCTAAGTTCACGAATAATTCACTGCTTAATATATCCCGGCCGTGTAATTGGAAAACTATTAACAAAACCTCGCGATCGAGTAGCGAGTATAGTATATAGTAGGAGGCAGCTGAACAGGTTTAAGCTTATATAAACCGTTAAGAAAACTTTGGTAACGACAAACCTGTAAAATTGCGAATGAGTTGAATTGAGTGCAAAGTTTACGTTGTAGACGTGAAGCAAGCGAAATCCAGAACCATTAAAGTGCGTGAATGCACCATCATATATAAAGCACTAGGCTCGATTACCAGCCGTTTGCGTGAGCCTGCGTTCCAACTCCACACCACATCACACCAATTCCGGTTCCCAGCTCAGTAAAGCAGATTTCGTACTAAGAATTATTTCGTCAAAGTGGTTATTGTCCCGTTGTCCCGGTCTCTCAGCTATACTCATCGGTATGCATAAAGAATGGTTGTCCCGTTGACCGGGGACAGTGGGACTTATAATTATTTCGACGAAGTGGCTGTCCCGTTGTCCCGGCCTCTCACTGCTATACTCAGTATTTATAGTATGCATACAATTTTGTTGTCCCGTTGTCCCGGTACAGTGGGACAACGACTAGAGACTTAGAATTATTGGGAAAGGTCTTCCTCTTGTGCTGGTGTATCACTATACTCAACGCACGTGGTCATTTGGTGCGAGGGGGAAAGAATGACGTCATGTGGTGCCTTGCTACACCAAGAAACCCCCACGAAGATCGTCCGCTCATTCTTTGTCTAATACTTCAAAAAAAGCATGAATAATTAATGAAGCAAAAACAAAGGAAATCAATGCAATCTCTGATAAAATTTCATCCTAATTTACATAAAATTAAATCGTATCGCCAAAGTAACTGAAAAGTCTTTTTTGTCAAATCACAACTACGTAATGTGACTAACAAACCTGCTCTTCCATCTGGCTCTTTCCGCTGCGGAAAAAACTGTGCCACTTGTCCTTACATTAATCATGGCCTCGTTAGCTACACTTTTTCTTCCACCGGGGAAACCCGTTTCATTAATGTATCAGTCAATTCCAAACCCGTGCATGACCCCCCCGGGCCACCCCCGGGCATTTGATCAGAGGCTTGCTCCCGAGGGTGGGGAATTTGACGAGTATCTAGGCCCTCAGGGGTGGGGCATTTGATCGGTGTTTAAAAAATACATTATATCTGTCTACAAATTCGCATCGCTCGCGTCGAAATGGCGAACGTACGTGTCTTCGAGGACTTCCAGGATAAGGATTGTGCATTTGTAGAGGCCTGGCTTGAAAGAGTGAACCTGCCAAATTTGAAGGCCACTTTCAGAGGTAAATTGTTTATGTTTAAACCTATAAACCAAGATAAACTATGTTGTTTTGCTTTGCTCCGTGAACTTTGACCGACTGCGTGATATTATTAATAGTTGGAAAAGACGGGCCGATTGGAATAACAGGCCGACCCAGCTGATGAGTTGGTCGAACGCTGTTACATACGTTTCGTGTGTCGTCATCTATTGTTATTAATGTGCCAACCAGAGATCCATTGGTTCCCAACACAAAGCGGGCTTTACAAATCATGGTTGGGACATTAGCATAACAATTGTAATGTTTATCAACACGAAACATCGCTATACCAACAACCGTAAGCCAACATATTCAATTTCAAACCATTACGTTTATTATAAAGTACATAACGGAAACCAAGAAGGTCGCGAGCCGGTAGAAATGATTTGCCTTATCCCTGACCGGTTGAAGGTGGTTTTCACCGTCGGTGTTTGCTGCCGTGAATTGCTTGAGTCAGAGTTTCTCAATAAAACAATGATTTCATTTATTTGTCAATAGTCTTTGCCTTGTGTTTGTCGATTTTTTTTGGAAAATTTTCTTAACCGGCCCCGATGGTGGGGCATTAGAACAGCCAGGATGAAAAACTGGTGGGGCATTTGAACAGTTTTTCTGCCTTGGTAGTGGGGCATTTAATCGATTTTTTTTCAAAATGTTCAAATGCCCGGGGGTGGCCCGGAGAGGTCATGCACGGGTTTAGAATTGACTGATACATAAGTCACACATCACTTGTAACACCAGTAACGTTATCTACATGGTACAATGCAATCGCGCTGCCGCTTACAATACATCGGTGAAACTAAACGACGGCTCAAAGACCGATTTAATGAACACAGACGAGCAGTTGACAAATTTAATATTAAATCTAAACCTACCACAGTTTCTGAACATTTCCTTTCCTGCTCTGAACAATCTAATACTGACATGCAACTTATCCCCCTAAGAAATAATTTATTCTTCGCGAGACTCTATTCGTAAAGCCAGAGAGTCATATCTTATCGACATAGCTAAAACTCTCGAACCTCTCGGCATGAACAAACGTGATGAAACTTAATATGTTATCTTGTAGACCCGTGTTTTTATGTTATCTCAAATCCATATTTTTACTTACGTCATTTCCTTTTTCCTCTTATATTGTGTAATCACCTTGATATTTATACTTGCCATTGTGAAATATTCATTTGTAAGATCTACCTGAAGAAGGCTGGTTTGGCCACCCGAAATATCGTAGAATTCTCAATATATACGTTGTTCGATCAGCTTTTCTGTAGTCCTTGGACTTGTTTACTTCTTTACATGTGAATGCTTTTGAAGTCGTTTAATAAAACCGCAGCTAATTTTGGGCCTTTATCAGTGAATTTCTAATTAGGATGAAACTTTATATAAAATTTCATCCTACTAAAAAATATTTTCTTTATGTCATTGATGTGTCTTTCGAAAAACACTCACAGCACGTGTTTTATCAAGTCTAATTAAATTGATAAAACACTGCTGTTCGTGTTTTAATCCTTTATGCCCCAAGGGCTTTTAACTGATTTTTGGCTCATTCTAGATTGCAACAAACCCTCCCCCCTAGACTTTCTCAAAGTCCCTTAAAACGAGATTTTCATTTCCCACATTCGCTTCTAGCAAGTCTACCTCCCCCCCCTAAGAAAACTGTAGTCACTGTTACCATGGAATTATCATCTGACCAATATAAATACTGGGGGCTCAACGTTTTTTTGTCGGCCATTTTGGATACGTTGACGTCGCATTGCTACGGAGCTGGAGGGAAGTTTGTTTGGAGGAATACAGAATTTAAGGCTTTTTAATGCATTTTTCCCCATTTTTAGAGTGCTGGAGGACATCATTAAGTCTGATGAGAGCTTGAATCAGCACTTTCTCGAAGAACTGAGTCTGTGCCTGCTATTGTGATAGAGAAAGAGCCTCATTTTCCACTCGTGAATGGCAATGGGCCAGGACGTCTTCTGTCACTTTAGCGTGGGCTTTATAAATGGAGGTCTGGAGCCACCTATCATAGCTTTTTCGGAATATTGGACAAGATTTACTTGCCATTGATTCCAATATGAAGGTATTAGGTCGAAATGGCTTTAGACTTCTATATTTTGAAGAATGAAGATGGGAAAGGGTCATGTCGCTGTTTGGTAGGATTTACCGGCATGCTTTGCGGTCATTATGGATGAATTTAGCTTGCTGTGAAGTGCTTGTGGACAGAATGGCTTGGTGCTGGGCAAGTTTAGGTGTTGGGAGACAGAAAGTGAGGTTAGTGCAAACATGAAACTCTAAATTTTATGTGCAATATGTATTTTTGTGAGAAAATTTAGAATCTGAGGAAATTTTTTTTTTTCTGTAACTGTCATTTTAGTCCCTTTTTCTGAAGTGAAATAATGTCAACTATAGTTAACTTATGCAAAGAAAGGAGGATTTTGATGAAATTATTCATTTTTAATATGCCTAATGCAGTTCAATAGGATCATTGGTCTATACATTAAGGTGTGCGGGAATCTCAGGGCATTGCTCTTTGAACTTAGTCAGATTTAAACCCTCAAAGCAAGTAACCAGTAATAGTGCCATATGGCACTCTTGGGACAAAGGGTTAAACAGTACATAAAAAGTTTGAGGTCAGCATGAATAAACAGCTAATCTCCTTCACTGACTGCAATTATTATCAAATTCCTGAAAGCAATTAAGTTCCGAGATCAATATTATTTCTAACATGCCTTTAATTTCTTTGATTGCCATCATTACAGATTCTACAATTGTCAATTATACAACATAATATTTATAATCATTAACCGTACAACTTTCAATGTCACTATTGATAATATCTGCTAGATAAATAGTCACATTTTGTCATTAATGTAAATAGACCAGTTCGCGGTAAATTCCAACATTTTGAAAGGGGTGCAAACATGGCGCAAAATACAGTCTGTAAATTTTCACGCGGAATTTGACTCGTTTTTAGAGACAATGTATGGAAAAATGAAAACACGATTGCACGCTTCCCAGCAGCTACATCCCTAAATTTCGATAGGTTACTTATCTCTTACCTGGTATCTTAAGTTTGTATCTTAAGAATATTTCAGAAATTCGATTTTACGGATTGGCATCGGATTACCATACACTGTATTTCGCGCCATGTTTGCACCCCTTTCAAAATGTCGGAATTTACCGCGAACTGGTCTATTAACATAAATATATTCTGCAAAGTTGACGCAAGATGTGAACACAAAAGTCAAAGATAGGTACTTTAAATTTCGTGTCCAAGTTATCGACAGCCGCATAAAATTGTTTAAAATCAACGGTTTTCGATTGCAATCTCGAGATCATAATTTTACCCAATAGGCCTTTCGCAGGAATACAATCATGTGGCTGTATTGGTAGTGTTATTAGCAAAACCAGTTAGAAAAATTGCTATTAATTTTTCCTATCTCCAATCTATTGTCGATCTTTCTAAGTCAGCATAAGTTTGTTTGCCATCCAGTAAAGCCTTTCCCATGGGATCACAAGTGCAATTACTTGGTTATTGAAGTGATATATCAGCATGTAACTGGTTCCTGTAAAAGGCATATTAATTCTGACAATGATCCAGATTTATCATCACTCAAGATCCATTTCTGAACATGCAAATGTCTGAATAACGCAACAACTTTAAAAACTGGACTGGGACCACGTATATACATTTCAAATAAAATAACAACCACAAGAAATATCACATCAAAATTGAAGGGGTGTGTGCCACAAGAGACAAAGTGCCCTTTTTTCCTTCTAAATCTCGATTAAGAATACAAAAAGTGAGTACACAGTAACTTAAAAAAAGTCCTGAAAAGAGCACTTGGTCCCTTGTGGCACACAGCCCTACAATTAGTGTGTTGATTGAGCTTGGAGACATTTGGATTAATATTAAAGGAGGTGAGCTTTCAAAAATCACTAAAATAAGAGTTTGGTATGGTTTGGGGGGACGACCATCCAAACCATACTGCTCCACTTATTTGTGATTTTCAGAAGTTTGCTATTCAGTTTTTATTTACTCGAACAACTTCAAAACTCGATAAACATACTAATTGAAAGGCTGTGTGCAAAAAGGGCATGAGTAACTCATGATCACATTGTAAATTCTCCAGTAGAAAACAAAAAAGTTGTAGGAAAATTTAGAATGTGATCAGGAGTCACTTATGCCCATTTTGCACACAGCCCTTCAATTATGATCTTTCATGTGGTAGCATTCATTTTCAAAATGTTCAAAATTATTTTTGAATTTGATTAAATTATTTACACTTGGTCCCACTACTTTATCAGTGTACTTGATGGCTAATAAAACAATTTTATTTGTACAAACAATGAATCACTACTTAACTGCACTAGAAGGGCTCCTGATTAAGTTCATAGACCATTTCCCTTTGCTTTTTTAATAATTTATACATCTGAGTGGCTGCATCCTACTTTTACACTATTTATACAAAAAGCAAAACCCAGGAACCCCATATCTGAAAAGACTAGAAAATTATATTATTTGGACCAATAAGGGTGATACATGTACTACTCAGGGTTGTCAGTAAAAACTGGCAAACAACAGATTTCTGCTGGCTGTCAGGTTAAATGTAGCTGTCTGGTTTTTCCAAAAGGTCCCTTCATTTATGGCATTTGAACTTCTTGTAACAATCTGTAGAACACTACAATGTATGCCTAGTTTCAATTTCTACTGACAACCCTGCTACTGAAATGTACTACTGCACCTTTAAAATCTGGAGATATTTACCATGATAGAAATACAATTTGTTTTCAAAATTCTATACTAAGAGCTTTGTACAGCCTTGTACTGGCATTTTCCAGTTATAAATTTCAATAATTATGTATTACTAAATTTTTATCTAACTATCCGTACATTGTCTCTTTCTTTTGGCATCCCGACCTTCATCTCGTCTTTGATTCACCTTGAAGATCCAGTTCAGTTCTTCCGTTAGGTATCTCTTTACCCCTGGCGGGATGGGAAGGGCATGGACTGCATCAGAATTGGGTAGTATCTGTCCAATTGCAGCACAACATAAGTACTGAAGGGAGAAATTAACAGAGGTGCTGCGCAATAGCCTCATTTTCGTTCTTGCAGCTGTCGAGGACACCATTGGGTACAAGTCTTTACACCTCAAGCCATTAGCAGCCACGCCCAAGGGCTCATTGTCCTTTAAAAATGACAGCCTGCCATTCCACGTATCCAAATGTACACCAATGGTAGTTCCGCGGTCAAACTTTGTGGTATAGTCTTGACTTTTACCATTATGATGAAAGGTTCCAAAGTATGATAGACCCCAGCTTTCTTCATCTCTTCCTAAAATACTACAGAATGAAGACCTATATCTTTCCAAATCTGTGTCCTTTGATCCAACACCAATCATCTGGGAGAACAAGAACAGTTAATCAGATTATTGTTTTCATGAATCCCTACATGTTCCCCAAAATTTACATGTGCTTTTGAAGACCCATTGTCAATGTAGTTTCAGATATTTAGCAAGAATTGCAACAACTAGACAAGCACTGAACACACTAACAAAATAAGCAAGCTATTATACTACCATGTACATGTGTGAGAGGATGCATTACATCATAATTATAGTTTACAGTCCGTATGTGCGACAGTAAGTAAGAGCAAGAACAAGTCCCACACAAACTGAAGTTAGTTTTTTGTGTGCGTGTCCTAATATTGACAATGATTTTTGTCGTAACATGGTCAAAATATAGTACCGCCTGAAATTATTGAAGCATACAGATGCGGTCAAACCAAGACTCTACCACAGTCATTGGATGTGGTAAAGCTGTGGTAGACAATGAATTTGCTGTGGCTTTACCATGGTCAAATTATTCACCTCAGCTAAAGCCGCGGTAATTGACACAATGAGTGTCTTTTCACCAAAATTCTGTTGTAGTAACTGTGGATCAAGAAAATTTAATGTTGTTCTTACAGTGATTTTTACTGTTTGAAGTATTCTCCGATCTTGTACAAAGAAATTGAAAGAACGGCAATATCTATGTTACCCTAATAAATTGCTAGTCATGATCACAGCATGTCTACATTGTAAAGTAAACAAGCATAATAAAATGAACACCAGGGTATTTGAGTTGATCTACACATCTCACTTTTGAGGTTTTAAGTACTGTGTATTGCGAACTGATATCACAGCCATTGAAGAACCCCAAACATTTATTTATTTCAAACAGTAGACATGATCACATCTTGCTTTTCCCGGCAGAAGTCGTTGCTCCCCTTTTGGTGAGTGATAAACTATCTTCAGAGTTGGGATTGGAGTTGGGATTGGAGTTGGAGTTGGGATTAATTTGAATATGCACTTTGACCTTCAAAGTTTTGGGATAACTGTCCAATGTTCATTTAATTCAAAAGGAAAACCTTTCAGGTATGATTTATAGTATCTTGAGCAAAAAGCACAATCCAATACAGCAAGAAAGCCAACATAATTTTCAATCACAGATTCACTCGGTTTTTAGTAGACAGTTCAGCAAAAATTATGGCTGAGTTGATTTGACTGTTGAATATGAACTTGTCTTCAAGGTGCAGGCCACACCGACAAAACATACCATGTTTGGTTACAGTTTGGATATCTGACTTTGTCAATGCTCCATAGTGTAGACTGGTGAACATTTCCCTCAGGCTTTCACTCCTTCGATAAATCGTACAAACAAATCCAGCAGGCCTGGAGATCAAATGGCAACAAAACATCTCAGATAAGCTTTCGACAGAGTAGCTCTCAACGTGGAAGTACCGTATTTTATCACGTATAAGCCGCACCTCACGTATAAGCTGCACCCCTAACTTCAACCTGATAAACACAAGCTTGTTTTTCCCGAAAGGTTTATGGAAAAACCTTGTGTATAAGCCGCACCACAAAATTCAGTAAAGAGTAGTCTTGTGTTTGAGTTCATAAATGCCTGTAATTGAAGCAAAACTTCTTCATAAGAGATCATCATATTACAACAACGAATTGGTTAAAACTTTCCTTGTCCTTTCTTGTGTATATTTTAACCTGCTGTCTTTAAATCACTTCAGAATTATTCTGCTGTTGTTCCCCCATTAACCAACAACATATTTAAGGAACTTAATTCCTTCAAGCGCACAAGAAAGTAAGATTTTCTGGCAAAACTATATGAGCACGTGTCTGAGGCCGTGGTCCGCCATCTTGGATTTTCAAGTTTTCTCAAACATCCGATCGAGCTCCGAAGTATGGCAAGCCAAACGGGACAAAAGTGTGTCTAAAAAAATATTACTAGACGAGTTAATATTATCATTATACGAGTTCAAGAGTTTACTAGACGAGTTTAAATTATCACTACACGAGTTTCACACTTTACTAGGCGAGTGTCGATTATCACTATACGAGTTTCAAACTTTACTAGGCGAGTTTAAATTATCACTATACGATAATTTTATTCACTATACGAGTTTCAAACTTTACTAGGCGAGTTTAAATTATTACTATACGATAATTTTATTCACTATACGAGTTTAATAATTTACTTGACGAGTTTGATAAAACACTGCACGCGATAAATATCACTGTACGAGAAAAAAATATCACTAGACAAGAATATCGATTGATTATTGATTGATAGAGATACACTTGAGAAGACGGTAAATTGGTCAGCGTGCTAGAAAATACAAAATGGCGGCTGAAACTCTTTCAATTGATGCTTTCAAAGACCTGTTAGATTCACTTGGAAATGCAGTAAACAGAATTGGTTCAGCGTATAATGCAGACAAAGCATTATTAGATAGATGCAGAAAAAAATTGGAGAATCTTTTAAGGGTAATGATAGCTGTTTCTTTGAGTCAAATTTATTTTCTGTCTCCCTTGCTGCTGAACCTCGTGGACGAACTGACGGACTGCCTTGTCATGTTCAGTTGAACGCCGTTTGTAATTTTCTCAGTCTTGAAGAAGGTTGCAACGAGAGGAAGGTTGTTTCGTTTCACGAAAGTACAGGGGGAAGACCGGCCTATAATATATCCAAGGATATTATCGAGCAACTTCGTGAAACTGGTATGAACTGGAAAAACATTTCAACCTTTTTAGGAATTTCTGGAAAAAAACACTCTACCGCAAGAGGATAGAGTTGGGTGTAGAGGATGCCTTCACCGAAATATCAGATGAGGATTTGGATAAACAGATAGAAGATACCCTTGCATTATAAACGCCGTACAGTGGTGAATCTTACGTTAGAGGGAGTCTTAAAGGTAAAGGGATAATAGTCCCGGACGGAGTAAAACGCAGGGTGCTGGGCACGCAGGGTGTTAAAAAAATAGAGTTACATAATTTAGTGCCTTAAGAATTTCAGATTGCAAAGGTCAATTGTTCACATGGCAAATATTATGCTAATTTTAGAGTGAAAGTAAAAGGGTAGCAACAAAACGCTGACCAGGACCATGGACCACCCCCGTGGACCACCCATAAATTTCATATATTTTTCAAGAATGAAAGTTTTTACATTTATAGCGAGTTTGACTTGTGGCAAGTCTAACATTTTTACTTTGTGTTCTGGTGACACAGACTGTTATCGTAGTTTTGCCTTTACTTGCTGTTGCATTAAACAGTATCTAAAAACCTACGAGGCCTTGACGTACTTTACCTATTCCACTACAAGTAAAGGCAAGGAACTGTTTTCCGAGAACCGGAGCGCCATAGATATAGGAAGAAAGAAAAACTTCTGTCCCCGAAGCGCATCTTCTCTACATATATTTTATTTCAATGCATTAATTTCAGTCAGTAGTTGGATGACCGAGTGGTTAGAGCGTTCGTCCTTTAATCCAGAGGTCCGGAGTTCAATTCTCGTAGCGCACAATTTTTGTCGATTTTTTTCTTCTTCCTCTTTTTAAGTTTTCTTCTTAGCGTTCTACCTTCCACACCAGTAGTATTCTTTAAACCCACCATCAGCCAGCTACAAAATTAATATTCGCTCCTTGCTGAAGTCATTGTTTACCTGATTTCTGCCTCGTTTAATAGCGTAAATTAAATTTCAAGCTAAAACAGACAGACTACATCAGTTGAAAGAGAATTTTAAACTCAGTAATCACCGAAAATTTGAGTGATAATAAATAATTAGAGGAATGAGCGATTAAAAATCTCAAAATAACTCTGTCACCCAGCCCATTTTACAATTAATTTACCTTTGCAATCTGATATTACAAAGGCACTAGCTAAATTATATAAAATTAGCATAATATTTGCCATTTGAACAATTGACCTTTGCAATCTGATATTCCAAAGGCACTAAATTATGTAACTCCATTTTTTTGAACACCCTGCGTACCCTGCGTTTTACTCCGTCCGTAATAGTCCAAAGAGCAAGAATAAGGGATAGTCTTAAACGGTTGGATGGAATCGGGAGAGCAGTACCTAACCCTAACCTAACCTAACCCATGGCCCTGCTCTGACAGAACCAGTTTGGTGCCTTGTCGCGGGACAGCCGACTCCTTTGGGCCACTTAATAACATAATATCACACAAAAAGGGCGTATTTAGCGTCTTCCTCTGGTAGTCTGACCTATTCGACGGTAATTGTTCATGCGCCTGAAGCGTGACAGGACCGGGTTGCTGCCTGTGTTGGTACTGGCACCAATGGATACCCATAATGCCATCTGCAGAATCGGAAGATGGATTATTGGTGGCCATCTTGTCTCGATTGACCATCTATACTAGCACGCTGACCAGTTTACAGTCTTCTCAAGTGTATCTATGTCAATCAATAATCAATCGATATTCTCGTCTAGTGATATTTTTTTCTTGTACAGTGATATTTATCGCGTGCAGTGTTTTATCAAACTCGTCAAGTAAATTATTAAACTCGTATAGTGAATAAAATTATCGTATAGTGATAATTTAAACTCGCCTAGTAAAGTTTGAAACTCGTATAGTGATAATCGAAACTCGCCTAGTAAAGTGTGAAACTCGTGTAGTGATAATTTAAACTCGTCTAGCAAACTCTTGCACTCGTATAATGATAATATTAACTCGTCTAGTAATATTTTTTTCGACACACTTTTGTCCCGTTTGGCTTGCCATACCGAAGTTCAACATGAACTCTATGAGAATTATACTTTATTTGAAAATTTGAAGGCTTCCAAGACCAATTAAGGCCTTTAACAACACTAGGAACCATTCAAGGAGTTGGCAGAGAAGATGACAGGTAACTGGACTGTCAGCTAGTTTTCTTTGGAAAGCGAAGGAGAGGAGTTTGAGTAGAAATCTTGCTGACACTCGTGTTCTGTGAATTGAATGTGCCATTTCTATTGTTCATATGGTTTTGTTTATGGTCATTGCAAAAAAAAGTTTTCAGAAAACACTCACATGTTAGCCGCACCCCCAACTTTGTGGCAATTTTTTGTTACTTTCAAAATCTGAAAGTCAAAAAAGGTGCGGCTTATACGTGATAAAATACGGTATGCGAGGTCTCATGGCGAAACGAAACCAGCACTTAGACACCATCTTGGTTGATCCACACGTATAGTCCAAAAATTTTCAACGTGTTTTGCCTGGAAATGCACAGGTATCCCACACACGACCACAGGGAGTCCAATGCAAAATTAGTATGCATTCTCCTTTGTCAAACACAACAAGGACCTGCTGTAAACGTGAAATTTCAGAAGCTAAATTTAATTTGTTGTTATGCTTAGATTAGAGGCATTTTAAGCAGGCCCGCCAGTCTGGGTACTTATTGAGAGCTCAATCATTGCTGTTATTATTATTTTGTGACACAAGTTTGAAAGTATATATTTTCAGTAAGATTATCAGAAGAAATAGGAATGTGTTATAAGCAAGTTGTGAAGCAGTGCAGAGAGAAGTGCCTAAGCTACTTTGCCGATGTGATCTACAAATTATTAAGGATGCAACATCTGCATGTGATAGTGAAGAAGTTTGCAACTCAGCTGTGATCCCAATTCCGGTTTGTTCTTGCAATCTGGTTGACATTCATATGAACTCTTACAATGTTTTCTATGGAAAAGGAGGAGTTAAGTTTCAAGAAAGGTTTGGATTACCTAAAAGCAGCAATCGAATGCCTTCAAAAACTCAGCGTAACTGTTCGGTACTGTGTGCGTGATGATGAAAACATCAAGGATTGTTTTTCTTGAAACCAAACAATGAAAAGGACACTGTGTGCGTCCAACTAATTACAGCAACTGACCAATCATTTTACCTCAATTTAACCAGGGTCACTGAGATCAAACCACAGTTTTACCGCGATCAGTGGATGGGGGAAAGCCGCGGAAAATGCTTCAATAATTTCATGTGGTACTGTAGTTATGTTATGTCGAAAATCATCATCAATAATAGGATACACACAAAGACTAACTTCAAAATAATATTATTGTTTCATTCCAACAGACAATGGGAAAATGTCAGTAGACAACTTCAGCTTTTTACAGCAAACTTTGTGGTTGTGTGTGCGCCTCGTGCTTGCATTGTCTGTCTTCTTATTGATGTTAAAAATTAGCCAATCACAGAGTGAGAAAATGGGCAGTTGTTGTAATTAAAACAATATTGTAGTCAATAGCAGGTCAGTATGTGTACATTAACATTTTTAAGTATACAGTATCTTAGTGTTTTGGTTGTAGTCCTTTAAGTGTCATCCACGTCTGTGTCCGTCCACCATGTCTTTGTCCATCAGTCGAAGAACAGTCGTACTCGTCAAACAAGGGGCAGCAGGCCACTACCTTAACAATACACAACCTACCATATCAGTCCCATATACAGCACTAGTCAACTTCACTTCCCAGAAGAATTCCCCTTCCTGTCCAAATGGCTTAGACCCCTTAGCTGCTGCCGTTCCACAGCTGTAGTCTGGATGGAATATCACTTCCCTTTCCTCATGTCTTAAGGCCGTTGAGGGACATAGGTCAGTGTCCCACTTCCATTCACATTCTGTATGATAAAATGTTTGGTGCAATACAGTATAAGCATAATTTAATAATACTTCATAATGTATGTCCAACATTGTCCTCTGGTATGTTAATTCTAGCATCATTATTGTGACAATGATGTTAAAGTGCATATGAGGTGAAGTTTTTCAATATGTAAATAAAATGTATGTACAGTAAACTTTAAAAAGTGTGTAAAAACGGCTTACTTTTCATCAAAACATGGTCCAGAGACTGGGGACTTTTGGGGTAGAGTTTATTGTGAAATTCCATCTAGTGACGTCACATTGGTTGAAAAGGTTTGTTTAAAGGCTTGCTGATTTCTACTCACAGGCGATTTTGCGAAGGAGACAATATAATATCATGTGATCAGAGCAATTCAGAAATGAATCTTCAAATCGATTTCATTCTTTCCGTCATCTTGTTTTAGTTGAGATGCAACCAATGTGACGAAATTTTGGTCGCGCGATTTTAAGACCATTTTAGGGAACAATGTGGGGTGAATTTCAGGGCTTGTAAATTCATCAATTTTATCTCCAACTTTTCAAACTTTGGAAACAAGTCTTTAAATTGCAAAACAAAATTATTTCGCTTCATATGCACTTTAAGACTGCTGACTGTTATCAAATCTCACATTGGAGTTTTGGAATGACCTGCATAACGGTACCAATATTTTAAACTAAAATATATATGCTGGTACACGTATGTCTGTGCAGAACACAGCAAATTTGTGCACCAAAATTCAATGTTGGACACACAATAACATTTTTATCACTAATAATGTTTGATCTTGCATACATGTGTTGCCACATTGTACTACTGTATCTACATGTATTATTGCACATCAGAGTTGTCAACTACTTGTTAGAAACATTAAAGTACTACAAAAAGTCATGCTGTTATATATACTGGAAAATTCAATAAATTGATGACAGTAATTTAATTAAATTCAGTTTCAAGTCAAAGTGAAAACAATAATTTATAAAGTATTACTATCTAAAACTGATGCAGTTACAACCCAGAAATTATACAAAGTACATTGTATAAGAGACGGTTAAAGTCTTGTAGAGTCTGACATTAAATCTGAGAAAATTAATGACCAGTTTAGAACATTAACTTTGTTACAGTTTTTTGGCCTTTTTTTTTATGGCAGCCAGGAGCCAATTCAATAACTTTTACACATGTATTTTACAAGTCTAGTCATTGTTTTCTGGCAATGAAACAATTTCCAGACTTGTAAAGTACACCTGTAAAAGCTATCAAATTGGCTCCAGCATCCTTGTATGCTTGTATGTGTATTTATGTTTCATATTTACCTGTTGTTGAACACTACACTTATACATTTATTTTAAATTCATTTTGACTGTCAAATGCAAAATTTGTTAAAATTATGTCAAAAGAGAATAATTTATACATGACACACCAATTGCACATATAGCCAACTGTTTTGTTAATGTACATGTAATCCCTGTTGATAGTCATTAACCACAAATTAAAACAAACACAAGAAAGTTAGATGTACCATCACATACAGTGTACTGCAAAGTAAATAAACTAAGGGAACTCTAATAAATATTGAGAACAAAACAGAACAGTGTGCCACAGGGTTAGAGTCTGACTAACATGTCTTATTGACAAATACAGACACATACTGACCGTATGATGAACAAAAAAAATTATAATGAATACTGCATGAGGCCAAAGGTTGAATAAAGTATGAAGAAATTTTGATTTCATTGTACAGTCAGCAAGTGCCTGTATTTGTCAATGAAACACAAACAAAGTCACTAACTCTTTAATATTCCAACTGAGTGCACAGCATACTGTGGTCACCAATAAAGCACTGTCATTAGCCAATCACATGCTTGGATTTTGAACTGTGCATGAAGCTGGAATATTAATAAGTCATACATGTAAAATAGAAACTCATAGTGCGAGTACTGACTTGACCATAATTTGTACCAACCTGGCTGTTTTCTTCTTCTTTCAATATTATGAAAAATTAGGGTCAGGTATTTTTATGATGAATCTTTACCAGAGTATATTTGGCAGTATTTATAAGGGTATGTATAGTCTGGTTCATACTTTAGCTATGACAACTTTGATCAAGACAAACATAATCTTCTCCAAAGTACCACCCATTTAAAGTCACACTAACCTACGACATGAAGTTGGCATAAGCTCTAGTATAAACCACACTACAGCATAATTTTAAACATGCATGTAAATATTATTAAACTAAAATAAAGATAACATTTGAATGTCTAATATTCTTCCTTTTTATAGACCTCAGGTCATCAGTGGAGAAGGAAGTCAACCACTGGTTTCAAAACAAACTGTCCGATTCTTAGCCTCATATGTGACAAATTGTTAGCCAAATAAAGTGATGGCTCATGATCAAGAGATTGCTGTACGTACTCTCAGAAGGGTCCTACACAAACATAAAAATTACATAATTTCATGAACTGTCAATGCCAGTTCCCCAATGACAGAATCACTCAATTGACTTCAAACCCAATCTCTAGGCAGTTTGGGTGTCTGGTAGCAATTTGTATCTACACAGTCTTGTAGTTAGCCCAAAATGCAAATTTAGTACTTTCTTGATATTATTACATGCCTGATTGTTGGTTAAAAACCTTCCCATTCAAAACACAGTGGCTGTGGGTACCCTTTAACTTTTTCGCAAATAAGGTCTTAATTAATATCTGACCAATAGCATTAATATTATTGTAGCCATGACACGACTGCTGGTAATGCTCATAAAAATTACCTATTCTGCTTGTAATTCTGCTCATATAAACACAATCTCAATGTCCACATAGTGAGATGCCATGTTGGAATGTTGATTACTTTGAGTAATGCAGGTGATTGTAGGGTGTAAACTATGGACTCTTTCTTTCACTCTTATTATTGTTATTATTTTGCATTCATTTTTTTTTTTTGCATTTAATATGATTTGGTTTATTTTATTACAGATTTTTCTCCCTTATTATGCTCAAATTCTGCTCAAAAATTGTTATATTCTGCCAGCATAATGCTTGCTGTAACAAGCTCGAAATTCTGCTGGCAGAATTTATCCAAGCCTACATTACACTCATCTCAGCTAGCTGTGCCATACTACCACATGCACCAAATGTGTTCACTCCTTCCACTTACGGTTAAATACATTTTTTAACCATGCAATAGATATAAGTATGTGTCAACTGAAATGATATCAAGTTAGTTACATTGTACATGCATATAAATATGACCAATAATCAACAAAGGCAAAACTGGACTTTTACATTTGGGTAACAAAACCTATTGGTAATTTTAAAAATTGCATTCTCCATTTACACTGGCAAGTTACTATACATGTACATACGCACACATGTTAAATGTACATATATAGGTTAAACTTTGGTGTGAAAGAATGACAATAAAATTTGTAAGGAAGGAAAAAAAACACTTTGATATTACTTGAATGAGGTTGACTTGTATTCAGAGATATAATTACAGATAACCCTGTGAGTACGTACAGCATTTCCTGAACAGGAACAATATTTCAGAGCAACTTGTTGCAATAAAGCTTACATAGAAATTAATGAACCACAGAAGATACTTTAAACAATTGGAACCATTTACAACACACCAACATCTGCAAACAAACATTTAAAAATAATTAAACAACTTTACAACATACATGTATTAACAACTTGACACAATAATTTATTACATGTATTCTTTTATTGATTTACTTTAAGAATTCACAGACATGTACACAGTAACAAACAAAATTAAACAACTTATACACTGTACTTGTACATAACATTTTACAACACGACAATAGCCTCAACAAGGAATTCTGCTCTACTGTTCCAGGAAGATCATTGTTACTTCACTTCATTTTGATGCATCAAACCAGATTTGAATTTCTTCAAGTTTACACCTTCAAATGCAATCTTAGCCTGCAATAATTGATGACATATCACTGTACCTTTCAGAGCACCAACGACTTACTTCCTTTTTTATCAAGACCAGAAAAGTCTTGATTGGAGAAGGAAGACAACCATTGGTGGAGGCCCAAAGTGACGACTGTGCAAACTCATCCTGTATCTGTGAAAATAATCGAATCATGTGTTGGGTATTTGGTCATTGACTTGCTAGCAGAGGGACCTTGATGACACCTGAATGAAGCTGAACAACGGGAGAAAAATGATATTTATCTTTGGATTTTGGATGAAAGAGAAATGAGTTCCTTATCCTAAGGAGTGTATTGGTATCCCGGTGGATACAGTCCATATAATGGTCAGCTAAATTTTGTGCATGTGTGCGGTTATCTGTCAGGACCGCCTCCCACATATTGTGTATGTTGTCAGTATTTGGGAGAAGGAAATGAATTTTTAATTCCATTAATCACATGTAGGTACAGTAACAGTAACAGTCACCATTACACACACACTTCCTCCTACATTGCCCATTAATCAGTAAGTGAGAAGTTGTTATCTGGAGATCTCGTTCTTGTGACCACATAGGTACAGTAACAGACATCTATTACACTTCCACACACTTCCTCCTAAATTGCAATAAGTTGTTCCCAAAGGTTATCTGGAGATCTTGTTCTTGTGATCACATACTGTATGTACATTAACAGTCATCCATTCCACACACACACTTCCTCCTAAATTATCCATTAATAAGTAAATGAGAAGTTGTTTCCAAAAGGTTATCTGTAGATCGTCACTTTTTAATAATCTGTCATGGTGTCTCAATTTTGCTGCACACATTGTCAATGGATTTTTCAGGGTTCATCTGTAGAAATGTTTTTTTCTTGGCCACCACAAAAAAAAACACAATTGCTGGATTTATTAGTTTGTAGTACAGGTTTGTTGCCAGTCTCAACCTCCACACACATTTCAAGCTTGAAAGTTTACATACATGTAAAGTGGCGTTGATCTTCTCAAACGATGATCACTGCAGTGAATCCAGCTGGTCTTTCTCTTTCACTCTTCTGTTATCACTCCACATGTCCTATTCTTTTCTTTTTGCCTTATTTGTCCTCAATGTTGTCATATTTTTTTTTTCTCACATCTCTCCAACTCTTTCTCAAACACCTGGTCCATTTAAAGGGCACTATCAACCCCCAAATAGATAAACTTTCTCATACATGTATAAAAGACAAAAATAATTACTCAGATTAACAGAGTATGCTTTTCGGGTGTACAAAAGAAAATTTGACTCATTCTTTTTATGAAGGATGGCAATGATTTGAGTGGATGAAAAATGCTGCTTTTAAGAGAAATTTAGAACTTGAAATTGGTTCATTGTAACAGAAATCAAATTTCTAGAATAAGCTTTTGTAATCCACTTTAATCTTTGCCATCCTCTATTTAAAAATTGTAAATAGCATATCAGGACATTCACATGGTATTTCTCTTCTATTTCAGGGTGTTGATTTTGTAGTTTTGTTCAATTAGATTTACAGTGCCCTTTAAATGATAAAAGTACACAAACACGTAATTTACTGTAGTTTGCTCACATTCACAGGATCACTAGCAGTGATCCAACCATTGTTGTCCTGTTTCCATGGATACATTTGTTAGTAAACACACTTTCATTAATATTGTATCATCAGTTCTGTATTTGTGCATATAATATATACAGTAGTATAGAAATAAGTAATAAATATGTAATTGCATATACATGTACATATAGCAGAAAAATAAAGGAGTATACCTGTTCATGTAGAAATAAATCTGCCTAATAAGTAAATGCATAATAACTCAAACTAGCAGGGGAAATAACATAGTGCTGCAATGGCAAACTCGTGGTAAAGTGTATTTTAGTGTGTTCTCAAGGGTAAACCTGTAGAAATGTTCAAATATTTTATCATTGCTGTTGTGATAGCCTGTAAAACCATGTGACCGATGACGTCATTGTTACAACATCACCACTAAGTGATTCATGTAGCCTGTGGAAACAGCTGTCTCTATTCAAGGGCCAAACAAAAACACTGAATTTCTAACGGGACCTGAAACAACCATAGAGGCTGATCAAAAGACCTGGCTAAACCACAGATCAAATTGGAATTTAGCATATTGGTTTTTGAAGGAGGCAGGAATGTCATAGAACTGGGCGAAAAACCCTCGGAGCAAGGGCGAGATACTGTACCAACAAACTCAATTCACATATGGTGCCATATCCGGGGATCAAACCTGGGCCACAGAGAGGTGAAGGGCTTAACCACTGTGCTACCCCGGCTCCCAAAAAGCTAACTATGGTTTAATTTCGAAGAATATCGTGTGTGGGGAAAGTTCTCAAATTTGCGATTGAAAAATCCTTTGTTGTCTCTATATCCGATTGGCTGGATGTTGGCTTCTCTGCGTTTTCACAAAAAAAAAAGCCAATAGCATAAAAAATACTTTATTTTCGAGATGTAGTTTGGACTGTAGACACCTCCTAAAACACTTAAGACATATTCAAGCAAAATCGTATGTGTGGGAGGGCTCATTGCCACAGAACAATGGATTATACTACAGTTCTTGTCTGGACCATTACTTAATATATTATTTCATGTAAATTGTTGTTTTGCAAATTTGAATTGGAAATTACTGTTTTTGCTGACCTCAGTGATTGGAAATCGGCCAATGTTTTGCCCCCGGGGGTTTGTTAATAATTCAATACGTGTCGGTGGTGCGATTGGGTGTGCCGTACATAAATCATGAGCGACTGTAAAATAAGTGCACAGACACGTTTTTATTTTAATGGGTTCTATTTTGTTCACACCCAAATAAGCAACAACCGATTCTTTTGTATTTAATAACGTTTTTGAGGCGGTTTTGTTCAATTCAATTTTTCCACATAACTTAACTGTTGACAATTATACGAGGATCGAAGAAGGCCGAGATGAAATACGAAGTGTACTGTTCTCGTTTTGACATTCGATTATTTATACGCTACAGATTTCGGCATAAATGAAATATGCTTATAAAGCAATCTTAAAAGTTTAGTGTCAATAATTTCATGCCATGAAAAGCCTTGGTTATTCGTGTCATCAAAAATAAAACCACGACCAAGCCAAATGAAAGTGAAATGAAAACCCCACGTGCACATTTACCCGGAAACGAAAAATTATGATATGAAGCAATGCGTTTATATCGAAGTAGTGAATTTGTCTTTCCTTACAGAATCTGATGGCATTTTGTTCTTTTAAAGGAGATGCTAAGATGCTTACTTCACTATAGCTTTATGTAGCTTGGTCGTTTGTTTGAATTGAAGTACAACTACAAGTTGTGACACGGTTTCTTTGCACGCACAAACACACAAAATGGCGGGAGGGAAAAACGAAATGAATCCACCGCTCAAATGTTCTTTATATCCATGGAATATTCCAAAGAAATTAATTATCAACCTAGTAGATATAACATAACGGGTATAATCTAGCTCCAGAAGCGAGAAACAGAGCAAAAAAGTCACACTACCTTGGTCATCGTCACATTCAGCATCCGAGCTTGAGTCGCTCAAGTGCGAGTCGTCTCCATCTTGTTCGGGTTCGGGCGAGCTAAAAATTCTCGCCAGGAGCTCTCTTTGTGATAGTCTCTCAAATCCATCACATACATTAGGTTGCACTAAAGCCATCTCGCCTTCCTTCTTCTGAGCTTTTAAATCGTTTTCCTCGAATCGACCACTCTTCTTGGCTTTGTCTTCGGTCTGAAACATCTGCCTCGAATTAAATGTTCCTTTTCAGGGCGGAGCCCGCTGAGATGTTGTGGGCTCGTCACGTCATGTGATAAAAATAATTTTACGTGCGTGTGTGCAGAATTACATTCTTTTGTCAAATACATATTATTTTTTCTCAGGAGTCTAAGGCCCGATTCAAACGTCGAACTTTTCATGCGCCGAATGCAATTGAAACAAAAGATAATTAGGCGGCTTCTTTTGATGTAATTGGGTTCGGCGCATGAAAAGTTCGACGTTTGAAACGGGCCTTACATGCAATTCGTCATTTCAAATGTAGACTGCGAGCAGTCTACTCAATATATGTTCTTTTGTTCATTGTAATTTTCTTTTTCTTTTGTCCTCGACCTCCCGTCTCCCGCGGGGGAATTGTTTTGCTCCCTTCCAGCTTTCGCTCGGCCACTAATAGCAAACTGGCTGAATCGATGAAATCCGAAAAGATTGCTTTTGATTTATATATATATACCTTTTGTTCTTCATTGTTTTAGCTGTCAAATTTGACAAGAATGTTTGTACCGTAGGTCTTTTATAGATCCGATTATTCCTGCTATTTGTCATCATTTTTATAAAGCTGGTCTGGCCAGCATCACTATATTTCTTGCAAAGCACTGACACGTTTAGTTCAGATTTGCTTGGTTTTTGGCTTTTCGCCACACGTAATGACGTGTGACCCGATAACCAAGCCTTTGTGTGAGCTCTTACTAGATGCCTTTTAGCGCAGTCCGGGTCGGTAGTGCAGTGACACCGAAGCCCGCGTACTGTTTGCTATGCCATACTGACGAGTTCTAACATTGTTCTAATAAGAACGAAACAGCTTTTCGTGTCAGGCCTAGCTAACCGTAGTGCTTTGTTTTAGAATTTTACGTTGTATATCAGCTTTGCTGTATAGTCTTCGGACTTTTCATTCTTAATCGTTTATCTTTTGGCTGCATAGGTCCTTACTTCGGATCCAACGTATTTTTGCAGGATTTTTGTTCACGGTATTTGCTTATGTAGGTCCTAAGTAGTCTGAATTTCAGCTGTCTGAAATCTGAATCATGCCGTCACTACACCAAAATTGATTGGTTCATATTTTATATTTTATGAATACTTTAAGCCTAAACAATTAGTTAAACATATCGTTAAAAATGTGTCAAAGAGTGGATTGAAAACATAAATTTTATTTCCAATAGAACGAGATCGCTATGAAAACATTTCAAGAGAACAGAGATTGTGTATACACGTAATATATGTCATAGAAATCTCATCGGAATATTTTTCCTTGTTAAATGATAAGAATTTATTTTATTATATTACCTCAATGAAAGATTCAACAATAAATAACTTGAGTAGTGAGTTTATTAAGAAAATAAAGTGCTTCAAATCTTTAATTTCTAGAACATGAACGTGGTAAATAAAATATGAGCGGCCGATCTTTATATTATGGTCATTTACAATGGCAAGCCGCTTCGGCGAGATCGGATGCGAATATATATTTTATCTGCTTGTGAAATGAAACAATAATTGGAATGCACATTGTTGTTATGTAATTCCGTGTTATTCCTGATCGAAATGACCATGTATCAGTCTCATAGCCGGTTACAGATCTTTATTAAAAGTTATGCATACTTATTAGCTGAGTACGAAATCTTTAATTTATCAAAAGTTAATTCACTCATTAATGATTTTATTAGGATTTAAAGTACTGTGCATGTGATCTGAATACTGAGCTGGGATTGGATTTAATTTAACTTTTTATCGCAGTGATGTTATATTTACCTTATTACCGTATACTGATGTCTCACATGAGATAAAGTGAATAAAGATTATTATTATTATTATATAATTTCGCATAATTATCATAAGTAACAGTCATCCGAGAAGACGGCAGGATTCATTTCTGTTTCTGTTTTGGACTCACGATGGTTGATCTTTGAGTTTCAATGGAGTGAATAGACGAATTTATACTAGAGACGAATCTTGCGTCCCGACGAAAGATTTTTCGACGGATGTTTCGTCCAAATATAAATTCGTAGACAGGTTTTGAAACGGTTGATTTTGTAGACGGATTTCGACGGGTTAGTGAAAAAAATGGCGGCGTTTACTTCGTTTGCAGCGCGAAAACGAAAACTTAATACTTTATATCCCTCGCAAGTGGAGGACGTCCAGTAATAATAAATAAATTACTGGAAGATCATTCCATAGAGTAGGAGCAGAGACGGAAAAAGCCCTGTACAGGTTTACGTACAAAGGCGAACAGTGTCATTCGATGAGCGTAGATGTACATGTTTACGTACAAAGGCGAACAGTGTCATTCGATGAGCGTAAGGATTCCGATATCAAAGTCATTGCGTACTGAAAGCCTACATATCGAAATCCGGTGACTCACTTCCGGTATCGGCCCAGTCATCAGTCACTCAAAAATACATGGTTTTGGGAGATATCTTGCCTTCTAAAACAAATAAAGTGATCTATGAAAAATGTGAAGTGAATTTTTACAAGGCATTACTCGTTTATGGACGACCAATCAGAGGAAAACTGGATTTAGCTTGAATACGCATGTCTGAACTGATTTTCTACTAAAACTTTAATTAATTTAAAAAATAGGTTCGGTAGAAGATCGACTTAGGGCCGACGTGGCAGCTAGCAAACGTCGAACATCTGTCGATCTTAATTCACTTGCGCCTAATGAAATCACGGGAACTAACACGTGTCCTGGAGCATTTCACTTTTCGCCCGCGGTTAGTGATATGGCGAAATACAGCGCTCGGTCGAATCTAAGAAAGACCTTTCTGTGGAAAATGATTGTCCAAAACAGAAACAGAAGAATGGCGTTCTACACAGCACTCGGTGCCTTGTATAGGAAACGATGGTTGTTACTGCAAGTGGCCGTGTTTCTAGCGGTTGCGATTCACACCTCAAGCATGTTAAGGCCTGGTTCATTTAACGGAAAATAGATGTACGTTAAAAAATGTTTTCTGACATAAATAACAGTTTAAACAAAAACTAATTACACCGTAATACTAATATCAACTTCCTTAAATTTGTTAAGTGGATGGTTGTGGTATCATCACGTGATCGATGACGTCATAATCATATAAAATCGTTTAAGTAAAATGCGGCTGCGACGATAACATATGCATATAAAGTAACCCTGCTAAAACATCACTCCTCCCGCAGTGTTTCAGATCACACTTAGAAAACATGACTATCATGTAAAGATAAGGAGATATTAAGGGTACAAAAAGTCACGTGACCTATTTGGCATATGTTCTCCTTAATTACTCGTTAACGAAACATTGTAGTCATCTTTTCTAAGTTGATTTAGGTAAAAGGCTTTAACCTTAACTAAACATATCCACTCATCATCCTAGCTGTTTTAAACTCGGAGCCGCGTTTTTGATTGACTGATTTCGTGTTCTAAGTCACGTGACAGACCACGTGACACGTTTTATTACACACAAACCAAAGTCAAGAATGGCGATACCTATTATCGTGAGAAACTTGGCGTACTTACCATACTCGGCTGTGCTGAAATAAGGAAAACAGTTTTTACTTGAAATTTGACCCCTGAACCAGTCCTTAACATGCTTGAGACATTGAAACCTCTGTTAATAGTCGATCATGCCGCAGTTTTCAACGACATTCTGGATGGTTTGACTTCATATGGTAGAAGCGTTTCAAAGCGAGCTATATCGGAACATTCGCAATAGCCAATACTTCTGCCGGCATTCCAGCCAGGCGCGTCTTCAATACTTTCGAATACTGAGCATTTATTACAAAAGGGCATTTCGCATTTAAGGCGATGCATTTTGTGACGTTAAAGCACGAACTACACATTTCCGGCTGAGCGTCATGCGGCAATGACTTCCGATAGGCCGCCATTTCGCCTTCGAAATCGCCTTTGTACAAGCATGCTCACCAGGGGGGATCAGTGTTTGGGAGATGGAGGAGATGTTGTTTTCACGGTTTTGGCACGATCCATACGATTTGCATGTTTTATTTATTATTTTACATAATTTAGGCCTTATGCCTACAGCAAACGTCGAACTAGCCATGAACTTAATTCAGTCGAACCTATTAATTTTGAAATAGGCTCATGGATAGTGCTACGTTTGCCGCAAATGCGATCGACCTATTCAATAGGTACGCGGTCCGGCATGAGGTTCGAGTAGCCAAGTCGGCAATTACGACTCTGGTGCGACTTTACGGCAAACGTCATTCTTAACACGCGCCGAACTAAATTCATAAATTATGTAAAATAATAAATAAATCATGCAAATAGTATGGATTGTGCCAAAACCGTGAAAACAACATCTCCCACATCTCCCAAACACTGATTCCCTCCTGGTGAGCATGCGCTGTACAAAGGCGATTTCGAAGGCGAAATGGCGGCCTATCGGAAGTGATTGCCGCATGACGCTTTGCCGGAAATGTGTAGTTCGTGCTAAAACGTCACAAAATACATTTGCCTTAAATGCGAAATGCCCTTTTGTAATAAATGCTCATCCTATCACTGCAGGCTAAAATTTCTTCTCTCGTATCAGGTATTCAGCCGGCCTCATGTTTCGTATGTCCTAAGTGAGGAACACGTGATCTTACGGCGCGTGTGTACCAACTCGAAACTGGTTGTGTACGCACTAACACTGACACCACGGCCAGTCTCGCACCACGAATGACTAACGGAATAGGCACGTGCATTAAAAAAACGATGATCAGGACCAGGAGTATATTACAGAGGCACATTATATTGTCACACAACACTGTATACGGTAGAGTTATTTTTAGCATAGAGTTTCCCGCGAGAAGAAACAAAGGCCGTCACTTTTAACCAATCAGGATGCACTGAAAAATTGTAAGTAACACGGTTCAAACTGCTAAAAAATACTAAAGCGCAAGAGAACAAAAGACAACGTAATCGCATACCAGAACTTCGCGGCTATAAATAGACAAACCATCTGCTGTGTTAGGGGCCAACACGAGGGCACAGGAACACTCCTGTGAAATATACTCCTGTCAGGACGTACAATGCACAACCAGTTTCTGTAACAACCTACACAATTGTTTACAGAAATGAGTTATCCTTGCATATTCCGTTAGTCAGCCACGTCCGCTGTAAACAAAGAACTATCCAAAACCTCGGCTCTGATTACTTTCCGATGTATTTCGGCTTTGAAAAATATTTCTCAGCGATAGGATTTGGTGTATTATTCTTATGAAAGATTGAATTTAATGCTCAAAAACGCTGGAGCGGTTTTTAAGAAATTCTGGGTATGTGTGATCGGTTCAAGATTTTGACATTATCAGTTGTATCAATATATAAATTACGCACCGTTTGTGAAAATTTGAGAAGAATCAGGCGAAAATCGTAAAAGTTATGACAGTACGTTTTGTTTTATTTAAGAGAGTCGATCGAGACACCTTAAATTAAATACACGAGTCAGAGCCATGTTACTACTACTGGGTACTGAACTCGCAAATAAACTCCAAAAACTCCAAAATAGGGTCGCTAGAATATTAACACAGTCTAGTTTCGATTCTAACTCTGGCCCAATACTTCACGAACTGGGTTGGGACAGATTACTAATAATACGCAGGCGCAAACTTTTGGCAATAGAAATGTTCAAGATCTATAATAACCAAGCGCCTGGGTATTTAATAAACAAATTTAGTAGGGTTCATACACCATAAAACACAAGAGGTTCATCATCAAAATTCCAACTGTCCCTCCCCAAAACGAATTATGGTAAAAAGCGATTCGGCTACAGAGGAGCACATATTTGGAATAATTTACCAGAAGATCTGAGGTCCAGTAAATCGTTAAATATATTTGAAACTAAGCTAACTGGTCTACCTCCCTGCTTCTTTGACACCTTATAATTTATTCTCTTACAATTACTATAGTTTAATATATCGTACATGTAATTCACGCACGTTACTAGTACGTGCACACAAGCACATCACATTAGTACACAAGCACATCACATTAGTACACACGCACAGTAAGATCACTGTTACTAGGCTTTAGTACGCACACATAGTAAGATCACTGTTAGTACGCAGAGTGAAATCAGTGTTAGCAGAATCCGAGATAACTTTGCTAAAACAAACATACACATTTTATTTATACTTTGGTGTTAACCGGCAAAGTACACACACACGACTGATCAATCAATTTTATTCATCTCTATGTGGACATGCGTATTGCCTTAAAATAATTATTGTACTAATAACTGCACATAGAGAAAGGAATTTAACGGAAATCAGAGCTTGTATAATTTAGACCATGATATGATAATTTTAATTAAGATTACAGTTGGATTGGCTATATTGTAAGAGTACTATATTTGAAAATAAAATATGTCATATATCATAATTAAAAAAACATGGAATATATTAAAAATAAAAACTGAATCAATTAAATTTTGATAGTATATAATTTAAGATAGAAAATATGCCGGATAGCGATACCTTATAAATTGAAATAACACGAATTAATAGAGATAAATTTCAACTGATCAATAGAAATAATTATAAGCTGATGTGAAGAAAATCAGAGACTAAAAAATGAAGAGCAAAATGATGAATACATTGGATTTTGATCTTCTTATGAAGTTCGAATGGCCTTGAAATGTTTCTCATCCATATCAGCCAACACGAAATAGTCATCTTTCCGTTTTCTACTTTCTGTTTTCTACTTGTTATTGTGGACTTATCTGCCGTTGCTTTGATATAAGCCTTCAGCTTGGCGCCATTTTGAGGCGAGGCAGTGGAAACTAATGTCAGTAAAGTTGCCAAGCTAAGGCCATAAGTGGAAAATATCGGGCAACCCTAAAATATGGAAGGACGGAATGGCGGAACGGCCAAAAAATCCTCAAAAAAAAAAATCATCAAAACTCAAACGATTCAAAAACTTTTTTTTTCTGTTTTTCCCTTTTTTTTGTCAAGCGAGACCAACTGTACGTTTCAGGTCCCAGCCGTTCGCTTGTCAAAGTTGGCACATGAACGTATCCCAGCAAATGGGATTATAATCTCCTTATCAGTTTGTTGTTTACTGGGCCAAAGTTTTCCTGACACTGAGCGGCATACTGAGCAGTCGACGATGACATCCATTACCATGAATTGCATATGGAAAGAGAAATCGATTATGCTTGGGCTCACAAAGAAAGAAAGGCAACCAATCAGCAACGATCTTGTAAGGGCTGCGTTAATACTGGCTACATGTATTGCTCGTCAGTTTCAATGTTTCCATATTGCCTCGATTTGCTCTGCAACTATAGCGATTTCACCCTTCTATCATAAATATATTACTGCAGGATCCTGATTTCTGCAAGGCGTGAACGTTGCTTAAAACCCTGGGTTCAAACCATGTGAAATTTATATTCTCAATAGCCGTCATCGATAAACATTGTACTGCAAAAATGTCAAACAAGTTTTCTTCCAATGGTCATATAGGAAAACAAAAATATGCAAGTTCTGAAGTTGTTGAAGCTGATATTACTCCGGGATATGATACATTTTTTTTTTCTTAATTAGTTTTTCGGTGGAGTCTGGGATCTTGGACTGCCTGTGGTTTTGGCGGGTAAATGACGCACGTGACAACTGTAAAGGCTTCCATATATCTCTTTTGCCGTACAAACCAACTACGCTTTCAATACATTTTTGAGATCTTAAATATGTAATGGTAATTAATAAAGAATAAAGAGGTAAATAGACCGCACTGTGGGTGTTATGGATGGTGTAGCGGTGTGATCATTAGCGCTCGCCTCTCACCGCTGTGGCCCGCGTTCGAACTGACTGAACGGGTGAAGGCGTTCATGCGCCAACTTTGACAAGCGTTTTATAGTTAGTTGTTTTGAATCGTTCGATTTTAGAGGATTTTTTTGTCGTTCCGCCGTTCCATGTTTTAGGGTTGCCCGAAAATGAGAACTTGATCCCTTCTTGATGTTTGGCAGCGTCAATTTCCAACCGTAAAAAGAGGTTTAAGTGAGAGAATAGTTCGCAAATACTGTTCGGATCATGCATAGGCAGTTAGTCAATGCGTCGACGAGGTAACAATACAATACAATACAATACAATATTCTTTATTTACAGAGGGAAGACACATTAACCTTACATAGTTATCTAACATGCGGCCCTCAAGAAAGAAAGTGCTCTCTGAATCGTTTCTGTATTGATTAACATCGCCGCTTTAAAAGCCTAAATTTATAAAATGTTTATTTTGTTTCTAACAGGTCAAGGCCCAACATATGGAAAGAAGACCATGGCAGGCTACAGTGTACATCAAGGGCACCCAACGAAGTTTTCGGTTAAAAAGCTGTTCGGGAGAGTAAGTTAGCCTAAAACGTTCGGATTTGAAAAAATTGTCCCTAGAAAATTGTTTTCTGAAATACTGGCTAGAAAATTTATTTTCAATCCCTTGAAAATTATAGAAGAAAAGGGAGACTAAAAGGTTTCCCTAAAATATTCATACGTCCCAATTCGTCTGATCAATAGTCAGAACAACACATTTTCATTCCCTAAGAATTGCCTAAAGGAAAAAAGAATCCCTAAAAAACTCGGACCTCCACAAAACTTTGCAACATGAAGTTACTTGGGCTAGAAAATTCTAGACTACTAACAAATTCGTAGGTCGGGAATTTTTGCCATAGTATTTTCGGTTGACGCGATTCTAGTTCCACCTAGAAAATCCGAACAGCTAATAGCTTTCTAGAATACGTCAAAATTAGACATAGTAGGCGCCTTAAAATGGCTAGATAAGCTGCAGACAACTGGTTTCAAACGAATTTCAAAAAGTACTCGTTGGGTGCCCTTGCCGGTACAGCGGGTGTCTAGATAACGAAGACCTAGAAAACGAAGACCGAAGATCGAAGACCCTAGATAGCGAAGATCTAAAAACGAAGACCCTAGATAACGAAGACCAGAAAACGAAGATCCCCCCTAGATAACGAAGATCTAAAAACGAAGACCCTAGATAACGAATACCAGAAAACGAAGACCCCTAGATAACGAAGACCCGAAAAACGAAGACCCTATAGATAACGAGCCATATTGGGTATTACTCTTCGGTTTCAGGGTGTTATTTTTGTAGTTTTGTTAACAGAAACTTGAAGATTCAATTCCAATGACTGAGTGCCCCTTTCAGTTTCACATCCACACCATGTAAAACATATACTAGATAAATAAACACTATCAGACCCAAAATTCTTTGATTTGTTGGTTTTATATATATGCCAAACAAATTTTTGTGGTTAAATGCTGCTTCCTAATTTTCCAACTACCAGTCATAAATGGTTGATTAACAGGTACAATTAAATGCAGGGATTGAGCCAGAAATTGAGCCAGAAGGGACAATTTTGCATTAAGTGGGTCAATTTGACAATTATTGTATTTTTTCAAGGGACAAATGTTTTTTTAAGTGGGAATGGTGCAATAGCACAGCCTGGCTCATTTCCTGCAAATGTTTATTATTATTTATTTATTAACTTTACAACTAGTCATGATAGACACACACAGCAAACTAAATACAAGACATTAGGACAAAAATGGACAAGCTGAAGGGAAGTACACAAGGGCAAGGGTCCCATATTAAGTTAGCCCAAACAAAAAATACATAATATAATACAAAATTAATAAAACATTTAAAAATGTAAAAATGGTATTTTACATACACCATAAAAACCATTAATAACTAATTAATACTAAGTTTAATATATTAAAAAATATAAATTAGGGAAGAGGTCAAAACAATGGATTTCGAATGGGACCCAATTTTGTCAGGGGAGGTGGTGGGTGGCGGGGAATACCCCCTACCTCTTTTTTCGAGGGTGATTTTCTCGCATTGTAAAATAGGGATACGTGATTTTAATGCAGACACACGTTCTTCTCTGCCTGTAGAAACTAGAAATGTAGTTACTTCTTCAATAAGTATTTTATTCAAGAAGATATTTGTGGTCAAAAATCTAGATTTTGCCAAAATAGGTGGTGGGTTCCGGGTACAACCCCCCTTCCATCAAAATTGGGTCCCACCAGAGTACCATTGTTTTGACCTATTCCCTTAGACATAATTTGTATAAGCACAGGCTTCCCAGACGTATATTTCCCGCTTATTAGTCTATTGGGTTACCTGTGGTTTATCGATTAGTTTCATAACGATCTCAGAAGAGTTTATATAATTGCTCGGTGTGAATTCTTTTTTCCGATTCCTACGAAGCAAATCCTCAATAATAAAAGATTGATACTTAATGAAGTTGTGTGAGTGGTTTTTTGGCGATTTGGGTCCTTCTAAAGCAGTTTATTAGGATTCGAAATTTTGACCGTTGGCCGCGGCTCTAAAAAAAATTACAAGGTAGGCAACTCGACCTCGCCAAAGCACAGACTTACCTCAAAGATCACCCAAAAATCGACACTTTTCTTCCTCGCTCGCTATTCAGCTTTCGGCACAGGAGGGAATAGTTATCAAGCAACATCTGACCAGAGATTCAGGAAAATCCATCAAATTTATCATCGCCAAACGGCCTCCTCGAGACCCAAAAAGCGCGACCTTCCAATGATCTGTAAGAACCAGAATGACCAAAGCGTTCCAAAATTTTTCCGACCCTAATCAAAACGATGCAAATCGCCTTTCTTCATGGGGGGACCCCCAAGCGTGAAATTATACGATTTTGGCGGTTACAGACTAATTCTCGCCAATCAGAGGACCAAGACAGTGGGCTGGGGTCTTCACCGAGTGTTATGACAGTTCCACGTGAGAAATTTTCGCGAGTTCCAAATTTAAAATTAGTCTGTAACCGCCAGTTTCGTTAAAAGCCTAGTAATGGTCTCTCTGATTGGCGATATATTTGTTTCCGTTCCTCGAGCGGAAGTATAATTTCACGCTTGAGGATCACCCATGAAAAAAGGCGATTTGCATCGTTTTGGGTAGGGTCGGGAAATTTTGGACCGCTTTGGTCATTCTGGTTCTTACAGATCATTGGAAGGTCGCGCTTTTTGGGTCTCGAGGAGGCCGTTTCGCGATGATAAATTTGATGGATTTTTCTAAATCACTGGTCAAATGTTGCTTGATAACTATTCCCTCCTGTGCCCAAAGCTGAATAGCGAGCGAGGAAGAAAAGTGCCGATTTTTGGGTGATCTTTGAGGTAAGTCTGTGCTTTGGCGAGGTCGAGTTGCCTACCTTGTAAATTTTTTTAGAGCCGCGGCCAACGGTCAAAATTTCGAATCCTAATAAACTGCTTTAGAAGGCCCTAAATCGCCAAAAAACCACTCACACAACTTCATTAAGTATCAATCTTTTATTATTGAAGATTCATTTCGTAGGAATCGGAAAAGAGAATTCACACGAAGCAATTATTTAAACTCTTCTGAGATCGTTATGAAACTAATCGATAAACCACAGGTAACCCAATAGACTAATAAGCGGGAAATATATGTCGAGTCTGGGAAGCCTGTGGTATAAGATAGATAATTACATTGAAGCAACAGTATATTTTTATTTACTCAACATGGACGTGCCAACATAAGGCTGATGCAGCAACATTTGGGACAAATGACTTTATATGGTCTAATATTACTGTTTCCATCAAAAACATTCAGTAAGCGGCATCTTGATTTAACGGAATCGATGGAATCGACGGAATCGACGGAATCACCTCTAAACTGTCTAAAAATACATATCTGAGTATTAATATAATACCTTTGAGTTCCTTCGCTGTCTATTGGATCGCATAACACATTCTGTCGTACTCGTAGTATGGTATAAGCTTACTGACTATACTGTCATCTGCATCTGTTTTCCACTTCAAAGATCGGATTTGCGATTAATTTCCCCCCATGTTGTCGCCTATAAGTAGAATTTCCCCCGCTATTCTGGTCTGCAGTATTCTTCTATTACTGATAACTAAGTTTATCTTATCTTTCCCGTCGAAAGATCTGCTATAAAAATACTTGAAAAGAACCACATTTTACAGGCCGCCATTTTGAAGTAGCCAGGTTCAAACCACAGGACGCCCGGTTGTAAGCAGTCCCGGGGAAAAAAAGGGGGGGGGGGGAGTCTCCCATATATGGCCTATACTGGGATGTGCCGCTCAACAGGGTATGGTTTGCCCTCTGAGACTGGAACAGGGTATACAAATCAGTTTCTGTCTGGGACATGGGTATATTTACGTTGACTTTGGCTCTGGAACAGGGTCCATTTTTACTCAGAATCCTCGGTTATTCACGAACAAGTCTGCCGCTAGAATAACCGTTGTTTGTCACGCAACGCCAAGCGAGTGTGAGCAGCACGCTTACATGTCGTAGAGTGAGTAGTTGCGTGCCGCATTTCTCTGATTACCAAGCACAGCCATTGTATACATTACCATTTATTGCAATGAGTTATATCGGCAATTTATGACTACAATAACAGTCTGGAACAGGGTTGCAAAATTAGCTTTCTTTTGTCTGGAACAGGATCAGGGTCTCAGCGACTCAGTAGCACACCCCCATACTAAATATAAGGGAGTACCCCCCTGTCTCGCTCAACCCCCTTTCACAAAAGCCTGAATCCGCCTCTGGGTTGGGAGAAATGATTCCGCTATCCTAACATGCGAGGAGCACAGACTCGTTGTAAATATTGTTACTGGATTCAACTGACACAATCTATAAAGATCATACGTATTGAAGACACCAAAATTAATTTATCCCAATCCTTTTGATACCACCTCGTATCGATTACTAGTTCAGTATTTCAAAAGAGGCATTATTAATTTTATTTTCAGGCTTTTAATTTGTGAAAGGGGGGGGGGGGGTGAACCCACGCCCTAGATCCGCCTCTAACCGATCAAGACTCGGATCAAACGAATGATCAATGAAAGACCACGGAAGGAATAGTTTATATGTCTTGTCTTTATTACTCGGGCTGCCTGTGGCAGCGCCGAGTCTTAAAATGCAAGTCGTTTTTTTTTTTTTTAATCCATGTCAGACGGCTTCTGCGCATGCGTTAAAGGTCAAATTCACACCAATCAGATTGCACTGTGCTGGTCACGCAACAATCGCCAGGTTAATGTGTTTACATAATTAAATACAGTAAATCAAGATGTGGACCACGGCGCGAGGAATTTTCTCTCAAATTTGGAGTCCCATCTCTCAAATGTAAGCAGTTTAATGTTTTATTTAAGTTCACTCGTGCGAAAGCCTTCCAACACTCCCAACAGGCTCAGGATATTTCAACTGGCGCTCTTGTTGGAGGTACGTTTCGTAGGTAATAAACACTCACTCGGCACAGAATATGATGACCGAAGCAGTTATTCAACTCTCACTGAGTCGAGTCTCACGGTAAACAAGACTCCTCTCACGGCCGAGATTTTGGTTCGAGAAATTAAAGGCTTCCAACAGTTCCCTTTATAGTGCTGTAATATAATGAGCAGACTGCAGTTTTGGGAAGGAGGGTAAAAGCTTTTAAATAGAGATAAACAAAACGATATGGACGCGATCAAAGAGCCGCAGGGTAGAAAGAACAGTAGAGAAATATAGTGATACATGTAGCTCCATCATACATTTGAGACACTCATCTATTAGTACTCTGAACCTGCAGAACAGCAGACTAAATTAGGACCGAATTCGTATTTTTTCGATTAAAAAAAAGAATCAATGCCTTCAGCTGCTTCAGTAAGATTCCCAGTCATATCAGTAATGGTGACTACTAAGCATTGTTGCAGGGGGAGAAGAGTGACTCTAGATGTGAAAAACCTTCATAAATCCGGCTCTCAAAGAGATATGTCTCGGAGAATGAAGCATCCATCGATCGGGAGACCGCTAGTAGCGGTTTCTCATCTTTTCTCGGCCTTTTTGATCACTCACAGGAGGAGCTTTTCTGTTCCAAAACCTTTACAGCAAAATCAGTGAGAAATGTCAGCGTTGGATAAATGTTTGTACAAGAGACCCTAAAAGCACAGAACAACGAGACTAGGTCTGGCAATGAAACGTAAGTGGCTATAAATTACTGAAACCCTGACTATGTATCCACCAGTAAACAATGAGAAGGAACTACTGTTCTCAATAAATTTTGGAAGCAAAGCCTCGGCGTCTACAGTACATCTACAATGCTTTGATTTATTTTCTGAGCACAAATGAGGTTAATTTCTTTCGGAGCTGCAGGTATTAAATTTGAAAACTCGATAAATGCAAACCGAATAATATAATGGTTTGAAAGAGCACACCAACATAAGCAAGATTGCCGAATTTTAGGATGCTATCAGTTCATAGTTTTAATGTATATGCTCTTCCAGCCATAACAGCTTTGGTCTCCGATGAGTTTTATCGAAGAAGATGATTGCACTCGGCACGCGGCTACATTTTTTTGTTTTTGCCTTAATACAGGAAAACCTGACCTTTGTAACTTTTCAATGTTTAGGTGAAGTCTTACAACGATATTGCATGGGAAAAGATGAGTTTGGGATACAGTTTAAATAGGACTTGACAGTCTATATTGTAGTAAGCAATTTTTGTCTCGTTGGTTGGCCAGCGAAGATGCAAAACTCGCTTGACAAGATCGACGTTTGTCGCTTTGTTTCAATCATCAGGTTCTCTTTCAAAATATGGTCCAGGAAAGCAGTCATTTCTGGTAGAATAGACAGAGGACGAACTGAAGTGCTAGTCAATTCTTGTAAGTTGATACAAGAAAAGCGCGTGCGTAACATGAACATGATATGAATAAGTAGAGGTCAACATACACGAGAAAAACAAATATTAAATTACATATATATACTAGGGGAGCAGAGAATGAATGTCACCGCGCTACCGGCCACTCCTAAAGACTGCTAAATTCAGATAATAATTCTTCGGTTATTACTAGAGGATTTCAAATGAAAGTGTAATTTCATCTTCAATCTCATGTGGCCCGAGTGAAAGCCCAGATGGGCTCTTGTTATTATTATTATTTTTATTTCATGTCAGACGGCTTCTGCGCATGCGGTAAAGGTCAAATTCCAACCAATCAGATTGCACTGTGCTGGTCACGCAAACAAAGGTTAGATTTCCTCAGGCGCGCTCAGATAAGAAAGCTCAAAGCTCTCAGACGAGGCGAGACAAGGAGATATCAATTTCAAATAGTCATTGTCAGAAATCTATTCCATCGTCGGTGGGCAATTATGCAATACAACCTAAATTTGGGTCAGGTCCATGTTTTACGACAGAATAACCAGAGTCTTTCTACTGGATTCGGAGAGCTCGAGACATTATACAAGTCTGCTAATATGGGGAAAACTGAAACACAAAATGAACTTTGACGGCAGAAACCCTCATATTTGAGCCAAGCGGAATATTTACATGATCCGCTAAGATTTTTACAAATCTAATTAGTTAAGCAGATGTACGCAGTGTATGCCAACTGAAATGCTGTGCTCGTTTTGTGGCCTACGGCTCAGTGGGGAAACTGCACGAACAAGAAGCATGAACTGCCAGCAAAGAGAGAGGAATTGATCGGAGACGTTAAATTAATTTCATCTTCAAATTATCTCATGTGGCCCGAGTGAAAGGCCAGATGGGCTCTTTTCTACTTTCAACACACAGTCGCTAAACTGTACGAAATCTCCAAGAATAAATCCCTAATGTCCAAACTAACGGGAAAAACTGAAAGAGGAAATCCTTATGAGAAATCGACGTACATATGAAGCTATATAAGTTATCATCGACTATATGGGAGTCAAACATCGAGCTGCTATGAAACCGCTTGTGACAGTTTGTTTACGCACTTTCATGACAAACGAACGTTTCTACTTTCGACACAACGGTCGCTAAACTGTACGAAATCTCCAAGGATATATCCCTAATGTCCAAACTAAAGGGAAAAACTGAAAGAGGAAATCATTGTGACCAATCGACATAAATATGAAGCTCCAGAAGTGATTATTGAATACATGAGAACCCATAGAGAAAACCGATAATAATGAACACGGTATTAGTTTCACCGACATTTGTGGCGTAACTGAACTCGCACTACAGCATAGCTTGAAATACTGTACGAAAACTCAAGAAATCTTCCATAGAATGTTCTATTTTTTTTACAGCTGAGAACTGTATTATTAAACACAAGAAATAAAACAATGTTGCCATTTGAAGAATTATATCATGTCAAAAGTGCAAACGAAGAAATATATATCTACGGACGCGAGCAGCTCGATCGTTTCACTTTGGTCAAACTCGGACTGTTTACGACTGGAACCTGCAGTTTTATCGGACCTGCAGACTAAATTGTAAACGTGTGGCCGTGTTCAGGCTAGTAAATCTAGCTAGCTAACCACAGGAGGTAGCGAGCTTCTTTAGCCTGAACAGTTTTTCTGCTCTGGTGATTAGCTAGCTAGTGGTCGGTGGAATACTTTGAAGTTCCAAGCTACCTAGCGAGGTAGCTTGAATAGAATCTAGCGCGCTAAAAGCCCATCGATGACAGATTTTAGTTATTTTAAGGTTTTGAAATGTACACAAATGTCAAGTCAGTGTTATCATCCGATCTAGCCGACTTCTAGCTCTCGCTACGACCACGTTCACTACTCGCTCCAAGGTAATTTCTCTTACCACGACAACTACCGGGTGTATTGTACGTCAATTGAGCCATCATGGATAACGAGGATCGCCAAACACCAGTCAGTAGCAGTTTTTCGCACAGTTTTAATATTTTGGTTGAAATTTCAATTGAGCACTTTGGCGGTCAATTATTTGCGATTACGAAACACTTGCGCCAAGGGCAGTTATATTTCTATCTTTTAGAGGTCTTTAGAGATAGAAACAAACCAGAAGAGGGAAAAACAAAAAGTAAAACCTACTAAGTTACTAGGTCTGAACAGTACTAATTTATTAACTAGCTGCGAGTTGCTGACAGATATCTCAAGACTCTAGCTAGCTGCACGATAGTAGTCTGAACATACATACACACATGAATAAGTAGTGTTTTCAATAAAAGATCAACTACTTTAATTTACATACGAGAAAACAAAAATATTAAATTACATACATGTATATATATACTAGGGGAGCAGAGAATGAAAGTCACCGCGCTACCGGCCACTCCTAAAGACTGCTAATAATTCTTCCCTTTGGTTATAACTAAGATGATTTCAAATGAAAGTGTATTTCATCTTCAATCTCATGTGGCCCGAGTGAAAGCCCAGATGGGCTCTTGTTTGGATATAATTCCAAAGAAGTTACTGTTACAAACGGGCTTCCTGTGGCTCAAACCAGGCTAGGTTCCTCTGTTAACTTCAAAATGGCGACCAATACCCAACACACGCTATGACGTAGCTAGCGTCTAATACGCATGCTCACATCTAATTACCCGTAGAGTGGCAACCATGTACAGCTGTTTCGTCCTTGTTAGGACTCATCAGCATGGCATAGCCCCCAAGACCGTCAGCCTCACTAAAGATCATAGGCCTCAGAAATTGTGGTTTGGAGAATTTTCTCTTTTCAAGTGTTTTGGTAGATCTTTCGACGCGAAAGATGAGATAAACTTAGTTATCGGTAAAAGAATAGCGGGGGAAATTCTACTTATATGCCACGACATGGGGAGGAAAATAATCGCGATGAACAGATGCAGATCGCTAGATGAACTATATAGCTATACTATGCAGACTGTATAGACTATACTGTATAGGAGTATACTTCACTACGACAAAATGTGTTGTGCGATCCAGTAAACAGTGAAGGAACTCAAATGTATTATATTAATACTCAAGAGATGTATTTTTAGACAGTTTAGAGGTGATTCCGTTGATTCCGTTGATTCCGTTAAATCAAGATGCCGTTCTGTAAGCGCATAATATAAAATGACTTTAGTTGTCGTTTGAAAGAAGTGAGAGGACTGAGCAGCTTTAATAGTATCAGGAATACAATTCCACAACTGAGCTATTCTATTTAAAAAAAGACTCACGAAAAAGGGAGCCGGTTCTTGTGTACTTAGTAATAAGATAAGTCCAGTTTGGCCACGGCTGGAACGCCCCTGACCGTATGAAGTATAATGATCGACATCCAGATTAACGATGCCTGATTTGTACTTAAAGAAAAACATTTGCTGCAGAAAGCTTACAAGGTATTTAATACGTTCTCGCAATATTTCACGTCACCACATCAAACATATAGCTATAAGAAAACTATACAGAGGGTCTGAATGGGGTTAACTGACTACTGACAAACGGCCTTAAAAATAACTGACAACTGACAAATGACGATATTTTTACTGACAACTGACAACCGAAAAATAACTGACAACTGACAAATTTGGTTTTTGTGGGTCAAACATTGTAAATTTTCTCTAGTAATGATTAACTAGGGCTAACTGACAACTGACAAAAGGTCAAAATTTTAACTGACAACTGACATGTAGACCCCCCCATTCAGACCCTCTATACATGTATAGTTGAGAAAAAACTGATTCCCTCTTTTAATATTAAAGAAAAAGAGCTAGCTGGAAAACATACTATTACATGCAGGTGCGGCAGAGCACTAAGATTGCGATATGGTTACTTAAATACACATGATAACACAAGACAAGTTCTTTAAAGTTAAATATTTTATTTATTTTTCGTTTTCTTCAAGAATGGGAAAACTTTCAAATACAGAGCTTATTAGCTTGGCCTTCCTGTGGTCATTTCGATCATTGCATCACTCATCGGCGGGCCGTTCGTCAATGTTTCGTGTACTATCCGAAATAATCACCCCATAATTACTGCTTTATATAATATAGTATAAAAGAAAGAAGGAATCTGCTCAACTATTACAATACTATTCGTTTAATTATGACTACTTTACCTTGTTGAGCGGCCAATATAGGCAATAAAGTGGTGACTTCGTTTGAGCGTCTAAGCTCTATTTTGCTCAGCATATTTGTCGAAATACCGGATCAAAAGTAAAGAAAAACCTTTACTATTGTACGGTCTGTATCAGGCTTATTTCGAGAAGAATTTAGTAAGAAAGAAAAAAAAACGCTTCGAAGTCATATGGAGTTGCTATGGTAGTATGGAGTATGGGCCAACAAGTCACGTGCCATCTGTTGCCAAAAGCTTCAAATTTGAAACTCATTCTGGGTCTTCAGTCGTTGTCCAGTCTTCTTTATCTAGGGTCTTCGTTTTTCGGGTCTTCGTTATCTAGGGTCTTCGTTATCTAGGGTCTTCGTTATCTAGGGTCTTCGTTTTTGGGTCTTCGTTATCTAGGAGAGTCTTCGTTTTCTAGGGTCTTCGTTTTCGAGTCTTCGTTATCTAGGGGGATTTTCGTTTTCTGGTCTTCGTTATCTAGGGTCTTCGTTTTTAGATCTTCGTTATCTAGGGAGGTCTTCGTTTTCTGGTCTTCGTTATCTATGGTATTCGTTTTTCGGGCCTTCGTTATCCAGGGTCTTCGTTTTTGGGTCTTCGTTATCTAGGGTCTTCGTTATCTAGGGGGGTCTTCGTTTTCTGGTCTTCGTTATCTAGGGTCTTCGTTTTTGAGTCTTCGTTATCTAGGGGGGTCTTCGTTTTCGGGTCTTCGTTTTCGGGTCTTCGTTATCTATGGTCTTCGTTTTTCGGGCCTTCGTTATCCAGGGTCTTCGTTTTTGGGTCTTCGTTATCTAGAGTCTTCGTTATCTAGGGGGGTCTTCGTTTTCTGGTCTTCGTTATCTAGGGTCTTCGTTTTTAGATCTTCGTTATCTTGGGGGGTCTTCGTTTCCTGGTCTTCGTTATCTAGGGTCTTCGTTTTTAGAACTTCGTTATCTAGGGTGGTCTTCGTTTTCTGGGCTTCGTTATCTAGGGTCTTCGTTTTTAGATCTTCGTTATCTAGGGAGGTCTTCGTTTTCTGGTCTTCGTTATCTAGGGTCTTAGTTTTTCGGGTCTTCGTTATCTAGGGTCTTCGTTTTTCGCCGGTCTTCTTTATCTAGGGTCTTCGTTTTTCGGGTCTTCGTTTTTCGGGTCTTCGTTATCTAGGGGGGTCTTCGTTTTCTGGTCTTCGTTATCTAGGGTCTTCGTTTTTAGATCTTCGCCGTATCTAGGGGGGTCTTCGTTTTCTGGTCTTCGTTATCTAGGGTCTTCGTTTTTGAGTCTTCGTTATCTAGGGTCTTCGATCGTCGGTCTTCGTTTTCTAGGTCTTCGTTATCTAGACACCCTGGTACATGCAGCCAGCTCGGAATGAGAAACTGCAAAGTTTCCTTCGTCGTTTTTTTTTTCACCGGTCGACGTGCCAATCCAATCCCATATTATGCCCCATTGCATAGTATACCATACCTAGGCCCTACCCTGCCAGATAACTAAGGAACGAAATAATCGGCTGTGTGGTATGAGTGTGGAATGAGTGGGGAAAATCCTAGAGGGCTGGAAAGGCTATCCAAGAGGGTCTGGAGAAACAGCGCCCCCCCTCCCCCCCCCCCCCCCCCCAAAAAAAAACACACACAAAAAAACAACAAACAAAAAAACAACAAAAAACCAAACAAAAAAACACCCAGAGGGGATATGCCCAAAATTATATCCAAAGGGGTATAGAAGTGACTTCCTCAATAGGGGGGGTATGCATATAAAATGGAATGGCCCATTCCCAGTCTGGACACAAATAGCGACAGGTTGGAATTAATATATTGCCGCGCCGCTTTAGTGATGAAAGATTTTTCATTTATCTCATTTTAAATGAACACTGTTCACTTTTGAAAACTCTTTTAGCTTTGGCTTTCCTCTTGTTAGATTTCATGCCTAAAAACAACGATACTCTCGATCGTTTTGAGAATCCCAAGCGTAGTTTCTTGTATTCAGTAAAAAGTACTGGAGAAGCCATTTGCAATTGAGTGTTACACGCACGCTGTATAGCAATGCAAATTTAAAACAAATTCCCTGCCTTTATCTTTTATTTTAGATTTCAAAATAGCCATATAATAAAACTCTTATTAACCGATATACCTTTGTTATGTTTGAAAAGCTTTATTTGAGGTAATAATTATTGTATACTTGCTATAATTCTCAACTGAGCACGGCTCTCCAACCAGGCGCGGACCCAGAAATGTTCATATGTACACGACAAAAATATATGTCGTGCCGAAAACTTTTGGGTCCGCGGACCAAATTTAGGGGTGTAGACACTCGGCCAAAATGCTTGGTACAGGCACCAATCGCATTCACACGACACGTTGTACAATGTAACCAACTGTTGCAAAAAGCTTTGCTAGCGCTATTGATATTTATACCTGTTAGCTGTTGGCTCATCATCAGTTCAGCTGCGGATTTTATGTCGGTGGCTCGAGTTACCATGTATTTTCAGGGCAAGGGTTTTGGTTGCAAATGAATGCGAGAAGGTAAGCAATTCGGATCAATCAAGGTTCCTGGGAAACACGTCTCTTCGAGACTCGTTCATAATATCGTACTCGTTTCCACAAACGTCTCTCGATTTCGGTTCGAGACTCGAACGAGGATCCGCCGGCACACTCAAACCGTGTCTCGATTTTACATTTTACTAACGTGTCTCGATTTTACCAACGACCTCGATTTTACCAACGACCTCGATTTTACCAACGTGTCTCGATTTTACCAACGTACCTCCATTTTACTAACGTGTCTCGATTTTACTAACGTGTCTCGATTTTACCAACATACCTCCATTTTACTAACGTGTCTCGATTTTACCAACGTACCTCGATTTTACTGACGTGTCGTGATTTTACTAACGTGTCTCGATTTTACCAACGTGTCTCGATTTTACTAACGTCTCCATTTGACAATTTTATTTTAACGCGACTAGAAAGGAAAAGTGAAAGTGCAGGGATTTGGTTTTTTTTTAAAGAAAAACATAAAATAAAGGTTTGGTTGAACCTGTTCCGCTTCACCCCAAACAGGACATGACTGAAGTTGTATATGTTTTGTTTCACTTTAATAAAGGGGCACTGTCAATCGAATCTTTAAGTTTCTTAAAAAACAAGGAACCTACAAAAAGAAAACCCCAACTAGAAGATAAATACCATGTGAATGTCCTGATTGCTTTTCAAACTTTTTCGATAGAGGATGAATAAGATTACAAAAGCTTATTTTAGAAGCTTGATATCAGAGGTTACAGGTGAATCAATGTCCAATTGCTCTAAATTGCTCTTAAAAGCAGTATAGTTCATGCACTTGAATCAAATTTGTTCTCCATTGTACCTGGAAAGCATACTCTGCTAATCTGAATAGTTATTTTTGTCTTTCGTCATGAGAAAGTTTTTATTAGAAAGTTTTTAATAGTTTTATCACAAATTTCTCCAAAGTTATTACCATTTAAGGCTCAGGAAAAACATGAAAGCGAGGCTGGTAGGGCCATGGCTGACTATTTTCATACAAATCTCTCTTATTTCAAAAGTTTATTACTCTGTAGCCATGTAACTCATGGTACTCAAATTTCACAGAATTACTTATTGTTGCATGTTCTTTTATGTGACAATGTTGATTTTCACAAATATTCATTGCTGACAGGAGAAATCCAGTTGTAATCAAAACGTATTTTATGCATAGGGTGTATGCACATAGCTTACAAAAAAAAACGTGCAAGAGATCTTAGCCGAAGATTTAGAAACAATTCCTAGACCTGATATTAAGTTTAATACCTAGCTTGTTGAATCGTGTTGGATTGAAATTGATCCTCGCAGTAAAGCAAAAAATCCTATCATTGTTGGTTGTATATATAGACACCCCAAATCAAATATCGAAATATTTACTGAAGAGTTGCTCAGGGATTTAAATCAACGTAAATATGACATTTATATCTTGGGCGATATTAATATTGACTTTTTCAAATATACAAGCCATCCACCAACGGAGAAATACTTAGATATGCTTTATGCAGTCTCCAGTTTAATTCGTAATGTCCCCTATCACTGAGACACAAGTCAATGAGCTCTTTTTAGGTTTAGACGGCAACAAAGCATCTATTAATATCCCTAACAATTTGGTCAAATCAGCAGCCCCGATAATCTCACCAATATTCACTTACATCTACAATGAATCTATTAGAACAGGTACAATGGAGAACAAATTTGATTCAAGTGCATGAACTATACTGCTTTTAAGAGCAATTTAGAGCAATTGGACATTGATTCACCTGTAACCTCTGATATCAAGCTTCTAAAATAAGCTTTTGTAATCTTATTCATCCTCTATCGAAAAAGTTTGAAAAGCAATCAGGACATTCACATGGTATTTATCTTCTAGTTGGGGTTTTCTTTTTGTAGGTTCCTTGTTTTTTAAGAAACTTAAAGATTCGATTGACAGTGCCCCTTTATTAAAGTGAAACAAAACATATACAACTTCAGTCATGTCCTGTTTGGGGTGAAACGGAACAGGTTCAACCAAACCTTTATTTTATGTTTTTCTTTAAAAAAAAACCAAATCCCTGCACTTTCACTTTTCCTTTCTAGTCGCGTTAAAATAAAAATGTCAAATGGAGACGTTAGTAAAATCGAGACACGTTGGTAAAATCGAGACACGTTAGTAAAATCGCGACACGTTAGTAAAATCGAGGTACGTTGGTAAAATCGAGACACGTTAGTAAAATGGAGGTACGTTGGTAAAATCGAGACACGTTAGTAAAATCGAGGTACGTTGGTAAAATCGAGACACGTTGGTAAAATCGAGACACGTTGGTAAAATCGAGGTCGTTGGTAAAATCGAGACACGTTAGTAAAATGTAAAATCGAGACACGGTTTGAGTGTGCCGGCGGATCCTCGTTCGAGTCTCGAACCGAAATCGAGAGACGTTTGTGGAAACGAGTACGATATTATGAACGAGTCTCGAAGAGACGTGTTTCCCAGGAACCTTGATTGATCCAGCAATTCAGCTTCCGCCAGTGTGCTTTGCTTACCGGTTGTCGCTCAACTCCGAGTCAGTCGACGAAACGTGGACCCCACCTTCTGGATCCCTAGAAAAATGAACCAGCGTATACCTCGCTGGACGTTTATTTTGTTCTCTTTACCCTCACAGTTATTCAGAGCTAATATTAATGCGGGTATCAGCGGCCATCCCGAGGGGGCCTCCCCCGGTCACCCAGGGGCATTTGTCACAGCAGCCACGACAAATACATGCTAAAACCCCTCGGGTGGGGCAGAAAATTGTGACAAGAAACTCCCAACCCTGGGGCAACATATTATAATTATTAGAAGCTTAAACGTTTTAGAAGTGTCAAAAATCTTAATAGTTTTATACAAATATTATCCTTTATTTCTTTGTTCTGTCTTCTGACAGTGGATGGCTTAATTTAATCTCTTAATTTGAATGATAATGATACGACGACTTATGCGGGTATCAGCGGCCATCCCTAGGGGGCGGCCCCCGGGCAACCCAGGGGCAACCCAGGGGCTTAGCAGGGGATTTGTAGCAAAAACATGCCCCACACGCGGCGCATTAGAGCGCTTTTGCGTTTTCGTCAAAATACCCCAGGTACATACCCACGGGGTTTGCACGTAATCTGCTGTCTCAACGTTCAGCGGTTTTCGCCACAGGACTCGCTCGATCGATCGACGTTCTTAGATTTCTTTGTCCTTGAGGTATAAAGTTATATCATTATCATTCAAATTAAGAGATTAAATTAAGCCATCCACTGTCGGAAGACAGAACAAAGAAATAAAGGATAATATTTGTATAAAACTATTAAGATTTTTGACACTTCTAAAACGTTTAGCTTCTAATACTTCTAATATGTTGCCCAGGTTGCCCCAGGGGTGGGGGTTTTTGTCACAATTTTCTGCCCCACCCGAGGGGTTTTAGCATGTATTTGTCATTGCTGCTGTGACAAATGCCCCTGGGTGCCCGGGGGCCGCCCTCTCGGGATGGCCGCTGATACCCGCATTACCTCAAGGACTGAAAGAGATCGATCGATCGAGTCCTGTGGTAGGTACTTCACATAAGATAATTATTATGTACTTAGAAGATTATTATGTACTTAGAAGATTGTTTGTTAGAGGGTATTGGTAGTCGCTTATACACTACGCTTCAACCACGTTCAAGACTGTTCAGCCTCGTTCAACCCAGTTCAGTCTCGTTCAATCCCGGTCACCCCCGTTTAACATCGTTCAACCTCGTTCAGCCTCGTTCAACTCCGTTCAACCTCGTTCAACCCCGTTCAACCCCGTTCATCCCCGTTCATCCCCGTTCATCCTCGTTGAACCCTGTTCAACTCCGTTCAACCCTGTTCAACCTCGTTCAACCCTGTTCAACCTCGTTCAACTCCGTTCAACCCTGTTCATCCCCGTTCAACCCAGTTCATCCTCGTTTAACCTCGTTCAACCCTGTTCAACCTCCTTTAACCTCAACCCTGTTCAACCTCGTTCAACCCTGTTCCACCTCGTTCAACTCCGTTCAACCCTGTTCATCCTCGTTCATCCCCGTTCAACCCAGTTCATCCCCGTTCAACCCAGTTCATCCTCGTTCTACCCTGTTCAACATCGTTCAACCCAGTTCATCCTCGTTCTACCCCGTTTAACCTCGTTCTACCCTGTTCATCCTCGTTCAACTCCGTTCAACCCAGTTCATCCCCGTTCAACATCGTTCATCCCTGTTCAACATCGTTCATCCCTGTCCAACCTCGTTCAACTCCGTTAAACCTCGTTCAACCCTGTTCATCTCCGTTCAATCCAGTTCATCCTCGTTCGACCCTGTTCAACCTCGTTCAACCCTGTTCATCCCTGTCCAACCTCGTTCAACTCCGTCAACCTCGTTCAACCCTGTTCATCCCCGTTCAACCCAGTTCATCCTCGTTCAACCCTGTTCAACCTCGTTCAACCTCGTTCAACCCTGTTCAACCTCGTTCAACCCTGTTCAACCCTGTTCAACCTCGTTCAACTCCGTTCAACTCCGTTCATCCCCGTTCAACCCAGTTCATCCCCGTTCAACCCAGTTCATCCTCGTTCTATCCTGTTCAACATCGTTCAACCCAGTTCATCCTCGTTCTACCCCGTTTAACCTCGTTCTACCCTGTTCATCCTCGTTCAACTCCGTTCAACCCAGTTCATCCCTGTTCAACCCAGTTCATCCTCGTTCTACCCTGTTCAACCTCGTTCAACCCTGTTCAACCTCGTTCAACCCTGTTCAACCTCGTTCAACTCCGTTCAACCCTGTTCAACTCCGTTCAACATCGTTCATCCCTGTTCAACCTCGTTCAACTCCGTCAACCTCGTTCAACCCTGTTCATCCCCGTTCAACCCAGTTCATCCTCGTTCAACCTCGTTCAACCCTGTTCAACCTCCTTTAACCTCGTTCAACCCTGTTCAACCTCGTTCAACCCCGTTCAACCCAGTTCATCCCCGTTCAACATCGTTCATCCCTGTTCAACATCGTTCATCCCTGTCCAACCTCGTTCAACTCCGTTAAACCTCGTTCAACCCTGTTCATCTCCGTTCAATCCAGTTCATCCTCGTTCAACCCTGTTCAACCTCGTTCAACCCTGTTCATCCCTGTCCAACCTCGTTCAACTCCGTCAACCTCGTTCAATCCTGTTCATCCCCGTTCAACCCAGTTCATCCTCGTTCAACTCCGTTCAACCCTGTTCATCCCCGTTCAACCCAGTTCATCCTCGTTTAACCTCGTTCAACCCTGTTCAACCTCCTTTAACCTCAACCCTGTTCAACCTCGTTCAACCCTGTTCCACCTCGTTCAACTCCGTTCAACCCTGTTCATCCTCGTTCATCCCCGTTCAACCCAGTTCATCCCCGTTCAACCCAGTTCATCCTCGTTCTACCCTGTTCAACATCGTTCAACCCAGTTCATCCTCGTTCTACCCCGTTTAACCTCGTTCTACCCTGTTCATCCTCGTTCAACTCCGTTCAACCCAGTTCATCCCCGTTCAACATCGTTCATCCCTGTTCAACATCGTTCATCCCTGTCCAACCTCGTTCAACTCCGTTAAACCTCGTTCAACCCTGTTCATCTCCGTTCAATCCAGTTCATCCTCGTTCGACCCTGTTCAACCTCGTTCAACCCTGTTCATCCCTGTCCAACCTCGTTCAACTCCGTCAACCTCGTTCAACCCTGTTCATCCCCGTTCAACCCAGTTCATCCTCGTTCAACCCTGTTCAACCTCGTTCAACCTCGTTCAACCCTGTTCAACCTCGTTCAACCCTGTTCAACCCTGTTCAACCTCGTTCAACTCCGTTCAACTCCGTTCATCCCCGTTCAACCCAGTTCATCCCCGTTCAACCCAGTTCATCCTCGTTCTATCCTGTTCAACATCGTTCAACCCAGTTCATCCTCGTTCTACCCCGTTTAACCTCGTTCTACCCTGTTCATCCTCGTTCAACTCCGTTCAACCCAGTTCATCCCTGTTCAACCCAGTTCATCCTCGTTCTACCCTGTTCAACCTCGTTCAACCCTGTTCAACCTCGTTCAACCCTGTTCAACCTCGTTCAACTCCGTTCAACCCTGTTCAACTCCGTTCAACATCGTTCATCCCTGTTCAACCTCGTTCAACCCTGTTCATCCCTGTCCAACCTCGTTCAACTCCGTCAACCTCGTTCAATCCTGTTCATCCCCGTTCAACCCAGTTCATCCTCGTTCAACCTCGTTCAACCCAGTTCATCCTCGTTCAATCTCGTTCAACCTCGTTCAACCTCGTTCAACCCTGTTCAACCTCGTTCAACCCCGTTCAACCTCGATCAACCCTGTTCATCCTCGTTCAACTCCGTTCCACCCAGTTCATCCCCGTTCAACCCAGTTCATCCTCGTTCTATCCTGTTCAACATCGTTCAACCCAGTTCATCCTCGTTCTACCCCGTTTAACCTCGTTCTACCCTGTTCAACCCTGTTCAACCTCGTTCAACCCTGTTCAACCTCGTTCGACTCCGTTCAACCCTGTTCAACTCCGTTCAACATCGTTCATCCCTGTTCAACATCGTTCATCCCTGTCCAACCTCGTTCAACACCGTTAAACCTCGTTCAACCCTGTTCATCCCCGTTCCACCCAGTTCATCCTCGTTCTATCCTGTTCAACATCGTTCAACCCAGTTCATCCCCGTTCTACCCCGTTTAACCTCGTTCTACCCTGTTCAACCTCGTTCAACCCTGTTCAACCTCGTTCAACCCTGTTCAACCTCGTTCGACTCCGTTCAACCCTGTTCAACTCCGTTCAACATCGTTCATCCCTGTTCAACTCCGTTCATCCCTGTCCAACCTCGTTCAACTCCGTTAAACCTCGTTCAACCCTGTTCATCTCCGTTCAATCCAGTTCATCCTCGTTCAACCCTGTTCAACCTCGTTCAACCCCGTTCAACCCCGTTCAACCCCGTTCATCCCTGTTCAACCCTGTTCAACCCTGTTCAACCCTGTTCAACCCTGTTCAACCTCGTTCATCCCCGTTAAACCCAGTTCATCCCCGTTCAACCCAGTTCATCCCCGTTCAACCCAGTTCATCCTCGTTCTACCCTGTTCAACATCGTTCAACCATGTTCAACCTTGTTCAACTCCGTTAAACCCCGTTCATCCCTGTTCAACCCGGTTCATCCTCGTTCAACCCTGTTCAACTCCGTTCAACCCTGTTCATCCTCGTTCTACCCCATTTGACCTTGTTCTACCCTGTTCATCCTCGTTTAACTCCGTTCAACCCAGTTCATCCTCGTTTAACTCCGTTCAACCTCGTTCAACCCTGTTCCACCTCGTTCAACTCCGTTCAACCTGTTCATCCTCGTTCATTCCCCGTTCAACCCAGTTCATCCTCGTTCTACCCTGTTCAACATCGTTCAACCCAGTTCATCCTCGTTCTACCCCGTTTAACCTCGTTCTACCCTGTTCATCCTCGTTCAACTCCGTTCAACCCAGTTCATCCCCGTTCAACCCAGTTCATCCTCGTTCTACCCTGTTCAACATCGTTCAACCCTGTTCAACTCCGTTCAACCCCGTTCAACCCCGTTCATCCCTGTTCAACCCTGTTCAACCCTGTTCAACCCTGTTCAACCTCGTTCATCCCCGTTAAACCCAGTTCATCCCGTTCAACCCAGTTCATCCCCGTTCAACCCAGTTCATCCTCGTTCTACCCTGTTCAACATCGTTCAACCCTGTTCAACTCCGTTCAACCCCGTTCAACCCCGTTCATCCCTGTTCAACCCTGTTCAAACCCTGTTCAACCTCGTTCATCCCCCGTTAAACCCTGTTCAACTCCGTTCAACTCCGTTCAACCCAGTTCGTCCCCGTTCAACCCAGTTCATCCTCGTTCTACCCTGTTCAACATCGTTCAACCCAGTTCATCCTCGTTCAACTCCGTTCTACCCTGTTCAACCTCGTTCGACTCCGTTCAACATCGTTCAACCCTGTTCAATCTCGTTCAACCCCGTTTAACCCCGTTTAACCTCGTTCTACCATGTTCAACATCGTTCAACCCCTGTTCAACCTTGTTCAACTCCGTTCAACCCCGTTCATCCCTGTTCAACCCTGTTCAACCTCGTTTAACTCCGTTCCACCCTGTTCATCCTCGTTCAACTCCGTTCCACCCAGTTCATCCCCGTTCAACCCAGTTCAACCCCGTTCATCCCCGTTCATCCCGTTCAACCCTGTTCATCCCCGTTCATCCCCGTTCAACCCTGTTCAACCTCGTTCAACCCTGTTCACCCTCGTTCAACTCCGTTTCACCCTACCCTGTTCAACATCGTTCAACCCTGTTCAACCTCGTTCAACTCCGTTCAACCCCGTTCAACCCCGTTCAACCCCGTTTAACCACGTTCAACCCTGTTCAACCCTAGAACCCTGTTCAACCTCGTTCAACCCTGTTCAACTCCGTTACCCTGTTCAACATCGTTCAACCCAGTTCATCCTCGTTCTACCCTGTTCATCATCGTTCAACCTCGTTCAACCCTGTTCAACCTCGTTCAACTCCGTTCAGCCCTGTTCAACCTCGTTCGACTCCGTTCAACATCGTTCAACCCCGTTTAACCCCGTTTAACCTCGTTCTACCCTGTTCAACCTCGTTCAACTCCGTTCAACCTGTTCATTCCTCGTTAAACCCGGTTCATCCTCGTTAAACCCTGTTCAACCCCGTTCAACCCTGTTCATCCCCGTTCAACCCTGTTCGTCCTCGTTAAACCCCGTTCAGTCCCGTTCAACACCGCTTCAGCCTCGTTTAATCCCGGATGGTGTAATTTACTGCTTGACGGCTCGACGGCTTGACGGAACGGCGGAATATATTTTTTTGTATACACAGTGAAGTAAAATTAACTGAAACGGAGCTAGTGAAATAAATACAAACGTTTCAAGGAAATAGAGACAATTTGCGAAAAGGCTAATTGATGTGTTGCATAACTTAGATAGACCCAGCTACAATTGGAGGATTTGCAAGAGCTCCTGTTTAACTTTTTTAAAGCCTTTCTCAAAAGGGGAATTATGCCGTTGAGTGCGCTGCAGAAGTTTCTTTTCCCTGAAGCTTTTCTCGGCTTTCGGCTTTATCACTTTATTGCTTTTTCACTAAACCGGAAGTACGTTTTTCCCCGCCGTTTGCATGAGCGCGCGCGCGCCGACTCTTCATAGCAACTTTACTTTTCCCATCTCGAGTCTCTGATTTTTTTTGGAGACGGTCTCAGAGTTACGCCTTTTTACTCTTTTATTAGAGTTACGGTTTCTTGGCGGCCTATGCATGTGTTTTACAAGGTACGCGAACGACAGTTAATTGGTTAAATGGTGAATTCCTGGTATATTTACTATTATTATTATTAATAATTCCTCACCTGGCGTGATGAAAGGTACTGCCGGGTGTTTCATCATAACTCGGGCTTCGATTTTTATAACGAACAAGCTCGTACCTCAAAGTCTCGGGCTCGGAATTTCAAATTGCTTTAAAGTCTCGGGCTCGGATTTGAAAACGCAAACGCAAGTCTCGCAATTTGCCACACCTAGTCATGTAAGTTTTTGTTTGCATGCCCAATTTGCCCGTTTAGCCTAAGTTGGAAAATGTAAGTTTGACTTGTTTCTGGTATTGTAAATATGAATTTCACTGGTGTGTGTAAAACTGATTAAAATTAAAGTCCACCAGTTTGTTCAAACATTTAAAAACAAAAATAAAACATGGAGTAAGGAGAAAACATACAGTGGGCGACTAGTTTCTGTAAAAACTATCGTTTGTGCTATTTACTATTTTTGCTCTTTCTCGTAGATATAATACTTAACCTAAACTCTGTTACTTTAATCTTATTTTTTTTTAAATACATTTATTTCTGTTTCAGTCTAGTTTACACAAACTCTTATACTAGATCTAGTGCACTAGTAGTATGTAAAATGGGGGTTCTGGGCCACCTTGAAAAATTAGTGCAAGCAAGGGGGTTCGTTTCACTCACCCCCCTTCCTTGCACCATTTTTTCAAGCTTTCCCAGAACCCCCATTTTCTTACTACTTAATATATAGTTTTACCCCAAATTGTCACTAGGCATTCTTACACCTAAAAATCCAAAGTGTGAACCTATTAGAGAAATGATTACTATACTGCATATCGATATCTTCCACTATGGATAATATGTCGTGCCTCCCTCTAGAAATCTTGACTAAGATCGTAGAGTATGCAGGCCCCGAATCGTTCGCGAGTGTCGCAAGAACGTCGAAACGTCTGAATGACGCCGCGTCTCTCGCGCGCTACGAGAACGTAAACGCACAGTTCCGCAAACGAGTACTCACCTCAGGTCTCGAGGCCGCCCAAGACGACGACGAACGAGACGAGTTGATTAGGAAATTCAGTATTTCTGTAATTGACGAATGCTATGATGATGCTATACAAGATGCAATTGACGAATGCTATAATGATGCTGTACTAGATGCCGGTAGGAGTGGTAATCTCGATGTCGTTAAGTGGCTAGCTAGTCGCTTCCAGCCCACCATAGATTATTATGATGATAACTCCATTGGTGCTATACTAGATGCTAGTAAACATGGTCATCTCGATGTCGCTAAATGGCTCGTCGAGTATTTTCAATCCACCATAGAGGATGAATTCGTTATTGATGCTATATTTAGTGCCAGTAAACATGGTCATCTCGCTGTCGTTAAATGGCTCGCTGAGTACTTTCAGCCCATCATAGAGAATGAAGACTTCGATTGTATGAGTCTCAACGCCTACATGAGTGGGCGTTACGACATCTATAGGTGGCTCTCTGAGCACTTTCAGCCCGTCCCAGGGTATGACTACTGCGATTGTGGAGAATGTGAGGCCTGCGAAGACGTGGAGGTCGCTACGAGTCATTACCTATTTACCAAAACGGCTAATTCGTGGCTTACACCTAAAATCCATCGCGCATGGACCGAATCCAAACTCGAGTAACTGTTAGAGGAATGATTACTATACTGTATATCAACACCAAATGGTATTAGTATATATTCTTTATTCCACGATATTAGCTTACGCCGTCATCTTAGTACACATTAACACCATACAGATCGAACATGCCGAAGAAGAACTCGAACGTAGACGCCGCAATGCCTTGTGATTGGTTGATGCGAGGAAAGGACACGAAATGCCAGAGGAAGATTTCGAAGACATCGAAGTACTGTGCCCAGCACAACTTCCAAATCTCAAAAGGCTGTTCCCTATTTGTGCCATGCTCGAAGTGCGGCAAAGGATGTCGTACGAGTTCCGAGCTTTGCTCAGTATGCGGCCGCAGCTCGTATCCAAGAAAGGTGGGACCAAAGAAAGATTTAGGCAAGCAGATCGCTGATTCGAATACGAAGGCCGAGGAACCATCCACACCCGACGTAGAGGAGACAGACCTCTTACCTAAAGATCTGGATGATGAGGATGAGGAGCTCGAGGATGAGGAGCTCGAGGATGAGGATCTCGAAGATGAGGATCTCGAAGATGAGGATCTCGAAGAACCCAACACCATGACACTCCAAGGTCCCGGGATCGCCGAGCTCAAGGAGATCCTTGCGTTCGTTGAGGCGGCATCCACCAACCTCAAGAACAACCCCGTCATCGAGTTGGGAGCAGCGAAACTTGCAGATCCAAACGTGGTGGAACCGGAGGAAGGTCTCGGAGAGTCTCTCACCCGTGCGCTCGACGAGGTGTTGGCTGCTTTGAGGAGCGAGAAGGAAGGTTAGGAATCGCCACATTAAGAAAAAAAAAAAAGAATGAAGAAAAGTCGTTGCGGACCCTCTTCATTTTTTTTTTTTTTTTTTTTCTTTCTATTGAACGTACGACATCTATAGTGTATCATGGACGAGCTAGTCAGATTGTTTGGTTCTGGAATTTGTAGAAGCCTGAATATCAAACCACAATTGCATATTAACACCAGTGAAACATGTCCTGATTGTCTCTGCCCCTTTGAAATACAAGGAACGGAATTCGTGTGTCCCACATGTGGTCAAGTTTCCGAGGTCGAACCATGTGAAGAAACGAAGATCGATATTACTACTACTCGACTGCGTATAGTAGGTCCGGACGGATTTCAGTATCAAAGTGATCTAGACCGCGCAAAACCAAAGCAAAGCGATAACACGAACCTGCAACGACGAACGCTCCTACGAGAACTACAATCGTACAACACTATTTACAAACAAAGTTATGACCTATCGTTCCCTATGAACACGTTAGGAATCGTAGCCGACGCATTTATCCAAGTAAGTAAAGTTTGTCTCAAGCGTAGCGATGCTAAGAGAAATATTTTAGCTGCTCTACTCTACCACGCGTGCATACAATGTGGGTTCGTCCGATCTAAAGGTGAGGTTGCTCGCTTCATGCAACTAAGCAACGAAAGCATCCATAGCGGAGAGGTCTTTATACGTTCTCTGTATAACGACGATAAGATTGATGTAGACTTGGATGTCGAGCACATAGTTCCTCACATTGCAACGACTTTCCTTAAACTCGATCCTCAAGGAGTACCTATGGACGTTCAACGAATAGTCCATGAGGTTGTTACTACAGCGATAGAAAACAATATAGGCCCCAGATCAATACTTAAGACGAAAGTCGTTGGAGCAAGTTACGAGGTGCTACGTCGCTTAGGATCGTCTATGTCTCTTAAAGATGTCGTTAAACGCTGCGACGTATTTAGAAGTGCGGTCGAGCGTTTTGTCAAGGAGTTGCTTTCTTACCATTCCTACTTTGAGCCAATCTACACTAGACATGGGCTAACTAGCAGTAGGACTTAGCGAAGTGAAAGTGAGAACCATGTTCGTTCCTTTCATAGGAAATATCGATTCTTACCCTACTAAGCTGCCAAGTTTTTCTCGCATTTCCTTTTGCACTTCTTGCTTGAGTTCGGCTCGAACCCGATCCGGACTTTTTTCACCTACACGACGAATTTCAGACCTCATGATCTCATACTTATTCGCTTCGTTCAGGATGAGACTGTATTCGGAGTCGGATATGTTTTCATCGCGTAGGGCCTTCGATACTAGATCGCGAATCGTATTGATTTTCGCCTTTGCCAACATAGTTGTCCTTTCATGTTTAGAAACCTTCATTCCTAACTTCTTAGCTCCAAGGGTCGTAGATGCTGAAATTAATCCACATAGCCCACCAATAACTCCAAGTGGTAGACCAATCACTATTCCAACCCCAGTCAACGCTACGCCCAATCCAGATCCAGATAAGATCACAGATAGACCTCCAGTTGCCACTGCGATACCATGAACTATTCCTTGAGAACGTGCATATTTCTTGCGCACACCTTCGTAGTGCCTTTCTTGAACTTCTATGTCCGAAAGCGTGTCTCGGATCGTTTGCAGTCTAAAATTCTTTCCAGTGTCGTTAGCGATCTGTGGATAGATACTTGGTGCTGATGGAAACGGTTGAATCGAATCGCCTTCCATCTTATAACTTATGAAATGCCTTCAGCTGATAGCTTGCTGTAGAAGTCGGCTTGTGGTGGGAGTGGATCTGCAAACCGATCCCAGCTATCCATATACTTATACGGTGAGATGCCTTTTCGCAAAAGCAGGCGTTGCCGCTCTACACTAGGCTCATACAGAGCAGTAATCTGGAAGGCTTCTGGCTGGTTGGCTGACACCAGCTTGTCTAGGGATGCCAAGAGGAATTGAGCGCTGTCGATGAATCGCAATTGGCCTAGGGAGAACGACATGTACTTCTCCGTGTTATTGGGAATACATGTGATCTGTCCCTCCATCTTTGAAATAGCCTGCATTATTAGATGTGAGTCGTAACCCCGCAAGTTGTGGAATACGACTGGTATGGTCGTGGTTTTGGGGTTCAACCGCAGCTTGAGGTTACAAGCATTGTGGGCTGCGCCTCTGTACCTGCCTGTTATGTGGCAATGATTGCGAACTGAGTCACCGTAGAGTGCTCAAGCATGTTAAGGCCTGGTTCAGGGGTCAAATTTCGGGTAAAAACTGTTTTCCTTATTTCAGCACAGCCGAGTATGGTAAGTGCGCCAAGTTTCTCACGATAATATATATCGCCATTCTTGACTACCTTAAAGTGCCTATAACCCTTTTGCATTTTTTATTGCTTACAAACCTTCGAAGAGTTTTGAGTACTTCTGTGAAGAAAGTTTTGGTTTTGAGTGAATACTCTATGTTCTACGCTTGTTTGAAATCGTGTAAATGTGACCTTCCCTGATCCATGACCGCGTAAGCAAAAACCTGGGTCGATACCTGTATGTACGTCACCTTGACGTCATATAATTAATTCGGCTTTGCAATCATTTTAAGAAATACTTAACATGTTGACTAAAATGACTTTTCTCTTTACTAACAACTCACAAACTATTTATATTTTCTATGCATCGATGTTGTTGTGATAGAAAGGCGCTATGGAGAATAATGCATTAATGAGGTGACGTATATACAGGTTTCGACCCAGGCTTTTACTTACGCGGTCATGGGTCAGGAAAGGTCACAAAAGGTCACATTTACACGATTTCAAACAAGCGTAGAACATAAAGTATTCACTTTAAACCAAAAATTTCTTCACAGAAGTACTCAAAACTGTTCTGAGGTTCATAAGCTATCAAAATTGCAAAAGGGTTATAGGCACTTTAAGTGGTTTTTGTGTAGTAAAACGTGTCACGTGGTCTGTCACGTGACTTAGAACACGAAATCAGTAAATCAAAAATGCGGCTCCGAGTTTAAAACAGCTAGGATGATGAGTGGATGTGTTTAGTTAAGGTTGAAGCCTTTTACCTAAATCAACTTAGAAAAGATGACTACAATGTTTCGTTAACGACTAATTAAGGCGAACATATGCAAAATAGGTCACGTGACTTTTTGTACCCTTAATATCTCCTTATCTTTACATGATAGTCATGTTTTCTAAGCGTGATCTGAAACACTGCGGAAGGAGTAATGTTTTAGCAGGGTTACTTTATATTCATATGTTATCGTCGCAGCCGCATTTCACTTAAACGATTTTATATAATTATGACGTCATCGATCACGTCATACGACAGCCATCCACTTAACAAATTTAAGGAAGTTGATATTAGTATTACGGTGTAATTAGTTTTTGTTTAAACTGTTAGTTCTGTCAGAAAACATTTTTTAACGTACATCTATTTTCCGTTAAATGAACCAGGCCTTAACATGCTTGAGTGGCTCCTCACACACATGGCAGATTGTGGCCGTATCGTGGGCAAACCAATTCTCTGGGGTCATCCGTATTGCTTTGGGATTTTCCAAAACTACCTTGATTCTCGATTCTTCTCGTTGCATTGCCTCCAGGAACCGTTTTGCGGCATACCGACCTCTGTAAACGACTGGAGGCTCTGTATGACCATCGCATCGAACCACGACGTAGCCAAAGCCACAAGCCACATGATGTTGTGTGTTCTGAGTGTTGCTCTTTGTGGGATCCAACTCTGGTCCTGCGATCTTAGTGGTCAAAGCCTCAAAGTCAGCATAGATAACATACGGAGCTGGTAGCTGTTTGTGGTGGTTTCGGAAGGAGAGCTCGTTTTCACCCTCTTTAGGCATTTCCACTCTCACGGCGGTTCCCCCTATACCTTGACACTCGGGCTTGTGGGCTTCGAGGAGGTCTTCTCGGCAGTACCCATGTAGGCATCGCTCGCAAAAGTGTTTCCTCCCGCGGTGTTTGCTATGACTGTAGAGGAGGCGGTTCAAGTCCTTAATCCAGGCATAGTGGTACTTTCCGGACTTCTCTACGAGCAGCATGTTGATGCGGTGGATGTCCCCACATTGCTCGCTAATCCTATAGACTACCACCACACCTTTCTCCAGCCGAATACATTGATTGCGAGGTCGTTTTGCTTCTCAACCCTGCGAATCTGCGACACGGTGTTGGCGCATCGACTCCTGTAAAGTCTAGGCCGTCGTCTATAGGATACCTAGACGGTCTGTATGCATGTCCTCCGTGAAGAACTTGAAATAACGATGACCGAAGAGCCCATCGTAGGCAGTTATCATCCTCATTTCGAACGTTCACCACGGCTTCTTATTCGCAACTTCTGGAGGTAGTTCGATGAAGGATCCACCTCTCAGAGGTTGGTAGAGAGCGATGTTCAGATAGAGCAGGATGATGTGGTCGACAACCCATCCAGAGCCTCTATTCGTCCACTTCTCGAAACGCTCTAGAATCGTTGGGATGGCTCTGTCTAAGGCCTCATGAATCCCGTCGGTCTGCATGACAACCTCCTGATCGTGACGCATCGTAGGGTCAGTAGACTCGTTGCTACCGTCCGGATGGTCCTTCCGTAGCAACACCTTAAGAGCGAGTTGGAACTTTACTCCACGTAGGTCGTCGACTTCTTCCACCAACTTCTGATGAATATCGTGACGGACACCATCTAGGAAGGCCCTTGGGTCAACGCCTAGTTCGTGGCCTATGGGGACGTCCATCTGCCACCCACGTAGATACTTACCGATGGTCCGATGGGTTCGCTCAAATGTGAGGCGTTCCATATTGGGGTAGGCGTATACTATAGTGGATCTATATGTTTAAATGGTTATACAATATTGAGTAAATGCGTGTGTGTGTGTGTCTAGTTCTCGTTAACGATGGGTTTAGGGCGGTAGGTAGGACAGTTCTTCTTCTTATGTCTCCACAAGGCAGAGTAGCAGCTTAGCTCTCCGCCACAACTCTCACAAATGTATTGCTTTGGGACCCTAACGCACGGAGTTTCGCGATTCTCTCGATGGCGTTTCAGATTCCAACTCCTCTTAAATACTCTTCCACACTTTTCACAATCCATCTCATATGGATTATATATCTTAGTAAATCTATATGTTTAAGTGGTACTGTCATGTTGAGTAAAAATCATTAGTCGGCATACTCTACGATCTTGGTTAAGATTTCTAGAGGGAGGCATGACATATTATCCATAGTGGAAGAGATCGATATACAGTATAGTAATTGCTTCTCTAATAGGTTATCAAGTTTGGATTTTTAGGTGTAAGAATGTCTAGTGAAAATTTTGGGTCTTGAATGAGTACATATTGGCGGATATACACCGGTCTATCTAGATCTCGAAGTGCTTAACGAGCCACTCAACTACATCGAAATGACGATTCTCAGAGGCATAGACTAGCGCACCCAAAACACAATCGTTCTCTATGGTGAACTGAAAGTGGTTAACGAGCCACTCAACTACATCGAGATGGTTATTCGCAGAGGCCTCTTGTAGAGCACGATCAATGTGGTTGTCCTCTACGGTGAATCGAAAGTAATTACCGAGCCATTTAACTATATCGAGATTACCATACTCAGAGGCATAGACTAGCGCATCATAAACACAATCGTTCTCTATGGTGAGCTGAAAGTGGTTAACGAGCCACTCAACTACATCGAGATGGTTATTCGCAGAGGCCTCTTGTAGAACATAACGAACTTCTACGCCTTCTGCGGTGAATCGAAAGTGCGTAACGAGCAACTCAACGACATCGAGATGACCATTATCAGAGGCATAGACTATCGCATCATAAACATCATCGTTCTCTATGGCGAACTGAAAGTGGTTAACGAGCCACTCAACTACATCGAGATGGTTATTCGCAGAGGCCTCTTGTAGAAAACAAACGTCTACTTCTTCTTCGATGAATCGGAAGTGCTTAACGAGCCACTTAACTACATCGAGATGACCATTCTCAGAGGCATCTCGTAGAGCATCATAAACACAATCGTTCTCTATGGTGAGCTGAAAGTGTTTAACGAGCCACTTAACTACATCGAGATGGTCATTCGCAGAGGCCTCTTGTAGAGCACGATCAATGCGGTCGTCCTCTACGGTGAATCGAAAGTAATTACCGAGCCATTTAACGACATCGAGGCGTCCATTGCTGCTGGCATAGACTAGCGCAACCCTATCGTTGTTGTCGTTTGTGGAAATGCCAAAGGTCCTAACCAAACGTTCTCGCTCGTTGTCATTACGAGTAGACCTCAAACCAAAACATAGTACTTGTCTACGGAACTCTTGGTCTACGTTTTCGTAGCGCGCGAGAGATGCGGCACCGTTTAGGCGTTTCGATGTCCTTGCGATGCTCGCGAACGACGCAGGACCTGCGTGCTCTACTATCTTGGTCAAGATTTCTAGGGGGAGGCACGACATATTATCCATAGTGGAAGATATCGATATGCAGTATAGTAATCATTTCTCTAATAGGTTCACACTTTTGGATTTTTAGGTGTAAGAATGCCTAGTGACAATTTGGGGTAAAACTATATATTAAGTAGTAAGAAAATGGGGGTTCTGGGAAAGCTTGAAAAAATGGTGCAAGGAAGGGGGTGAGTGAAACGAACCCCCTTGCTTGCACTAATTTTTCAAGGTGGCCCAGAACCCCCATTTTACATACTACTGCACTATCTACATTCACTTTTTATATATCATATTTTATTTGTCTTATATATAGATTAATTTAAATAAGTATTCCAGGGGCAAAAGCAACTTTGGAATGGCTTTTTAAATTCTGCTTTTTGATTGGTTCAGCAAAAGGATGCAATAACAGACACAAAATGATGCAATTTAGGCTGAAATCACTGCTGCTTTTAACCAATCAAATTGCAGGAAACACCAATGATTTCAAAATGAATATAATTAAACTAAAAACGGGGTGGGTATATTGTATATTTTAAGTAACGATTTTGTGTTTATCTGATTACAATTGTGGGTTGACCCTGATAGACTGTTAAGGCGAAAATATAGAAAACTGGTGACGTGACCTATTGTTGGAACCATTTTTCGCCATTTATATTCTCCGGCTTCAGTGATAAAAAGTCAACCATTCCGGGCATTTCCCATAACAAACTTAACATTTCGAAGCGAAAATCTGAAACAAAACAATAACTTCCGCCACCCCATTTTGATTTCTTGTTTTATCAACCTTAAGGTCACGTGACCTTCAAAAAACCAAAATACCAATCCTTAAATGTTAAGACACACGATTACCGTCTTATTCCAAAGTTATCAGTAGGGTATTTCATACATAAATAACAAAGATAATGTATTTTGAATGTTTTATCAGAATTGCTCATAAACCCTGCCTTAACATGCTTGAGCCAGAATCTTCCTACGACTTAAAACTGCAACAATCACCTACAATCTCTACCTCTTTTAGAGGAAATAGTTATTTTCCACAGTAGGAATCCTTGCCAAGTTATAATTAAGACTACATACCTCGACACAGTCTTTTAAATAGTTATCCTCTCCTTATATGTCCTTGGGGTCAAGCTGCGAAAACATACTCACCCGTGCATAAACTCCTTATACTTCAGTCAAAAACGGGCACTTCGGTTGAACTACTTAAATAATAATAATAATTATAGGTTTTTATGGCGCATTTAAAAATCTCAATGCGCTTACATGGAGTATGAGAAGACTATATTAAAAAATAGAAAATAGTAAAAATAACTAACTATAGTAAAGAATAACTATACCTATGTTGTAAAAATTTAAAAAGATATATTAATATAAGAATTAATTTAAAATATATATACATAAACACAGACTGATATACGACAGAAAATATAAACGTATAACATAATATAAATACTTCTCTACTGTCACTGCGTCATATAGACTCTTTTGAAAGGAAAGGTTTTCAGAGCAGATTTAAAGGCTGATATAGTAGTGGAGGACTTAATGTAATCTGGTAGTGAGTTCCATAGCTTCGGTGCAGAGTAGGAGAAGGCACGTTCGCCATAAGTTACAGTTCTGACAGGTGGAAATGGAGGACGAAGGAGTGAACGACTTGAAGAACGAAGAGAGCGGGAAGGACGATGTTCTTCAACCAGAGTAGATAGATAACTTGGAGACAGACCGTGTAGTGTTTTATATGTTAAAAGTAGAATCTTGAACTCTATGCGTGCTTCAACTGGTAACCAATGAAGATCCATAAGTGCAGGTGTAATATGCTCAGACCGTTTTGTTCCAGTAATCAAACGTGCGGCAGTATTTTGAACTCGTTGTAGTTTGTCTTTCTCGTATTTTGGCAACCCATATAAGAGGCTGTTACAGTAGTCCAAGCGCGATATAACAAAAGCATTCACCAATCGCTTGAGACCATCATATGGAAGATATTTGAGAATGCGTCCAATCGATCTAATAGCAAGAGTGGCCTTTTTACATGTTTCATTGATTTGTTTACTAAAAGTTAGATTTTTGTCCAATATTACTCCCAAATTACGAACTATATCTGTGACTGTAACAATAGTGTTAGCGAATGTAAAACTGTTGAATGAAGTCTGGTGATTCTTAAAGCGGGATGTAAAGTGGATTACTTCCGTTTTTCCAGGATTACATAGAAGCATATTTTCAGTGTTCCATTGGATTACAGCTTCTGCACATTCACGGAGAGTGTTTAGCGCAGTAGATGGAGTTTCAGGATTTACAGTAATGTACAACTGTGTATCGTCGGCATAGAACATACAGCGTAAATTGTGGGAGTTTATCACATCTTGAAGTGGTGCTACATAGAGAGTGAACAGTAGAGGACCTAGTATGGAACCTGTGGAACGCCATACTCGAGGTCACGTGGTGAAGATATAGAATCACCAATAATAACTGTCTGAGAGCGGCCCCGAAGATAAGATGTAAACCACTCCAGTACTTCAGTAAACCAATAGAACATGCAGTTCCTATTTTTATACCGTTAGGTACCTTACCTTTCTCGCTACTATACGTTGAAAATTTCTGCAAAATGATGCATGATGTTTCAAACTTAAATACACTAAAAATATATTAAATCTATTTAATAAATAAATCAGAAGTTCACAAATATACAACTCGATCCTCATCAAAAGAGGTGCAGTTTTCCAAAACAGAGAAACAGAGAAAATATTTTTCGAAACAGAGAAAATATTTTTCCAGGATGGGAATGTGGAAAGTTCTCCCCCTTTCGGTCGGATCTCTGAAGATATAAACATAATTTTTTTTAAACGAATTAAAAGTCATATTCCTGAATATACGTCCAACAGATCATAACTGTGCTGAAGTTAACCAAATCTCTACAATATTAACAAAAATGGTACATCGCTGCTATTTTGATCAATCTTTTATCTGTGATTTCAATATCTGTTAAATGAAATCCCTGCTATTTCGAATTCCTTTTTTGTTAATCATGAGTTTGCACAACAGGACACTGAGATCTGTGTGTAAATGATGTGTCGTAGTTTCTCTCTCACCATTAGATTTGTTTATAAATGAAGTTGAAGTTGCTGAATTTGAGGTACTTGTATAACTGGTCGTAGGTATTTTTATTTTTTTATTTCTTAATAATATGCAGGTTATACTCTAATATACATGAATTTAATCAGTAGAAACGTTGAAAACAGTAGAAAATATATCCATGATAGGAGTTGATTAAAAATATAAACGTTGTGCGCTTGTCGAAATGATGATGACAAATAATTGGCAAAAATATTAATTCACGTTTCATATTTCGAAGTAATAAACCTTAGTTCTCACATTTTGATCGGAGCTACTTTCGACCGTAGTTAAACGGAATGCACGGGATTAACGGGTCAGTTTCAGAGTCGTTTAACGGTCGGAGGGATCGATCGGAGAACGCTGTTGAACGAGATTGAACTATGGTGAATGTGGATGAACGGGGACTCGGCCGAACGCGGTTGAACGCGATTTAAGGGGTCAAGAAAAAAAATTCTCTTGACGGGGTTTAACTGGTTTGAACGGTGTTGAATGAGGTTTAACCATGCCGACGGTGTTGAACGGGTTTGAACGAGGTTAAACCGGGTTGAACGCAATGGAACTATCATGTGGTGAATGAGGGTGAACCAGGTTAAATGAATGTGAACGGGTTAAACAGGGTTGAACGAGGTTAAACGGGGTTGAACAGTTTTGAACGGGGTTGAACGGGGTTGAACGAGGTTGAACGAGGCCGTTGAACAGGGTAGGACGAGGATGAACGGGGTTGAACGGGGTTGAACGAGGTTGAACGAGGTTGAACAGGGTAGGACGAGGATGAACGGGGTTGAACGGGGTTGAACGAGGTTGAACGAGGTTGAACAGGGTAGGACGAGGATGAACGGAGATGAACGGGGATGAACTGGGTTGAACGGAGTTAAACGAGGATGAACTGGGTTGAACGGAGTTAAACGAGGATGAACAGGGTAGAACAAGGTCAAATGGGGTAGAACGAGGATGAACAGGGTTGAACGGAGTTGAACAGGGTTGAACGAGGATGAACCGGGTTGAACAGGGATGAACGGGGTTTAAACGGAGTTGAACAAGGTTGAACATGGTTGAACGATGTTGAACAGGGTAGAACGAGGATGAACTGGGTTTGAACGGGGATGAACTGGGTTTAAACGAGGATGAACTGGGTTTAACGAGGATGAACCGGGTTTAACGAGGATGAACAGGGTTGAACGAGGTTGAACAGGGTAGAACGAGGTTGAACGGGGTTAAACGGGGTTGAACGAGGTTGAACAGGGTTTGAACGGGGTCGAACGAGGTTGAACAGGGTAGAACGAGGATGAACAGGGTTGAACGGAGTTGAACAGGGATGAACGGGGTTGAACGGAGTTGAACAAGGTTGAACAGGGTTGTACAGGGTTGAACGATGTTGAAACAGGGTAGAACGGGGTTGAACGAGGTTGAACGAGGCCGTTGAACAGGGTAGGACGAGGATGAACGGGGTTGAACGGGGTTGAACGAGGTTGAACGAGGTTGAACAGGGTAGGACGAGGATGAACGGGATTGAACGGGGTTGAACGAGGTTGAACGAGGTTGAACGGGGGTTTAAACGAGGATGAACTGGGTAGAACGAGGTTGAACAGGATTGAACGAGGTTGAACAGGGTAGAACGGGGGTAGAACGGTGTTGAACGGGGTTGAACGGGGTTGAACAAGGTTGAACGGGGTTGAACGGGGTTGAACGGGGGTTGAACGAGGTTGAACGGGGTTGAATAGGGTTGAACGGGATTGAACGGAGTTGAACAGGGTTGAACGGGATTAAACGAGGTTGAACGGAGTTGAAACGAGGTTGAACGAGGTTGAACGGGGTTGAACGAGGTTGAACAGGGTAGAACGATGTTGAACAGGGTAGAACGAGGATAAACTGGGTTGAACGGGGGATGAACTGGGTTGAACGGGGATGAACGGGGTTGAACGGGGATGAACTGGGTTGAACGGGGTTGAACGAGGTTGAACAGGGTTGAACGAGGATGAACAGGGTAGAACGAGGATGAACTGGGTTGAACGGAGATGAACGGGGATGAACTGGTTGAACGAGGATGAACAGGGTTGAACGGAGTTGAACAGGGATGAACGGGGTTGAACGGAGTTGAACAAGGTTGAACAGGGTTGTACAGGGTTGAACGATGTTGAACAGGGTAGAACGAGGATGAACTGGGTTGAACGGGGATGAACTGGGTTGAACGGGGATGAACTGGGTTGAACGGGGATGAACTGGGTTGAACGGGGATGAACGGGGTTGAACGGGGTTGAACGAGGTTGAACGGGGTTTAACGAGAATGAACTGGGTAGAACGAGGTTGAACAGGATTGAACGAGGTTGAACAGGGTAGAACGGGGTAGAACGGTGTTGAACGGTGTTGAACGGGGTTGAACAAGGTTGAACGGGGTTGAACGGGGTTGAACGGGGTTGAACGAGGTTGAACGGGGTTGAATAGGGTTGAACGGGATTGAACGGAGTTGAACGGGGTTGAACGGGATTAAACGAGGTTGAACGGAGTTGAACGAGGTTGAACGAGGTTGAACGGGGTTGAACGAGGTTGAACGGGGTAGAACGATGTTGAATAGGGTTGAACGAGGATAAACTGGTTTGAACGGGGATGAACTGGGTTGAACGGGGATGAACTGGGTTGAACGGGGTGAACTGGGTTGAACGGGGTTGAACGAGGTTGAACAGGGTTGAACGAGGATGAACAGGGTAGAACGAGGATGAACTGGGTTGAACGGAGATGAACGGGGATGAACTGGGTTGAACGAGGATGAACAGGGTTGAACGGAGTTGAACAGGGATGAACGGGGTTGAACGGAGTTGAACAAGGTTGAACAGGGTTGTACAGGGTTGAACGATGTTGAACAGGGTAGAACGAGGATGAACTGGGTTGAACGGGGATGAACTGGGTTGAACGGGGATGAACTGGGTTGAACGAGGATGAACAGGGTAGAACGAGGTTAAACGAGGTTGAACGAAGATGAACAGGGTAGAACGAGGATGAACTGGGTTGAACGGGGATGAACTGGGTTGAACGGAGTTAAACGAGGATGAACGATGTTGAACAGGGTAGAACGAGGATGAACAGGGTAGAACAAGGTCAAATGGGGTAGAACGAGGATGAACAGAGTTGAACAGGGTTGAACGAGGATGAACCGGGTTGAACAGGGATGAACGGGGGTTTAACGGAGTTGAACAAGGTTGAACATGGTTGAACGATGTTGAACAGGGTAGAACGAGGATGAACTGGGTTGAACGGGGATGAACTGGGTTTAACGAGGATGAACTGAGTTTAACGAGGATGAACCGGGTTTAACGAGGATGAACAGGGTTGAACGAGGTTGAACAGGGTAGAACGAGGTTGAACGGGGTTAAACGGGGTTGAACGAGGTTGAACAGGGTTGAACGGGGTCGAACGAGGTTGAACAGGGTAGAACGAGGATGAACAGGGTTGAACGGAGTTGAACAGGGATGAACGGGGTTGAACGGAGTTGAACAAGGTTGAACAGGGTTGTACAGGGTTGAACGATGTTGAACAGGGTAGAACGAGGATGAACTGGGTTGAACGGGGATGAACTGGGTTGAACGGGGATGAACTGGGTTGAACGGGGATGAACTGGGTTGAACGAGGATGAACAGGGTAGAACGAGGTTAAACGGGGTTGAACGAAGATGAACAGGGTAGAACGAGGATGAACTGGGTTGAACGGGGATGAACTGGGTTGAACGGAGTTAAACGAGGATGAACAGGGTTGAACGGAGTTAAACGAGGATGAACAGGGTAGAACGAGGTCAAATGGGGTAGAACGAGGATGAACAGGGTTGAACGGAGTTGAACAGGGTTGAACGAGGATGAACCGGGTTGAACAGGGATGAACGGGGTTTAACGGAGTTTAACGGAGTTGAACAAGGTTGAACATGGTTTGAACGATGTTGAACAGGGTAGAACGAGGATGAACTGGGTTGAACGGGGATGAACTGGGTTTAACGAGGATGAACTGGGTTTAACGAGGATGAACTGGGTTTAACGAGGATGAACCGGGTTTAACGAGGATGAACAGGGTTGAACGAGGTTGAAACAGGGTAGAACGAGGTTGAACGGGGTTAAACGGGGTTGAACGAGGTTGGACAGGGTTGAACGGGGTCGAACGAGGTTGAACAGGGTAGAACGAGGATGAACAGGGTTGAACGGAGTTGAACAGGGTTGAACGGAGTTGAACGAGGATGAACAGGGTTTGAACGGAGTTGAACGAGGTTGAACAGGGATGAACGGGGTTGAACGGAGTTGAACAAGGTTGAACAGGGTTGAACGATGTTGAACAGGGGTAGAACGAGGATGAACTGGGTTGAACGGGGATGAACTGGGTTGAACGATGTTGAACAGGGTAGAACGAGGATAAACTGGGTTGAACGGGATGAACTGGGTTGAACGATGTTGAACAGGGTAGAACGAGGATAAACTGGGTTGAACGGGGATGAACTGGGTTGAACGGGGATGAACTGGGTTGAACGGGGATGAACTGGGTTGAACGGGGTTTGAACGAGGTTGAACAGGGTAGAACGAGGATGAACTGGGTTGAACGGAGATGAACGGGGATGAACTGGGTTGAACGAGGATGAACAGGGTTGAACGGAGTTGAACAGGGATGAACAGGGATGAACGGGGTTTAACGGAGTTGAACAGGGTTGTACAGGGTTGAACGATGTTGAACAGGGTAGAACGAGGATGAACTGGGTTGAACGATATTGAACAGGGTAGAACGAGGATGAAATGGGTTGAACGGGGATGAACTGGATTGAACGGGGATGAACTGGGTTGAACGGAGTTGAACGGAGTTAAACCGGCGAGGATGAACAGGGTAGAACGAGGTTAAACGGGGTTGAACGAAGATGAACAGGGTAGAACGAGGATGAACTGGGTTGAACGGGGATGAACTGGGTTGAACGGAGGTAAACGAGGATGAACTGGGTTGAACGGAGTTAAACGAGGATGAACTGGGTTGAACGGGGATGAACTGGGTTGAACAGGGTTGAACGAGGTTGAACAGGGTAGAACGAGGATGAACTGGGTTGAACGGAGATGAACGGGGATGAACTGGGTTGAACGAGGATGAACAGGGTTGAACGGAGTTGAACAGGGATGAACAGGGATGAACGGGGTTTAACGGAGTTGAACAGGGTTGTACAGGGTTGAACGATGTTGAACAGGGTAGAACGAGGATGAACTGGGTTGAACGATATTGAACAGGGTAGAACGAGGATGAAATGGGTTGAACGGGGATGAACTGGATTGAACGGGGATGAACTGGGTTGAACGGAGTTGAACGGAGTTAAACCGGCGAGGATGAACAGGGTAGAACGAGGTTAAACGGGGTTGAACGAAGATGAACAGGGTAGAACGAGGATGAACTGGGTTGAACGGGGATGAACTGGGTTGAACGGAGGTAAACGAGGATGAACTGGGTTGAACGGAGTTAAACGAGGATGAACAGGGTAGAACGAGGTCAAACGGGGTTGAACGAGGTTGAACGATGTCGAACGATGTTGAACGATGTTGAACGGAGTTGAACGAGGTTGAACAGGACTGAACGAGGTTGAACGAGGTTAAACGAGGTTGAACGAGGTTGAACGATGTTGAACGGAGTTGAACGATGTTGAACGGAGTTGAACGAGGTTGAACAAGGCTGAACGGAGTTGAACGAGGTTGAAAAGGACGAAACGAGGTTGAACGAGGTTGAACAGGGTTGAAAGGTGGAACTGGGTTGAAACTAATATAAGTACATAATAATTATCTTATGTGAAGTACCTACCAGTCCTGTGGCGAAAACCCCGTGGGTATGTCCCCGGAGTATTTTGACGAAAACGCAAAAGCGCTCTAATGCCCCGCGTGTGGGGCATGTTTTTTGCTACAAATCCCCTGCTAAGCCCCTGGGTTGCCCGTTGGTTGCCCGTTGGTTGCCCGGTGGCCGCCCCCTCGCGATGGCCGCTGATACCCGCATAAGTCCTTTCTAATTTACAATATTTCGATTGCAATCACAATTCAGTTCAATCTATTACTTGGTTTAACTATTCCCTTTCTTCTATCTCTGATTCTTCAAGCGACGAAAAAAATGTGCATCTTGAGGAAGTCCTACCTCCCCCCTCCACATTTCTAATGGTGCCTCCCTTGGACACTGAAAACAATTTATTTTAAATATAGGAGTACCCCTTCCTCCATAAAGGTGGGACATGCAAAATGTCTCCTGGTGTGTGCTCACCTTAAAGAGTGTCTGGCTGCATTGATATATATATATAGTGGCCCCGGGGAGAAGGGGGGGGGGGGGGGGGGGGGGGGGGGGCGGTACTCCTGTTTGTGACGTATTATGTATGTGCCGCCCGGGTGGGTCAGGGTTTTGAGCTCAGTTTGGGCAGGTAGGGTCAGGGTTTTGACCTGATTTGGGCAGATCAGGGTCAGGATTTGAGTATAATTTGGGTGCAGTCAGGGTCGGGGTTCAGTATTTTTTAGGCAGTTAGGGTTCAGTTTTTTTTAGCTACTATGTCAAAAAAGACATTCTGTTGCCGCATTTTGATCGCCTGCCCACATGCAAGCACTGAGGTTCCCATACATCGTGACGCCGCTAATTCGTACTTCAGTACTTATCTATGTACTTCATCTGCTGATTTGTTTACCCAATGCCACGTCCCGACTTGAAATGTTCCGTATTTTGCATGCAATCCCGGTACGTAGTATACCGGCCGGGATATATATCCGACCGTGTTTTGAAAACAATTTAAAGAAGGGGCAATCAGGTTTTTTTTTTCCCAAAAGGGGGCAATCAGGGTTTTGGAGCTCGGATTGGGTCAAACAGGGTCAGGGTTTGAGACTCTTGGCCTAGTGGCCCGAGTGAAAGCCCAGTGGGCTCTTGTTCCAATATACATTCGATATAGCCGCTCTACGTAGCTGTATCGTAGCCGTATTTCAGTGCGTTCCCGAATCCATAGCGCTAAACCCATGAAACATCAACAGTTCTGTAACACACATGCGACTTCTAAATAAACTAAAACCTATAACAATCATCATTTCTGTGACAACCGTTGTTTCCATCGATTTTCCAGCGAGAATCGAAAAGTCACCCTTTGTTGATGTTTCCACAAGGGTCCGGCCAATTTTAAAATTAATTTCCTCTCAGAGTTCAGTTTCGCTTGTTTTTTTTTGTTCCGTCATTTGTTTTCGGTTTAATACTTTTCTTCTTTATCCTACTAGTTCGTTCATGTCATTTGCAGTTTCGATAAATTGTTTTTGCAATCCGAAAAGTAGTTTATTCAGTTCTGTATATTCGATTCATATCCGTAAGCCATGTTCTGTTCGGTTTCGGTCAGTTCAGTTTTCTCCATTTCTTTGTGTATGGGCGTCAAACAGTTTCAACATCGGGTTCGGTTTCCAGTTCTATTTATTCTATTCATGCACTCAGCTCAGTTTTCTTGATTCATATCTAATCATGTCCATACTCTAGGCCGGGTTCAGTTCAGACTCTGTTTTCCAGTTCGCTCAGTTCTAAACTTCTCGGCTCTTTTTCTGTCTGTTCTGTCTGTTCATCTCGGTTCTGTATCTGGAGAATACTGATTCCGAAAGGTCGTCAAAAAAATGCTTGCTTCTTATCGTTAATCGGAAAGAATGTCAAATTCTCTTGGACTTGGCTCAGCCGATCTTCGAAATTTCCACTCTGCACTGCGACAGATCATGTCTTTTCCCCGCCATTTATTCCTGTAACATTCAACTCGCAACACGCACTTTTCAACTCGCACTTTCTATCCCCGGTCAATTGCGCCGCGCAACTGAATAAGGATGTGTATGAGTGTTTCATCATCAGTACTGGAAGAATCGATTTAACTTTAATTTGTCTGGCTAAATTATGTTTTTGATAAAAAAAAATTTTTTGCATGCCTCGCACATTGTACAGACCCGTGTGGTATGCCAAATGGCGGAGAATAAATTAGTCCAAATAGCGGGGAAAATGGTCTGGCAATAGAAAACAGTAAGATAACTATTTCGTGTTGGCTGAGATGGATAAGAAATTAACGCTATATTCCAATTTTTCACGGCTGTGGAGGAGGCTACATATATAGCCAAGACAAGACAAGACAGGTAATCCGTTGGAAGAAACGTAAAAGGTATCCTGCTTTCCCGGTTTTTATGCCAGCCAATCAGAGGTTCGGGACTTACAACATGATCTGAGAACTCGTTTGTTTATGTGACATAATTCGTTTATCTTGTAGAAAAGAAATATTTTGTACTTGTAGGACCATGGATAAAGACATGCAGAGTATTTGTTAGCAGAATAAGTCATTTTATAAGAATATCTGTTTTGAGATCAACTGCAAATTTCGTTTGAATCCCTTCTCATAACTTCCGGTTCAACTCAAGAGGTCCATTTAGTAATATTCCAGAAAAAGCTGGTTAAAGTAGTGTACGAGTCCATCAGATGATTATCGTAGAAGACTATCAAACGGCATGGGTAGGTATTTACTATTGGTGGTATAAAAAAATATATATATAAAGTGTAATATTTCCGTTTGCATTACTTGTTGCTTTGCGTCGTGCAAGTGCATCATTTATAGTGCCGCGCCGTGGCTCAAACAAAAGCATTTTGTAAACACGTGAAAAATATTACTGCTACAAGCAGTACATACATGTAGGTATATAAATACCCGAGTTTTTTTATCTCTGCCCTCTGGTTATGTAATATAACACAGCTGAGAAAGGAAAACTGACAACTGAATAACAAAGTAAAATACTCTTCAGCTAGTCTTTCTTCTCCCGTCGCTTTTGATCATGACCTTGCTAAGCTCAACAAACCTGTGTATTAAACCTGTTAGCTCTATAAAATTATGCCAAATATGGTCCACTATTATACCGTGCATGCATCAAATTCAAGCGACGCGTACATACAAACAAACAGAGTCCACAAATCGAAAGAGATATATATCACACTCGATAATCACCGAAAATTTGAGTGTGATATGATAAATATATTTTGAGGATCGAATGACTCAAAATTCTATACAAAGAATGTATGGCTGTAGTCAGCATCTTTGCCACCCAGCCCATTTTACAGTTTTGAAAAGTTAATTTCTCCGTAACTATTTAACATATCAATCTCAAATTTTCGGTGATTACTAATAAAAGTTTAAAATACTCTTTTAACTGATGTAGTCTGTTTGTTTGTAGCTTGAAGTTTAAGTTATGCTAATGAGGCAAACATGTAAACAATGACATCAGCAAGGAGTCGCCTATTGCTCCGATCCGGTTAAATGTCATTAACTTTTACTGTTTACATAGTGACCAAATTCTGTGTTTGAGGGTGAAAAGCTGGATAAAGGGGCAGGGCTCGCTATTTTTTTTAGCTCAGCATAATTTTCTTGCTGTGTGTGTTCTGCACAAATGTTTTTTTTTTTTACACAATTGTTTTTCATATTCTCATCAAATCTATTTCTAATTCTTTAGCTCAGCATAATTTTCTTGCTGTGTGTGCTCTGCACAATAATTATTGTTTTTTACTCTATTTTTTTGTCATATTCTCACCAATATATTTCTATTTTATATCGTAACAAAATCTATTTTCTTAATCATATACTTTAGGTCTCTTAACAAAGAAAACGTTTCCTAGTTCTTTTTCACCATGGACAAGTTATGTTCTTGAGGACTGGATGTGGGATGTCAATGACAAATCACCAGATGTATACCTGTGTTTAGGTAACAAGATAGCTTGCTTTCACATAGACCCTGTTGATGAAAGTACTGGAACTGCTGCAGTACGTGGCAACAAAGCTTTTACACATGGACAGCATTACTGGGAAGTCAAGCTCAGTGATGTCTTTGGGACATCGGTTATGGTTGGTGTTGGAACCAAGAAAGCGATACTTCATACTGATAACTATGAGTTTGTGGACTTAGTTGGAAGAGATAAGGAAAGCTGGGGACTGTCGCACAAGGGAGAAATCTGGCATGATGGGAAGAAAAATAAATTCTGTGATCCATTTTTTGATTCAACTGTTATCAGTGTTTTACTGGATATGGATCAAGGGACTTTGTCATATTTCAAGGATGGGGAACCCCTTAATGTAGCATTCACTGGACTGTGTGACAATGGTGCTGAACTGTATCCAATAGTTTCTTCAACGGCAACAGAGTCAGAAGTTGAAATTGTTTATTGTAGCTGTAAATATTCAACACTGCAGGATCAGTGCTGTATCAAAATTGTGAAACATGTTGGTAAAGACAAGGTGGACAGTTTGCCACTTCCAAGTACCATGTGCCAGGTTTTAAAGACAGCATGATAAACTTATATCCCTATTCAATAGACCTTTTTATAGTACAAATGTATGGCCGCTGATGGAGTTGACCCTGCACTGATACAGACCCTCTTTCTATGAATATATGGATACAGCTTAATTTGATTATCATGCTAACTAGATACAAGACTCTAACTGAAGCTGTCTCAACTCCAGCCTTGACGTCATGAAAGGCTTGGTTGCCTTTCAAAATGGCAGTCCGAGAACTATAAATAGGACTTTATATTGACTATAGCTAGTATATTATTAAATATTTATTACAGTGCAATTACTGAAATCACTTTAAGACAACAAAAAACAATCACATTGCAGAATGAAAACAAAGCATTCCAACTAGTTATTGTTACTTGAGCCAATCATGCAGTGTCAAATACAAGACAATAGCATAGACTTGCTTGAGCTTCGATCTGGTAAAAGGCAAATTTGGTCAACTAGTTTTGAAGTCAGTCTTTTGAATGTAGAAAATGGCATGGAATATATGGTAGGATTTATTATTTGGAATACTTTGTTTTTGTTTTGCAGTGTTTAGTTCTCATTGTCTTAAAGTGGCCCTGGTTACTGTCAGTAGCCACACCATAATTAAAACTATAAAAGCCTTAGGTTGGGAAGAATGCACAGACTTAGGAGAAATAATATTATGCTATCATTTGGCAACTTACCAGTCTATCTGCCAATAATTAACAATGTAATTATTATTCACCGAAGTGGAGGTGAATAGTTGTGCATATTTACCAAGCCACTTCAGCAAGGTAAATATATCCACCACTATTCACTGACACTGAGGTGAATAATAATTATTGTTTTAGTATACACCACACTGCAGGTGAATAGCCAGCACCAAATAGTTACATTATTTTCTGTCAAATGGACAAAAACTTGTGCCAGGTGATTGCTGCTTTGCTCAGAGGTCAGCTAGAATATGAAATCATATTCACTGTTTGAGTAGCCAATCAGAGCATGCGAAAAGTGATATTCACTGGTCTGATATATACTAATAAATATATTCATCAATGTTCCTTTCTGTACATTAATTTGAACAAATCAAATACATTAATAATGCCAGATGTAAAGAAAGCACCAGTACATGTACCTGTACAAAAATATTTTTTAAATTGGCTGATTTTATTACTGTATAATTCTATTACAGCTATTATTCAAATAGAAGACCTCCTTATTCATTGTGGACAAAAAAGTTTAACAACAAAATTAATTACATGTATTGTTAGTCTGTAGAATTTAAATTAGATCTATTTAATGGTCCTGATCGGCCCGATGTAATAATTATTATTATAATAATAGTACTGACTTGTTTTTGGAAATTATACAAGAGACTGCATGTTTAAAAAATTGAAGGGTTCCTTGCAACAACAGTGTACTAAGTGACTAAATATATTGCATGCAGACCTGTTCATTGATTGTCTTCAGTTGTTATACCCTATAAAAATACAGTGATCCCAGGATGCAGCTGCTATAATACTTCAGGCAACGTGCACACCACAGCAAAATGTTATGGTCCGCTGGCCAAAATAACAAATGCTCTGGATCCGAGTTCAAATACAAGTTTCCGAGGTCTTAAACTTCTTTAGTAAATAATTTTATAACTTACTAAAGTAGACTCATAGTCAATTACAAATTAAGAAAACATCAACCTGTAATTTTTTATGCTTAGCTTTAAAGTAGTTTTGCTGTTTTTTTTTGCAAAACATTTCACATTCCTTCCTAAAATTAGAAACAAGGGTGCTTGCCGTTGTTTTCTTTTAGCTTCGGCTGGAAACTGCTTGGCACATCAAAAGCAAATGTATGAATACAATCAATTTATAAATCTATTTCATAATATATTTGTCATCCATACAAGGTTCATATACTTATTAATAAAAATAAGTAATATATTCCTGCATGTAACGGTGAGTGAGTGAGTATAAATATATGTGGTGAAATACAAGTTATGATTTTCAAAGTTGTTTTCTGTTTTATTTTTTCACATTGCAACACCTGTACATTTGTATTTTAAAAGAGTAGCTTCTTCGTTACCCTGTGTACAGAGCTGTACACACTAGGCTACTTCTTGGTGTAAGAAAGTTTGATTTGTCAACATTTATTTTGCCATTTTCAATAAATTTACTTTCCTGGTTTAGTAAGTTTCAGCCCATATATTATTTTTACCCATTATTTTTCTCAGAAGTTCTTGCCTTCATTCACTTTCCACAGCTGTCGATCTTTTATCCCATTAACACCATTAAACTAAATCTGTTTAATTGAACTGACTTCATTTAGCCCCTGTATTGAATGTGTACTCACAAAAGTCAGGTGGGATACCCTATATAAGCTAAATATAGGCACATTAATTGCGTTCGACAAAGGAGAACACATACTAATCTTGCAGTGGACTCCCTGTGGTCCCGTGTGGGCTACCTGTGCTTCCCCAGGCGAAAGAAATCGAGATTTGTGTATGTCCTCATGTCCTCATGTTTGTACTTATTAGAATAAATTATCTCGGCCAGGGAACTGGTAACCACACGTACACGATGCGAGCAGCCATTTTGGTGTATGCCATCATGGCTTATGTTTTGTTTCGCGATTGGTTAGTTACTTGCCTTATTTTCCGACAATGCAATGCAATGATGTTTCAAAGGTTCACAAGTACAATTGAGCAAAGCTTGAGGAAAGTGTGTAGTACATCTGGAGGACCTTGAACATTCAACTCGGCCATAATTATTTATTTATGCTGAACCCAAGTGAATGTGCGATCGAAAAATATGCTATTGGCTTGCTGTGCCATTCGGTTTGCCGATACCAAAACTGCAAATGGTCAAGATGCTATAAATCATACCTGAAGGCTGAAGAGAAATACATGGATATGAATATTTCAGTGTGAGTTGTGAAGAAGCTTTTTAAATACTACGGTCTATTATGACACCAGCGAAGTTGAACAGAGAACTGAGTCAAATCAACTCACCATAATTATTTTGTAAACAACCGAGTGAATTCTGTTGGCTTGCTCGCTGTACTGGATTCTGCTTTTCGCTGTACATACATGCAGATACCGAAACTACAAACAGTAAGATGATCTGGCTGAAGAGAAACGAGGTCCGAGTTTTCTAGATACCCGTAATCGCCGTATCTTGTGTGAGTTACGACACTTTGTACATCTTGATTCTTGGTTATACAAATTAACGGATTCAAATTAACACTACATTCATACAGAGAGTTAATCTATACCGACACTTTGATATGCCAAGGAACTGGAATATCAACACAGTACAAGGTGAGGGAAATTTAAAGTATTGACTTCATTGCTGTGTTCAATTAATCTACACTGAATTTCTAACAGACCTGAAACAAGGCTGATCAAAGCGATCAAAGAAAGGACCCGGCTACCAACATTGACCATAAATTATTCTGGAACAAACGATGGTGCTCAATATTCTGCAGCCAACCTTGTTCTCACTTGAAAACTACCCGGGAAACATAATGTGAATGATCTGAATCGAAGGAACTGCATGGGCTGTACTTTATACACATGCATACCTATATAGTTTATGTTCTAGGAACTGGAATTCAGTTTATACACATCTGAATAGTAATATTTATTTATACGTACTTTATATGAATCGCTTTATATATCCTGTAATATACTGTATTTTATATATCCTGTAATAATTATAGTGTCCCCAATTAGCTTTACAGCTAAATACTATTGACACTCAAATAAAGTTCATGTATTCATGTATGTATATAAATGTATGTGGCTATATAGCCTGGGTTGATTTGTGTTCTACACTAACTTCAATTATTGCTTTACACTGTATACCACACAGCAAAATGTGCTACTAATTCTCAAATCAATGCCATAACCATATAAAACACACATGTATATGTTGTGGTTCAAAAAATTTTTGGTTCAATTTTTTTTTAAACCAGTTCAATTTTTTTTACACCAGTTCAAAATTTTAAAACCAGTTTATTTTTTAACATTCTAAAAGGGAAGTTATGTTAACTGATGTTAGGGTTATTTTAAATGCTGGATTTGGGATCCTAAATTAGTGACTACTAGATGTTATTGTTTGCTTCGTTCTATTAATGTTCGTTCTATTGTTTGTCGGTGAAGGTAGTAGCAAATTGGAGCAAATCTTACGGGCGCTGCGAGGCGACCCAAAATTATTAGTGACTAGCTCTAAACACCCTAAATGAGTGTCAGAGCATCAGTTGTTGACGGTTAGGGTATTTTTAAATGTAGGGGTAGGGTTTGTATTAGTTCACAGGACCATCAAAGAAGCATTATTATTCTGAGTTGTTCAGTGATCTAGTTCTAAGTGTAGTGACTATAGCTCTAAACACCCTAAATTAGTGAGCATCCGTTGTTGACGGTTAGGGTATTTTTAAATGTAGGGGTAGGGTTTGTATTAGTTCACAGGATCATCGAAGAAGCATTATTATTCTGAGTTGTTCAGTAATCTAGTTCTAAGTGTAGTGACTATAGCTCTAAACACCCTAAATTAGTGAGCACCCGTTGTTGACGGTTAGGGTGTTTTTAAATGTGTTTTTTTGTTTGGATTATAAGTCGTTTATGGCATCATAGAAGGCCTCTTTACTTACGCACGGTTCATCGGCCATCTTTGAAGAATCCGGTGCGCATTCGCGTATAAATTTAAGAGACTGGAAACAAATTAGCATAATGAGAGGGACTGGCTTCAACGACTAGCACTTATAGAATATACGGTGGTGTTCAAATCAACGATTGCTTCTGTGGCGCATTGCGTTAGGCGAGTGGATCATCGAGTAGCTGAAGTTAAGCCCGATCGGGCAGGGTTAGTGAGTGGATGGGTAACCGCCAAGGAAAGTGGTAAGTAAGTGGTACAGTAAGGTAAGTAGGTAGGGGGGCAAGGGAAAAAAGGGAATGGAATAGGTTGGCTTTTTTTTTTGCAGGGGAGGGGTGGGTAGATTTTTTTTTTCTTTTGAAAAAGATAAACCAGTTTTCAAAATTTGAACTGGTGTAAATTTTTTGAACTGGTTTAAAATTTTGGAACTGGTTTAATTTTTTTGAACTAGTTTAAAAATTTTGAACCAAAAAAATTTTCAAACCACAACATATACATATAGCCCCATAAGCATTGCATCCAATGATTTAATGTTACACAAAGATAATTACAGTTTTATACCCAGATGCATCCCCTTGTATATTAACATATAAGTCAAGACATCAAATTTTTCACATTAGTTAAAAAACAAGCACTTTTGATCAGGATTACGTACACCGTCCACATCATTGCAGCAATTTTTCAGCTTTTCTGACTGTTAATTACCACAGTGCTTTCTCTTTCAAAAAATATGTCGAACGCACTTTGATAATCTATGATTACTTCTAGTATTAAAAATATATAACAAGTTAACGCCTCCAAGTATGTCCCACATTATTGATAAGCAAGTTGATACATTGTATAGCTTCAGAAGTAAGAACAGGCTTATTACACCTCGTTTTAACACATACTACATGAAACATTCTGTAGCTCACAAAGGTGCCATCTTATGGAACACCATATCGGAGAACTGGTGCAGTAACATGCACTATAAAGACATCCATGGATAAGACTAGAAAGGTAGATATATTAATTAGTACATAACATAGATTTTAACTTTACATCAGTGCAGACTCTCACTAAAGGACCTAAAGATTACATATATTATTAATAATTAAGTTTATTATTATGATAGATCAATAATTATTATTATTAATATACACCTATATAATATATGGAACTATTCGAATATATATATATTTTAGATATTGTTACATTTTAAACATTTTTTAACTTTTTAGATGTAGTTTATGATCTATAAATGATTTAGCCATCCTTTTTAATGTATATATTTATGTTGCACACGACCCCACAAGCGGCAACGCTTTAATGTATATCGTGTTTAAATAAAAGTTATTGTATTGTGTTTAGTTACACAGGGTTAAAACTATGTCGAACGGGTTGTTTAGTTAATAATGGTTAGTTTAGCAGAGCAAGCATGTGGACTATCAACATGTTATACAGGTATTATTTAAACTTGTTTAGTTAAACAGTTTTTAACTAATTTATACCTAGTGGTGTTTAAGTTATGGTATTCCTGGGCTATAAGATAGATGTGGCAATTCAACTCTACAGTCACGCAATCTTGAAGGACTAAATATTTTCTGCTTCATTTAATCTTGATCCTTGCATGCACATTTTTCATATATCACGCCCGTGCAGGAAGTCTGGTAACAATGGTATCAGATTGAGGCCAGTTGTCCCAAAGATCGCAAAATTGCACTTTTGTGTCATAAGGAAATTAACATTAGCCATTGAGTGTAGATTGTTCTCTTCCTGTAACAAGCTGAGACAACTGGCATTGTCACTCCTTTGCCAGCATCGATCTTTAGAGAAGAACACAGGAGGGGCACATGAACTGAGATTGTTTCTTCATTGTTGATGGTGCTTGCCTGACGGCCTGGGTAACTTTATGTGCCTCTTTATCAGCTGCTGTTACATCCTTGATAAGATCAGGGCTGTTGATACCTAATGAAAGGGATAGCTCTAATTAAAGACCCTGTGTCCGAGCCCATCATCCCCAGGTGCTTTGCACATGCAAATGATTTTTGTAGGCTACGAAAATCAGAAAGATCAGTGTTGTTATTGTGTGACTCTAGACTCTTTCAAAAATAAATCTCTAGTTTGGGCTATCATGTAATAATTTCTAGATAAATTATTATATACATGTATGTTTAACTGCAGAATTTCTTTTATCTTAATTTTTGTATATATACCATTTTATTTCGAATCCTGGTCTAGAGTGGTGAGTAGAAAAATGCTGAAGAAAGACAACAGTCTGCGAGGTGAAGTGACTCACCAAATAATCCTTCAGCAGTCTACATTTTGCTTTCTCTCGGTCTACAAGTTAGAGAACATTTGCAGTTCAAAAGGACTTAATTACTACTAACAGGAGTTTCCTGGGAATTTGCTGCACTAAGGGCCGGTGGGCTTCGTTGGAAAGACAAAGCAACCAAGGTGCTGCAAAGGGTTTATTACATGTACATGTAATAATTTTGCATGGCTCAGCTCCACTGAGGTGTTTAATATCACTTTTTTGTGAAACATCAGATTTGCATTTTTATTAGCAGAGAAAGCAATGCCCTCAACCTTTTGTTTCCTCCAGGCTCCAGTATGTCCAGAAAATCCTGCTACCAAAACTATACGACCGCGGGATCAAACTCTGATCCACAAAGTTCAACTGTTTCTTCGCTGTGAATGTGACTCGAGTGCAAGTAGGATTTTTGCAAAAAAAATATAATTCACAACGAAAGTAGAAATCTTCAAATACATCTTTAGAACCAATGCTGGAGACATGAAAACAAGCTACCAAGAGTATTTGTTTGCTTGTGGATTGTGAAATTAAAGTTGTATCGTAAACCGAATTCGAATCTAAAGGTATAATACCAACCGGCTTCCTGCCGAGTACCATTCAAATCATATTTGAAGCATCCGGGGAAATTCATGGACTCAATTGAGTTTTTAATCCAGTAGAAATAATGAAATTCATTAACCAAAGCGTGTGTAACTTCTTTTATGAAACTAATAAACAATCGAGAGCATTTTAGTTCAACTAAAAGCTATTATAATTATCATTGTGTCAGTATTATTACCTCTTGTCCAAGCCCATGGTGCTTTGCGCCAATGTTTTGATTAGTTTGTTTATCAATGGCTGCATAAATTAAAGGCAGTATAGCCTTTAATTTATGCGGCCATTGATAAACAAACTAATCAAAACATTGACACAAAGCACCATGGGCTTGGACAAGAGGTAACAATACTGACAATGATAATAATTAAGATTATAATGACTTTGAATACCAGTTTGTGTACATTGTAGCAGAGAGCCAAAATGATGGGCCTGACCTTTTTTTTGGGGGGGGGGGGGGGGGTGGGAATGGGAATGGGGGTGGGGGTGGGAATGGGGGTAGGGGGTGAGAATTGGTGGGTGGGTTGGTGAATGAAAGAAAGTACAGTATTCATAAATTGCAGGGTTCGTACCTCTGAGAGATTATGGAATTCCAGGAGTTTTCCAGGGTACGAAAGGAAAAATTCTGCAGAACTCAAATTTTCATGGCTTAAATGGTAAAAAAATTGCTTTTCAAGTAAGTGACCTGACATATATATTACATTCACCTAATGTCTACAAAATTTCAGGAGTAGGTGGAAAAAAGAGAATTTTCAAGGAGTTTTCCAGGGCCCTGGAACAAAATGTTCAAATTCCAGGAGTTTCTCAGGAATTCCAGGAGTAACAGTGTGAACCCTGGAATTTGTATTTAATATATACTATGTGACTATTGTAACCAGAGCCACTTAGAGAACCAATCACATCACAGAACAAAGCATTCCAACTTATAGTTATTTGATCCAATCAGTGAGAGTTGAGTACAAGACATTTCAACTTGCATTTGGATGCTCAACCTTCGATCCATGTAACAGGCACTAGTTCTGAAGTCGAAGTCTTTAGAATGAAGAAAACAGTGAGTGAGCATGGATTTGCTAGGATTTGGAATGGTTTATTTTGGTTTTGCAATTACTGTTTAGTTTAATTTGTTGTCTATTAATTAAAGTGGCCCTGGTTAAAGTTAGTCACACTGTCTGTCATTGTGATTTACCAATTTCATCTCTTTGTTTCTCAAGTTCCTTGTCCTCTTGGGTATATCTAAGAAGAAAGAACATTATTTTGTTCAGGATATCAATAATGCAAATCAATAATCCACTGCAGCCTGCAATTGAAAGGATCCATGCAAGAACAGCATGAGTGACTATACTGATCAAATTCTGAATTCTCCTTTACCTTCTTAGTTTGTAAATCTAAGGAAGAATTTAGAACTTTTACAAGAAGTCACTTTAATGCTACATGTGTTGTGTTTTATCCCATGATGTGTATTTACTATAATAATTTATTCAGTCATTGAACTCAACTCGACTGTAATCTCAACTCAACAATGAACTTGTACAACTCTAAACTCGTACAACTCTAAACTCGTACAACTCTAAACTCGTATAACTCTGAACTTGTATATCAGTGAACTTGTAAAACGCCCTTCTATCACATGACTTCTTCCATATATAGTTGTCCAATCCAATCTCTCGATTATAATAAAGCTATGAAATATATATCAAAATGTCAGTCAATTGTCACATCTCAAATTACAACATTATTATTATTAACACATGACTATATTAAGCCATCTTTCAATATATATGCTTCACTTGTCACACACAAATATTTCAATATGATTGCATGCATGAGGCTCAAAGACAAATTAAATTCATTATTTATATATTTTCTAGCAGAATAGAATAGTTGCAAAACATTTGTTGCACCTGCCTGATACTTGTACACACCTTTGCTTAGCAACATCCATTTCTGATATAAGCTGTTCTCTCTTCTCAACAACCACCAGCATCTCTTGCAACAGCTCCTTCTCTTTGGATTTATCATATTCGGTTTTCATATTTTCTAAGAGCACATACAAACAAAGGGTGAATTGTTAACCACTTTGAATGAGAACACTGTTAATAATTTATAAAATAGAAACTTTAAGATTATGCACTGCAGTTTACAATAATCTATTTACAAGCTATTATTAAAATATTAGGAAATATTTTGAATATTTAAAAGATATAAAAATATAAATGTGGGATTCAATGTCTTTTCCTCAATCATTGCTTAAATTATGTCTCATCTACATTTTCTAATGTAGTCTGCAGAGGATGGGTGCAATTTCTAGTATGTAAAGTGTGGTCTGCATTTTCTAGTCTGCAGAGTTTGGTGATCTGCCAGGTGCATGTGGCTTCATCATCACACTGTGAAAATTGGCCATCAAACTCTTTATACTCTTTGCTCAAAGCATTAACCTTGCTAACCTTACATGTATAACCCTAGATTACTAGAGATACATCAACAAAGCTCTGCCATCTTATTTGATATCAATGAATGAGAAATCTAAAATAAAGTAAACTGGAATGAAAACCTTGATACCAATTTTTCAACTCACCATTTTTTTCAGACATCATTCTTAACTTCCTCTCCAAGTCAATGTATTTTTCTGAAAGTTCAGTTTCCCGTACCCTTTTAAAGTTAGAACAAAAATATGATATTTGATTACGCTGACAAGAAAATATAATATGTAACAGACTTCAATCATTAACAGCCTGAATGTCTTCTGTTTTCCTAAAAATGTTCAAAGAAGCTGTGCTCTGATCAAATTAAATTTTGGTTCTTAATGTTGAATCCAAAATTGGCAGTGCAACTTCATGTTACGATAATGGACCAAAATGCACAAGCTGCAAAGTCCATAATGATTGTACATCGAATAGTGATTAGATCACTCAGGTTTTTAATAACTGCATTCTCAGTACACTTTCTAGCAATATAAATATGAATTTCATTGACAAATTGTAGCCATCATAGTCATAATTGTGAACTGATCTGTAGTAATATATAGACGAAAACTGTTTTAATATCAATTAAGCTATTAGTAAATTAATATTAATACTACACTTTACACTGTACATACTTGAATGTGAGCTCTGATTCTCTTCTGAAAGTGGTGTTCTTCTCTTGCTCTATGTCAAACCATTCAACCCAACACTTCCGCTTCTCAAAATCCATGCCATTGCATTTATCAAATTCCTTTCTCATCTTTTTCCCTTTCTTTTCCAGTTTCTTTCCTCTTTTACTCAGCAGGAGGATCTTCTCTTTCATTATTTTAAGTGAACTCTGAACTCTATCGGCTGTTTTTTTTTCTTTGCATGTCAAACTGCCATCCACACCATCTGTTGTTGAGAATCAAATAAAAGTGATCACAGGAGGATCCGCCAGGGGGAGAGTTCAAGGGGTTGCAACCCCCCCCCCCCCCTAAAAAACTCAGGCTGGAGATCACCCTAATAGCATTTCAGTCTCTAGATTTCAACCTGCTCATGCAACCCAACCTCCCTTTTTTTCCACAAAATCCTGGATCTGCTCCTGGATCATAGGATATTGTCATGCACCATTGATTATATATGTGGCTTGGTCTATAAGGAAAGATTCTTTAATGCCCATTTTGAAATCGCACTATATTACATGAAAAAGGAGTAAATATTACATTCTGAACATATAAAGGTTATAACAACTGTACATTGTACAAAGTAGGCATGCAGGTTGATAGTAAGATATAGATTACCTGAATGTGTAATAAATGTTAATATCAATTTTATGTAGATTATTACACCTCTTAACAAAAAAAAAAAGTAGTATACCCCCTCTGATTCCATGCATACTTTAAATACTCGAGTCAAAATTTAGTCATTTATATTTATAAACAACTTGGTAATTCAGTTAAATATGTTAATTCTAAAAAACAACTCAGACAAACCTGGTGTAAACTTGAATTGTTGCTGGACCCCAGGCCCTATCCCCAAGGCATGGCGGATCTCCTCCCCAAGGCCATTAGATGCATTCTCTATGTCTTGATAATGCTGAATGCAGTAGAACTTATCATGGTCAGGGACAAAACAGTAGTTGAAATAATTCAACCAGGTGCTACAAATGGCACACACAAAGCAGCTCTTGTGAAACACATGATGTTCTATGGCAACACGCTCCAAAATTTCAACCGATTTGTTGCAGCCGTCACACCTGTTGGTTTGAATGGAAGTCTTGTCTTCTGCTGGTGTTGCCTAAAGAGAAAATCAATAGACATAAAATTACCGGATTTGCAGTCATGAACATACATATATAAACTAAGTGCTGACCTCTATCTACTTGTCTTGGCTGACTGTGCTAAGTGGCCTGTTAACTTCCATTTTAAAATCATGTTGCTTCATACTAGGCTTCCCTACAAGCAGTTCAGTCTAGATAAATATTAGTAATTTAACCACAGTATATTAAGTACTGTTTAAAACATGAACAGCAGTGTTTTATCAAGTTAAAAAAATTGAGGGCGAAGGGCGATAATTTTTAGACTTGATAAAACACGTGCTGTGATTGTTTTAAAAGGCTTCAAAAACGCTTTAAGAATGCAATGAAAGAAAGACTAAATTTTGGTTCGGTAAACAAGTAATCATGGTAATTGGATAACTTCATTTTAAAAATATTATCTGTGTATCTCGGTAGTCTGCTGATATTAGTAAATTTAGTGCAAAATTTATTATCTAGGTACCTTATGTTCTGTGTACTTTTTGCTATCTTTGGGTCTTTATCAGTGAATTCTTAATTAGGATGAAACTTTATATAAAATTTCATGTTCATTGGTATTCTTTATATAAAACGTTCATCCTAATTAGCAATTCAATGAGAAAGCTGAAACATCAATAGAAATTCCATTGTCTCAATCATTAACCCTGTTTCCCTCTGGGACAGAATTCAAATCCCTCCACGGGCCTTTTAGAATGATGACATTTTATTAGGTATAAAGGAGCATGCACGTGACTGATTTGCTTCATCTGATTGGACAAAATGCTCATTAATTATTCATGAGTTTTTGATTTATTATCTAATGATTACCTCATTGAGAACAACCTGTACTGCACTCACAACTCTTTCTGCTTGATCTCCACCAGTTACCATCTATTAAACAAAGCATTCAAGTTATTTAATAGTAAATATATTATATGACACATAAATGTAGGTTAAATGTTTTAATCGGACGGGTACTAAATGCAATTCAGACATGGTTAAATTCTCCAGCAAATTACCAGTCTTCCTGTGGTACAGCTTGTGGGGCCATGCAGGGTCGACATCTCATACAGATTTTCATATTATTTTGTTTTGCATAGTTTGGTGGGTTGTTCGCATTCATGTATCACATTGCTTGAGAGTGCTGGGATTCAGAGTGCTGTAAATTGGATTGTGTGTAGCAGTCTTCGTGTACATTGTACGGATTGGCATTTTCCCTCCCTTCCCCTTTACTCGTTTGTCCACTCCCATTTGACGCAGTGCGCTGGGCTGGTTGGTTGCCACAGTTGCCTGGCAACCTAGCTCGCAAGCGCTGACCCAGTACTTACAGCCTGAGCACTGAACCTCCAATTGACAACACAGCCTGTTTTTAACATCTTTCTTCAATGGTCATGTAAACTAATCCAAAGCCTAACCCAACATTTAAAAAAACTTAGGTTTTTTTGGTAAAATATGAGTTACTAGGTAAACAATCTAATTTTTTTGAAACTTTTCAAAAAATTTGAAAATAAAATTGAACCAGTACAACAGATACATCATATACATGTAATTATGCAATTGACCCCTTTAATTGTTAAAGCACTTCAATTTACCTCTTTCTTCCTCCTTGAGGCCCTGATGTACTGTTTGTAGTGCCAACGAAGTTCTTTTAACATCTCCTGGTCCTTTGTCTCATGTGATGACTGCACTCCAGTACTACTTCTTCTTTTTATAACTAAAAGCAATTATATCAATAAATTTATTACTATAGTATCAATCGAGTCAATTTCGATTCTGGTCTGGAATTCACTGAAATGACACACTTTGAGAGGCTGGTGATCTGGCCCATTTTTTCTCATCTGGAGTGGCTAATCCCAAAGGAATGATCAGACTACATGATTGTATTTAGGATCTGGTCAGAATCCTGAATAAGGAAAATGCCCTACTGTAGCTGAAGCTAACGTTTTAGGTAGTAAGTCCTTGGTTTAGGTATAAATAATTTACTTTCAGAATCTCTTAGATCATAGTTATAGCTCGTACAAAACCGACTTGTCAACTTTGAGAAAATGGTGGCCATAGCATGCAAAGCATGATTGTTGGTCTACAATGTATATTCTTAAAAGAAAGCAAACCACAATTATTATTATAAAAATCAATGGATAAGGTAAAATAAAAATATTATTTACTGCCCTAATAGTTAGTTCATATGGAGTAAAATTTTGCCTTCATTCTTGATGACCCTATACACATTATTCCAATATGGCTGCTCTTATTTGCATAATGCCAAAAAACTTAGGATATTAGGCGAAGTGAATGCCGTCTTTATTAAAGCATGCAAATGTAAGTAATACTGAGCAGTTTGAGAGTTTGGTCTTTCATTGTTGCAAAGTTATTGACATTTAAATACAGTACAAATCACGAAAACGAGGCTAGTACAAAATGTAGGTATAACTGGCTCAAACCCATACAAAACTCTCTATATTGAAATCTCGATAACTTAGTACCATTTTATGCTATCAACCCCTAACCTTCAGAGTATTGCTAATCTTGGCATACTCTTTAACGTGGTAGCATTCAACTGTTATTTACTGCTCTCTATACTACTCAAAGAAGATTTGTCATTTTGGAATAAGGTGTATAAAGCCTGTTGACTCTGGCCGTTTTGAAGACCTCTGGCAAAGTTTTCTCCACATGGACCTCCTGACTGGTAAATAACAATATACTAGTATACCTAACAGGTAGTGAATGCTGCTCTGCTCAGTTAAGGAAGTGTATTAGAAGAGAACCTACACTTTGGCAGGAAATATATATTACTGGGCAATAAAAATGCCAAAAGTGAACAATCTGCACCGAAAAAAAGTGGTCGGTAAGTGGTCGGTACGTGGTACGTACCAACCACTTACTGACCACTTTTTTTCGGTGCAGATTGTTCACTTTAGCCATATACCACACCAGTGAATATCACTTTTCGCACGCTCTGATTGGCTACTTAAACAGTGAATATGATTTCATATTCACCTTCGAGCAAAGCAGCGAACATCTCGCACGAGTTTTTGTCCATTTGACAGAAAATAAAATTACTATTTGGTACTGACTATTCACCTGCAGTGTGGTATATACTAAAACAATTATTCACCTCAGTGTCGGTGAATAGTGGTAGATATTTACCTCGCCGAAGTGGCTCGGTAAAATATCTACCACTATTCACCTCTACTTCGGTGAATAATATTATTGTTACATGTAATTATTGCATCCTGCAAGGGACCCAGTGTCATATGCATAATTAGTAACCCGGGCCGGGTTGTTCAAAGTCCGATTAGTGCTAATCCAGGGTTAATTTTCATGACAACCAATAGGTTCTCTGCAGAGTTAATCCAGGATTAACACTAATCGGGCTTTGAACATGCAACCCAGCCCTGGTCTGTGCCATTAGGGGCAGCCCAAATTATGTTCCCTCGTCAGCCTTCAGGTATGCAGATGAGGGGATTTACAGATTAAATATCCCTCTTGGAACAAAGAAAACTGAGGTGATCATGCATGGTATATTAATTTTATATAAATTATAATTTCTAAGAGGTACTGACTACTTACCTGGGGTGTTTGGTAAAGACTTTGCAAAATTTTCAGCATCATTATTTTCAGCAAGGGACTCTTTTGGTGTACTTTCCTCAACTGAGACATTGTTCTGCTTATTTTCCTCCTCCCTGTAGGCCTCTATTCCCTCCAGACCTGATAGTGACCTTGATCTCTTGTGGACACTGCTTCGAAACTGTCTTCTCCTAAACTGGGCCTGTATCTCAGGGGGCAAGTCTTGTGGTTTTATTTGTATGTCTGATGCATTCTTTTCCCCATGCCGTGCTAATTCTTCTGGAGGAATTTCAGGAAGGCGCTTCCTGGTTTTCAGAGAATTAGAATGGTCTTGGTTGCCACCAGTTGCAGCTGCTTGAAGCAATACAGATCCTTTCTCCATTCCAGTTTTCTTGAATGACTAAAAATGAATTATATCAATCAGTTTAATTTAGAATATAAACACAATCATATTATATTGACTTTAATGGATATAAGAAGTTGTCATTGTCAAGCACAGATTTTGATTCTAGCCACAACAAAAAACTTTTTTTTAGCAAATACATGTACCAACACTGGTAGCCAACACTTCACCAACTGTTACCCAACAGTGTTCGAACTGACACCTCAGAACTTTTACTCATGCCAACAGTCACCCATCTGACCGTCACCCAATACATATCACTTGGATCATAAAGTACATTGTCTTCTACCCTACATTAAAATACATATTAATATTTTGAAGGATGTTATTACCTGAAAAATGTGTTGTCATTTTATTAATAGAAAACTCAGCACATTCTGTGATGTTGTACAGGGATAGCATTACAATTTGTTTACTCTGGGTCCTCAGGGACCCATATATCTGTTTGGTTTGGGGTCCGCCCAAAAATACATGCATGGGTCCCCATATATATCTGGCATTATCACAACACACAGACAACACATACCATGAAGCAGAAAATCATGTCACACTATGCAAAATCAAAATGGCACCCACACCTTTCAAAGTGCTACCCACAGGCAGCCTAAGTATGATTATATATTATCCTCATCCGCAGGTGCCTTCCTGTGCCTACTCCAAAATGGTGGTATTAATGCTGCCTGGTTGCTAATCAGATGCAAAATATTCTGTGCTTGCACTCATGTACGAAAGAAAACAATGCACTATTGGCCTAATTATAGCACTGTTGATCTATGCAACAATAATATTGAAATTATTGCAAAAGTAACATTAATTTTAGGACTCTTCTATTAATTTCCAAAAGTAATGGGCCCTTCCAAAAGTAATCCCCCCCCCCCCCCCCAAAAAAAAAAGTAACGGCCCCTCAAAAATAACGACTAGTCCAAAACAACAAAAGGTAGTGCATATATGTTACAATAATGGGTGCACATAATAATAAAGATTATAAATTACCATTATTACAAAACACAATAAAAAATACAGCTTAGGAAATCACTTTGAATAGTGACTCGAACAGGAACATTGTTTTACTACCATGATCCAAGTTGCATATTTTCCCCTCATTCAACAAACAAGTTTCTTGGAATGGATTGCTAACATATATTTTAACTGTCCAAAAGTAACAGTTACATTTGTACCTAAAATTAGCTACTACTCAAAAGTTGCAGCTGTTATTTTTGATTCCGAAAGTAACAGGGTGCCGTTACTTTCGGAATTCTATGGTACGTGGCTGTTGTAGGTCAATTTGACTCCTCAGGTCAAATTGACCCCGAGTCAATTTAACCTAGGTCAATTTGACCTGAACCCAAGACAATTTAACCTAGGTCAAATTGACCTTGAGTCAATTCAACCTAGGTCAAATTGACCTTGAGTCAATTCAACCTAGGTCAAATTGATTCAACCTGGTGATTGTGTTTAAGGTAATCACTGTTTTCTTCAGGTAATTTTTTCAAGATTCTAAAAAGGGAACTTACATTAAATGTTCATTGATATTTGGGTTTTTAAATGTAAGGGTTTGGGTCAGTTCACAAGGAACATTTAAGAAGTATTATATTTCTGTGTTGTTTAGTGATTAATAGCCCTAAAGAACCCTACATTAGTGAGCACCTGTTGTTGACGGTTAGGGTGTTTTTAAATGTAGGGTTAGGATTTGTATTAGATCTCAGCATAATAGAAGGATTACAGTCTGTATTATTTAGTAACTAATAGTTCTAAACACCCTAAATAAATTAGTGACTATATATTTATAGCTCTAAACACCGAAATTCCCTTCCTTTTCCCTTTACTTTATCTGTCAGTTTTCTGAGTGATTACTCTGCAAAAGACAGTTTGTTTTGAAGAGAAGTACGAGTGGAGCCGTAATGAAGTACACCTGATCATCTATAAACAATGTATTTTTCTGGATTTAGCTTTCTTACTTCTCTTGAATTGCTACAGTTTTCATGAAAGAACGCAGTCAACACAAACTTCCTATGTGTTACAGTTTGGACCGGGTTTAATATTGCGATCGTCCATGTTTTTCGAAAGATGTTTCCAAGTCCGATTTTGTTAGCAGTATGCATGCGTGCATAACGAGAGGGACTGGGGTTCCATGATTACTCACACGGAGAATAAATGATGTGTTCAAATCAACAAGCGCTTTCATGGTGCAGTGCGATAATCCACTGGATTAATATCTACCAGGCGTTCCTCGTGATTCAGCCAAGTTAAGCCCGATCGGGTGAGGTAAGTAAATGGATGGGTGACCTGAATGTAAGTGGGTCAGGGGTTAAGAAAGTGATAGAAGTAGGGGGGTGGTAGTAGGAAGAGAAGTGGGGATGGAGGAAGAGGAGGGAAGGGGTGGGTTGCTAAAAAATATTTTGTAGGGGAGGGGTGGGTTAAATTTTTTTTGGATAGCCAACCTGAGTCAATTTGACCTAGATTAAATTGACTCGGGGTCAATTTGACCTGAAGAGTCAATTTGACCTGCAACATGGCCATTGAAATTTATATAATGCATTCTTAGGATTCATTTTTCATAAGAATGCACAATTTCTGTATTAATATATACTATCCCTGTTATAAAATATTTCAATTTTGTTGAATTAACTCTGAAGATACAAGTTCAAAAATAAGAAAAGTGAAATATAATGCATTCTTAGGATTCATTTTTCATAAGAATGCACAATTTCTGTATTAATATATACTATCCCTGTTATAAAATATTTCAATTTTGTTGAATTAACTCTGAAGATACAAGTTCAAAAATAAGAAAAGTGAAATTATTATTGGATGAACATCTTGGCAGCAGTATGTATACCATAATTATATCTTAAAAAGAATCAAACATTAATTATTATATTCTTTCTACAAATAATCCAAGAGAATTTGAAATGCCTGTTTCCTGTTTAACTTTTTGAACAATGCATTGAGACATCTAGCTTCTGTGTTAATTTTACTGCTAAAGATGCATATAATATGATCATTATTGCAGGTGATGTTCATTTGTATATCTAGAAACCTGCTTATTGTATATTTATAAATAAACACACCTTTATAATTAAGCTACTTTTAACAGTAAAATCTATGCAAAATTAACTCCCAAAGACAGAAAAGAATTTTAAATCAAAAATTACAAATCAGTGTTGAAATGTAATAGTACTAGCAGAGGTCTGGTTGAAGGTTTTTAAAATACAAACAGCAGTGTTCTGGATCGGAGTGGAAACATAATGCTTACATGTATATATCAGTATTGAAACTTTTGATTTTACACAACTACATCAATACGCAACTATCAAAGTGATCCAATAATTTAAAAGCTGAACAAAATCAATTAATCTATTTTTTTGTAAGGCTAAGATTAAAATTATGAAACATTCAGATCTGCAGAGCTACATGTACATGTAGCTGGATGAAACGTAGCTGTTTACTTACCAGCCGAGGAAATTCTTGAGTCGGAGTGATCTCTACATGTAGCTTGTCCCGTCCAATACTTTAATAACCAATTTCTGTTATTCCCGAGGCCAAGTAACTTTCTTTGAAGATGAATTGCCGTCTTAAACTTAAAGTTAATAATGTATTTCTAATTCTTGGAGCGCCGGATATGGAAATTTCATATGCAGATGTTGTGTCAATAGCAGGCTCTAAAAACATTCTTCCCATTAACTTGGATCACTCTTGGAAACAGCTTTAATAACATGGAAACGAAATCAGGCTGAATGTCGCCGTCATCATCGCCTCCGCCATTTTCTCAACTCTTTCTCGTGCATTTGCAGCTGGCTCATCAGTGAACTGTGAGCCATAAAATAATATAAAATTGGTTGGCGTTTTTGAACGAACAAAACGCGGCCGAAAACCCCATATAAAAAGATCAGCGGCTCCATTATGAGATAATAATTTCCGCCCGTACGAATCCAAAAAGGTTGGAAGAATAATTCCCACGTATTGTTTCTCTTTGAAGCTGGACTTTTCTCGGATCTAGAACTTTCCTTTCTTTCGCCTTCCCTTCAACAGATAAACCTATTTCTCCCAGGCGTTCTTTGAGAACTGGTTCTATCGAGTTGCATCATGGGAGTTGCGCAGGAAAAATGGATTTAAAATTTCTCGCTATATTGCCGTGTCTTCTTTGCTAAATATGTTTTTCTTAAATAAATTTATAATATAGATACGATAGTACGCGCGCTCTGATTGGCTAAAAAGCCATGTTTTATCAGAGTATATAACATGGTTTGCCGTGTTTTATCGTTTTCAACTGGCGGTTTCCTTTCATCGCGCGCGTAAATCTATATTATAAAACAAATAAAGAAGCCTTAAATCCATGTTTTATACTATGATAAAACACTCTGGTCATTTGGGAACACTCGAGAAATGTTGAAAGCACGCGCCTTCGGCTTGTGCTTTAACATTTCTCTCATGTTCTCAAATGCCCATCGTGTTTTATGATGGTATAAAACATGGCTAAGGCTTCTTTATTTGTTAAATAACATTGTTCTAGTTTTTCTTTTAAGGATAATGTAAATCATATTCCAAGATACTTTACGAAAACAAAAATTAACGGCGGCTCTAAAATTTATCTCTGGGTAGCCTGTGGAATTGGAGTTAGTCCCAGTCTCCTAACGGTTTGATGTATGTTTATCTCTGACTCGAGATTGCTGACTCAGAATGATTCAGTAGTTTTAGAGGATGTAGATGCCAGTGCTAGTCAAAATTGCAATTGTAACATTCAGAAGAACAGATCTGTGGATTTCGTAACCTTAATTTGACCTTGTGATGTCTGGACATAACGTAAAACTCTACATTTATGAACTCTCTCGAGGACTTGCACGGCAAATGTCGCCGTTGTTACTCGGTAAATATATGAACATTTTATTATGCATGCTAATTAAAGAGTAAGATATGTTCAGCAATGTAAAGGTACATGTAGCTTGGTTAACAACAGAAGAATACAAAGCTGTTATTTATTCGAAACAATTACTGATATAAACTACTTGGAACTTTTTTTTGCAGGGAAACAGATTGACGGCATATGGTATGTAGTACGTAATACATACATACTGATAAAGCAGGTTTAATGTATTACTGGCAGCTAAATAGCTGATGTGGAACTACATCTTACGTACCGATCAATTCGAAACATCAACATCCCCCCCCCCCCCCCCCCCCCCCGACACTAGTATTTCACCCTTTCTGCACACAACCCTTCAATTACATTTTACCTGATTACTTTTTTGAATTCATTTTTTAGGCATACAGGGGTTGTGTGTTTTGGGAGAGAGTTCTTCTTTGGTGGTGGAGGAATAGAGAACTGTTCACCTGTAAGTCATGCATGCATGATTATAATTAACAGTTATTCCCTAAAGTGGAGGTGACTAGTGGTTGATATATTTACCTGTGGCTTGATCTGTGAGCACGTATTCACTTGTTGTAGTATACTTGTATATAATATATAATTATACTAATTCCATTGATTTATTTAATAATTTTCTGTGTGCCATAAAGGACCAAGTACCCTTTTCAGGTCTTTTTTTTGAAGCTACATGTATCACTTTTTGTATTTTTAATTGAAATTTTGAAGAAGGAAAAAACGTCTTGAAAAGGGCACTTGGTCCCTTGTGGCACACATCCCGGCGTAGCCAATCGATGAAATCGATGATCGATTAAAATCGATATTAATCGATGCCAATCGATACCAATCAATCGATTGATATTGGAAATCGATGAACAATCGATGGACCAAATCTTTGTGACCTTATCGATTGATATCGATTGCCCTTAATTGCAATCGATTGACATCGATTGGTATCGATTGACATCGATTTTTGAAAGGATTAATATAAACAAGGCAGGTAGGTAAAGTAACCTATCGTAAACGTATCTCCAACGGCCATATCAAACAAACAATTATGGTATCCATGGAAAGCTTATCTGTACTACCTTCTGATGCTCGTGCCATTTTGCCAGTGTATGTACGTTTAAAGGTGAGGTTTGCCGCTAGTAACATGATATTCCATTGCGTTTCCTTTTAGAAGATTCGCGAAAATTAAGCACACCCCAAAATCGCGAAATTAACGTGTCAGGCTCAATCGATATCAATCGAAAATGCCAATCGATATTCATCGATTGATAATTTTTCTGTGACTATCGATTGGTCATCGATTGACCGATACCAATCGATATCAATTAACTAATTTTATCGATTGATATCGATTTATCGATTGATATCGATTTATCGATTGGATTTCCGATCATCGATTTCATCGATTGGCTACTCCGGGACACATGCAGCCCTTCATACATGTATGTAGTGCAGAACATTAGGCCCATCAAGACTGCTATTTTTATTAAACTAAGTTAAGCATCAAACCCTCCTGGTTATAACTCCTGAGCTTAAATATCCCCTTATTCCCTGGTTATTAAGGCCTATCAATCTGGTAGTTAACAACATGTACATGTAAGAGATAAATATTGAGAACCGAGGCATTAAGTCATCAATATACAACCAGAGGGCCATAGATAAATATTGAGAACCGAGGTATTAAGTCATATACATGTATGAATTAATACCGAGACCTGTTCGAGGTATTTATCTACAGCTTGAAGGATGTATATGACTTAATTAGTAATGCTGAGGAGTATGCACTAGTCAGCTGGAGTATGGTGAAAAAAATCACATCCCATAATGATAAGATGGCTTGCATTCTTAAAGAGGGAGTGAGTGAAAGTATTGTACTTGAGCTCTCATATTGGGTCATAATGAACTGACTGTCAGCTTGAGAGCACAACCCTTGCATTGGTCATAATATATTATAAATGCAAGGGCTTTATCTGTATATTGACCCAGGTCAATATACAGATAAAGCCCTTGCATTTATAATGACCATGAACTCTCTGTTGTTCAACTGGTCTTTATCGTAGATAAAGCCCTATGAATAACAAAGAAAACCAAGCTGATCAATGATGCATTAAAGTGCACCTAACCTCTTTTGCAATTTTTATACATATGAAACTTTGAAAGGTTTTGAGTACTTCTGTGAATATTTTTTTGGCTCACAGAGAATATTCTATGTTCTAGGCTTGTTTGAAATGGTGAAAATTTGAACTTTCCTGACTCATGACCGCGTATGAAAAAGCCTGGGTCGATTCTGGATCTTATGTCACCTCATTAATGCATTATTCTCCATGGCGCCTTAATTTCTATCGCAACAACATCAATATATAGAGAATTTATACGGTCTGTGAGTTGTCAGTAAAGAAATCAGTTATTTTAAACAAAATGCTAAACATTTATTACTCGGGCTGCCTGTGGCAGCACCGAGTCTTAAAATGCAAGTCGTTATTTTTTGTTTTTTTTGTTGGGTGTCGCAAAATTTCTGCGCATGCGTTAAAGGTCAAATTCACACCAATCAGATTGCACTGTGCTGATCACGCAACAATCGCCAGGTTAATTTATTTACATAATTTAATACAGTAAAGCAAGATGGCGGAGGACCCGTGAGGAACTTTCTCTCTAATTTGGAGTCTCATCTCTCAAATGTAAGCCAGTTTAATGTTTTATTTAACTTCACTCGTGCGAAAGCCTTCCAACAGGCTGAGGATATTTCAACTGGCGCTATTGTCGGAGCCGAAGGACCGCGATTTTTACCCAGATGGCCAGTGATTTTATTATACGACACGTACGATGACATGAAGCCAGTGTAGGGGCCAGGATCCGGAAAGCTAAAATTCGAAGAAATAGATATTGGAATCTATAAGCCATCGGCTCGCTGTGCTGCATTTAAAACATCCGAGGAGAACATCTTATTTTGGGTGAAGGCACTTCAAGACCAATATTACGAGTCTCTTAAAAACTGTCAGAGATTTAAATTTACCGTAAGTTGGATCAGAGAGTATTGAGATCAAGTTATTTCGTTCCAGCGAGGATATTGACCTAGCGGAAACGGTACAAGCTGTCGAAGGATTTTACTTATAATCATCCACGTCTACTTAACAACAGGAATAGTTATGTGCCAAGGCATGGGCAAAGATTGAGTTTCCCAGATTACAGATGAAAGTAGAGAACTTAATGAACGAAGAAACAGAGGTCACGCGCGACATGCTTGATAACATGAACATGTTCAACACTTTATGTTATACTAAGAAAACAAAACAAATTACGGAGCCTGCAAGTTCACAATTCAATGAAAAACCCCAAGAGCTTCTAGTTTTGGATCAACATATCCTTGAAACTCCAAAAGCAACATACGCATGAGTCAAATTCAAACCGGAAGAGACGGAATTCTTTAGATTCTTCACGAGGATAAAAATATTTGTTAGCCCGCAATAAGAACTCTCTCGCTGCTTTAACTACCTTGATTTGTAACATGGAGGCTGACCTAACTGATATGCGTAATGAATTCTTACTCTCGTCACATCAAAACACGAATCAAGAAACCAAACTCAGTCATTTGGAAGACAAATTAGTACAGCAAGATAATATATACAAGACCGAAATCAAGATGCTGTCATCTCGAATATATTATTGACCTAGAAGTTGAAAATGGCGAGTTCAGAAAGCGGATATAATAAACTGAGCTGCATGAGATCCGACTTTCAAACTTAAAAAAAAAATTAAGAATACAAAAAAGAAGACAATGTTCTGAGACTACCCAACCTACTGAAGCTTATCAGTTTGTTCAAGAGCCATATTTCTCACATGACAACCCGATCCCTATTCATCAGAATACATTTTCTGTGCTAAATGACGAGAGTTTACAATCACCTGACCGACAACCCACTACTAAAGAAAGGGACCATGAAGTACGGTAGTACGGTTAATTCTCGGGTTCAAAACAACGAATATATGCCTGCTCAAATGCAGTGTGTTAAACGAATAAGTAGTGTTTAAATTAAAAGGTCAACATACGAGAAAAAGAAAACTATTAAATTACATATATACTAGGGGAGCAGAGAATGAAAGTCACCGCGCTACCGGCCACTGCTAAATTCAGCTAATAATTCTTCCCTTTGGTTAACATTAGAGGATTAAGAGGATTTCAAATGAAAGTGTATTTCATCTTCAATCTAATGTGGCCCGAGTGAAAGCCCAGATGGGCTCTTGTTCAACTTATTGCAAAGTCGAATGAATTAGATGATGTAAGATCCAGAATCGACCCAGGCTTTTTCTTATGCGGTCATGGGTCAGGAAAGGTCAAATTTTCACCATTTCAAACGAGCTTAGAACATAAAGTATTCTCTGTAAGCCAAAAATTTCTTCACAGAAGTACTCAAAACCTTTCAAAGATTCATATCTATAAAAATCGCAAAAGGGGTTAGGTGCACTTTAAGGAAGAGTTAAATACCGAGAACATCAGCTTTTATCCAGACACATCCCGAGGGGCCGTAAACTGACTTATTTCATACTTGACGAGGTTTTCGCAAAATTTTCATTGATGTACATGTAGCTCTTTTTAGGTAGATTTTGGGCAAGTAACCAAGATGGAGAAAAGGTTCTAAATCATAAAAGGGATATTTAGTAAGTTTGGCTGAAGCCAAGGTGAATGAATTCCTTGGAGAAAATAATAAGCTAGAAACAACAAAATATCGTTGAATTGTATTGAATTGCTCAGTATGTATGGAAAATAAAGCGTCATGAAGAACAAAGAAAACCGTGTCAAGTATGAAATAATTTCAATTAAATCCCTCCTGGTTATAACTTCCCAGCTACAGTATATCCCCATATTCCCCAGTTAATAATAGGCCCATCAATCTGGTAACATCAAATTCCTCCTGGTTATAACCCCCCTACTATATTCCCAGTCATAAGGCCTACCAATCTGCTAGTACCATTAAATCCCTCCTGGTTATAACTTCCCAGCTACAGTATATCCCCTATATTCCCCAGTTAATTAGGCCCATCAATCTGGTAACATCAAATTCCTCCTGGTTATAACCCCCCAACTATATTCCCAGTCATAAGGCCGACCAATCTGTTAACATTAAACCCCTCCTGGTTATAACAAGCCCATGCCAGCTATATATATCCTCTATATTCCCCAGTAATTTTATAGGCCCATTAATCTGGTAGTTAGTTAACATCAAATCCCTCCTGGTTAATTCTCCCCCGCTATGACATGTTCCTCACATGTACTAGTGACCCTAGCCTGTCCCTGGCACCTCTTTGAATTGACTGATAAACATTCATGTAAATCAGTTAGGGGTTGGGTGTATGGGGGTGTACATACATACATGTATGAATATGTTAAGTCCAGACATAATTACAGCGATACTTTGTGTTGATAAACATTACAATTATGCTAAAAATGTGCCAGCCATGATTTCGAAAGGCCGCTTTGTGTCAGGAACCAATTAATGGATCTCTGGTTGGCACATCAATGACAATGGATGATGTGGCAGTAAGTTTCGCTAAATATTGCTTTGATTGTATCTTTTCATTTAGGGTGGTACTATCCTTGGCATGCCAGATGAGGTTGCCAATCTTGGAGAAACTCACATCACAGAGGATATCTTCGTGGAATACCTAAGAGGACTAGGAATGGAGGAGTTTAGGTACAAGTACAAATTTAGTAAGGATTTGACAGGATTTGTGCAAAAGTGTTACCATGCACTGTTAGATTCATTTAAACAGGGAAAAAATACATTAATGGGAATTCACCAAAACCCATCTGACATTAATGGAAAGAGTTCCACTTTACCTGTGTTAGTTTCAATAATTCATTATTGAAAACATATTAACAACAATTTGGTTATAATAATTTATTTTCTGGAACAGACTTTTTAGTTACCATAAATTTATAGGATAATATTTTTCAAAATTGGTATACAGTATATGCCATACATATGAAATGAATTAGACTTATTAAATGATTGTTAAACATTTAGAGAATGAAATACATTATCATATGACCTGTACAGCCCCGTGCGCACTTTCCTTTCAAAACCATTTACAAAAGTCATGTGATGAGGGCCGGACGTGTATGGCGTGAGAGGGCCAGAAAAAGTTGTCCGGCCCTGCACAGTTTTTTCTTGCTGTCATGACTTTGAGCCAAATATTTTCCCGTCCAGCCCTCCCACTCAGTCAATAAGTACCTATTACTGAATGCGATAAGCTATTAAGTTGTGTCCAGAATAAAAGAGAGTTAAGTCTAGTCCTTTATTTTATTTAAAACAATCAGTTAAATATCCGGGTAAATTTCACGATTGACATTTAAAACGTTTTCGTTATATGTGATGCTATAAGAAGTATTATACCGAATGCTGCCGGTATTAAAAAAACAGAAGCAACGTAACATTGAAGAATGATTATCACCCAAACCCCAATATAACAAATTTTATGATGTGTTTTCTAGAAAATCGTTATAACGGGGTTTCGTTTATAATAAACCCCCAATATAACGAACTTTATATTTCTCCGGTCCCTTGACACTTCGTTGTACCGGGGTTCCACTGTATGATGTAATATAATTATACTAATTATCAGTACATAATAATAAATTGTTATATGCTTTTCTTTTCTTGTGTCTGATGAAGGCCAGACAAGTATCACTTATTTGAACACAACTGCAACACATTTTCCAATGAAGTTGCCATGTTCCTCACTGGGCACAAAATTCCAAGGCATATCCAGGACCTACCAAAAGACGTCTTGAACAGGTTTGCTCAAAAAAATATTTTACATCTTAGTTTTAATGTTAGTATTAAAGTGCCAATGAAATGAAAAATCCATCCCGTTTTTTATTTTATTTTATTAAATTCTTATTCATTTTGTGCAATTAAAAATCAATTTGGAGAGCGTGAACAGATTTTTTTTCGTATCGAAGTCAGGCGGAATTGCGAAAATCAGGCAACAATTTTTCTGCTGTTAAAGATATGGTAATCACATGCGTGACATCACTAGGTCTGTGCATTTATATTCGTCTCCATAAATACTACAAAATAAGTGCATTTTTGGCCAGTTTTCAATTTAAATATGTAATACTTTGAGAAACCTTGACGATGGCCATAATTGTTCTAATAGAATCCTTGCAGTCAGCCATATTTTTACTTTTGTGAATATAAGGGAGCACGTCCAAATATCGGGCGGAAATCCGATTATCGGAATCGGATCCGATGCCCTTTCCGATACTTGAGCATCGGGAAAATGTAGAGGTACTTTCAAGTCTTGTCCGATTCCGATCGCAAATATTCCGATCCGATCCGATCCGATTGAACAATTTAACAGTGACTTGTTCGGAACTCACATCGATCTGTCCGATTTCCAAGTTGCTCTATTAAATTTTTGTAAACATGATTTACGCCATCATGAGTTGACATAAACCCAAGTTCAACTCAGTGGAGCCGAACTCAATTGTCGTGCTGCTCAGGCAGCGATCCCACGCTTTGGAAAACAACAAACAGAAAGACAGACATGAAGAACTACATTTTTATTCGACCCGATAGAGCAACGGACATTGCATTGCATTTCGAAGAAATTTCGGCAAGCGTACGTGTTCATTGCACAATAATATTTCGTATTTTAACCTTTCTTCCACCAGGATCGATTTAACGCGTGACAAATTCGAATTCATGACAAACAGTTTTACAAAGTACAGCTATACAGTAAGATGGTTTATAATAAAAGTCCCCGTCAATCATGAACTGTCACTGAACCAGACGCGTGTCTCATTTCTGACACAAATACCGCGGGAGCGCAATTAATTTCCATTTACGCGAACTGACTGATCTGATCCGATGCATTTAAAGCTCTTTTAATTCAAGAGGAATTGCACTTTCCCAGTAGAAGTTTTCTGGTAAGAGTATAGAAGTTTTTGCACGTCTTGATCAATATGACAAACGTTGCTTCAAAACTCTGTTGATCGATGTTCTGTAAAATATCAGACTGACACGTTCACGCCTGACTGATTTGCACGTGGAAATTCAGACTCCAAGAAGAGTTGAGATTTTTATACGCAAACATTTACAATGATTTCTGCCGAAACCTTTTAATACTAGTAACAAGACAAGTATCTGCCGTAAATGTGAAACTACACTGAAGCAAAAGTTTATTTGGTGTTATGCTTTGCGCTCAGCGAGTGAGTCAAGCTTTAAAGCGGGCCACATACCGCCGGTCTGGGAACTATTAGCGAGCAGCCGTTGTTTTGTTTATTTTACGGCTCACTATATTTCATGCTGCATGGTCCGAATTTACTTGAAAACTTCATGCAATGACTTTTACAAAGATCTGGAAGGCTGACGGATCTGAATATTATTGATACGGTAACTTTTACAAAATTGAACACTTCCATTCCTTTCGTATATTACCTACCCTTCCGGCCTTCGATTCAAACCGGGTTCAAAGCATCAGATTTCTATTCTTAGCCTGATTATACTGACTGAACTGAAGTAAACTCTACAGTACGTTGTCTTCCTGTACCGTTCGAAAATGAGCCGAAAAGTTCAGTTAGTCAAAGACCAAATAAAGTTTACAAGTCAGGTTGGTCGAATTGACCGAGTGGATCGAAATTACGAAGCGACATTTCGAAGAAGCGAAGTTTCGTGCGGGCTTCCTTATCGTCAGCTAGCTAATGTTGGTGTACATATCATGTGTCCTATCTTTAATGATGCTACACTATGAAGAAATTTAGAGAAGTTGGGGAAGCAAAGAAAAAAAGTGTCAATATCAAAACTAAAACAACGACCATTGAAGTAGCAAGAAACTGGCATATTTCCACGCCGCTTGCGGAGCTAACAAACATTTCGATCTACAGTACACTGTTTTAAATCTCCTACATGTATCTATCATTAGTCCGTGTTTTAGTAAAGTTTTAATTAACTTTCATTAGGATTTTAATAATGCCCCAGCTATTTGCAATCGCTTCAAAGTTCGTTTGGTTGCTTATTAAGCGAATGCAGAAAACCGTGCTTTTCCTAGCGCGTAGCGATCAGGTTTAATGGGTTGTGGTGGCGGCTGCATGCAGTACTGAACAAGGTCATCTGACAGATCAAAGACTGATACATATTTCCGTTCCGATTCTTCCGATTCTTTCGGTACCGATACTGTACTTTATATTTCCGATTCCCATTCTATCGGCACCGATTCAATCGGGTGGACCTTCAGTGACATCGGAATCGGATCTATTACCGAATGATCGGAATCGGTCAGGACCGATTCCGATATTTGGACGCGCTCCCTAAATGTAGTGACGTCACGCATGTGATTAGCATATACATCTTTAATGGCATAAAAATGTTGCCTAATTTTGGCAATTATGCCTGACTTCAATACGAAATAAAATTATGTTCGCGCTATCCAAATTGATTTATCATTGCACAAAATGGCTAAGGGAAGCCTATAATTTAATAAAATGAAATAAAAATGGGATCGATTTTTTCATGTCATTGGCACTTTAAGTAATGGCTTGCATAAGAACTACATGTGTCCCAAGAACAATAGACTCGGTGCAATCAGCATATACTATTTTTGCTAGAATATGGCTTAATTAAGTTCCACAGTCAAAGTTACAAGTGAACATTGTAGTAAACTGTATGCTGTTCACCATTTTTACTGTGAAAACGTAAAGAAAACACTATCTAGCCAATGGGAAAGGGAGAAAACAAAAGATATTGGAATCACAAGTTTGATAGCATTCCCCACATACGAATTTCTCCAAAATAAGTTTAAACTTCAAAAAATTATCTAATGAAAGTGCATTACTTCTATGGTCTTCTATTGAATTTATGAGAACCAACCAATGAAGTTACGAGAACGAAGAATAGAAAATTAACACCTGTTTTAATATATTCCTAGCCGTTCCCTTCTTATCTGGATCATTACTTAGTGATATTGTATTTGACGCCATTAAATATAAATTAGCTTTTTAAAGTTTGACTTTGTTGGATTTCGTTTTTCCATTTAAGTTATGTGTAATAAGTAATTGGTTTACAAATGATGTCAGAGTTCGAAATTTGTGCTCGCTAACTGCGATTTTGTTTTTAGGAATTGCTGGTAGAAATCGTAATTACCACCAGAAGTCCAGTTATGGACTTCTGTTACCACACATTTTTTTTGCGAGTTGACATTTACTTCCGAGACTATGCAATAAGAGTTTTGTGTATTTTATATAAGGCTATGCAATGCATGTTTTATAAGTTTCAGCCTTGATTTCTAAAAAAAAGAATATGGTTTCACCCATCATAGAATGGATTTCAATTGAGTGTCGGAAGTGTTTTGGTTTTGCGTTTACTGCTCAAGCTCTCCTATTGCCGGCTGAGAAAGTAAACCAACCAATCAGAATCCAAAGTAAAACCAAACGCAAATTGGTTTTGCTTTGGTTTGTCATTGGCTCATGGGGAAGCCATTTATGAGTTACTTGTGATTACTCGCTCCTATGATTGGCTAGCTGTGGGTAATTTGCGTTTGGTTTCACTACACTCAACTGAAAACCGCAAGCAAGTAATATCACAATTTTTTTTAATCCAAAAGTCTCTAAGAAAACCCTCAAAAAGAAGAAAAAATAGACCCGAAACAAGTCTGCATACTTGAAGACCTTGCACAATTTGTAGAAGTTAAACATGGAACCAAGGTGTTGCTAGATCGTCTTCAGTAAGCAATTTGCACAATATGGTCTAATTTTCTTGTAAAAGTTTGTTTGTACAATAAAGTTCTACTTTGGAAATTGTTGGTTTGTTGTTTTTTCATTTAGCTTGTAGGTTCCAAAAATGCAAGTATTTTTTTATCTTGTGGCTTTTAAAACTGAAATTCGAACCCTGGATCTTGTTATAGTGCCTTCGGTCAGATGATCAAACCTCTAGTGGATTCCATGCAAGTCACCCCTGCTGGAGGAACCTCTGTGGGTGGCAACACGGGGCCACCTACGACATCAAGAACCAGTGCCGATAGAGTCCCTGCGTCTGCAAGTGCAACAGGATCAGAATCCTGTCATGATCCTGAATCAATATTTGAACCTAGAGGTAACTTCAGTAATGAACGTTCACCAACAACAAAAATAGAAACAAACAGAGCAATTCCACCTCCTGCAGTGTTTGCAGTTGAAGATATCAGCACAAGTTTTATGCAGTTAAAAGATGAGCTTTCAAAAGATGGTCATAAACTGGAAGAGCTTGATGTAAGGACTTTGGATGAGCTTAGCAATATGTTGTCAAAGAAGAATCCTACAGTCAAAATAACAGAAGAGCATATTAAATATATTGGTATGTTAGGAGCCGCCGACATATACTTAGTGCCCTGCTTAACGTCCACTGGATGTTTTAAGAGGGGGAGAGGCCCAGGCGTGGACGTTAGTGTGGGGTGTAAAGACCAAAACAGTTATGGGAACGAGATTGGGACAAAAATTTGGATGTTAATGGGGGAAGGGGTCCATTGGACGTTAAGCGGGGTACTAAGTATATGTTGATGCTCCCTTATACAGTGTAGCATGGACATTTGTATCCTGATAAACTATTAAAAGGATAATTTGTTAAAAGTATTTCCAATGAGGTAGCGCAGTGGTAAATAGGCGATTGACCTCTCACCTCTGTGACCCAAGTTCAATTCACAAACATGGCACCATATATATGTGAGTTGAGATTGTTGGTACATGTATGTTACCCTTGCTCTGAGGGATTTTCTCCAGGTTCTCTGGTTTTCCTCCCTCATCAAAACCCAACTTAAATTCCAATTCAACTAAGGAATTCATCGAATACTTAATTACAAGCCACTGGCTTGGGAGACGCAGTAACGGCTCCCTGTGTCTCAATGTAAAATAAACTATGTGCTTATTTGATTTTAACGTAGTTACTGTATAAAATAGATTATGTATAATAGGAGGAACTATACCCAGTGAAGCTCTAACTGTAGCGTAATATTTGAAAAAAAGTGCCAAAACCTAACCTGCATACTAATTTGAATCAGTCCAATTCTGGCTTTGGATTAACACTCTAATTACTATTTTATTAGTCACAAACAAACAAAAATAACAAACTCATGACTAAGAACTGTTTTAGTGTGGCACAAAGTTAGTTTTTGGCTTTTCTTTGTCAGGCATTGAACCACTTTAAAGACCATGTGTCCGAGCCCATGGTGCTTTGCGCCAATGTTATGATTAGTTTGATTATCATCGAACTCAAATGCTCTCGATTGTTTATAAGTTTCATAAAAGTAGTACACATACACATTGGATAACGAATTTCATAATTTCAGTACTCGGCAGGAAGCCAGTTGTACTGGTTTAGATTCTAATTCGGTTTACGAGTGCGACTTTTCCCCGGGGACTTTTCACAACTCTACAAGCAAACACATACTCTTGCTACCTTGTTTTCATGTCTCCAATATTGTTTAGCTGTATATATTTGAAGATCTCTACTTTCCTTGCGAATGATATATTTTAAGTGCAAAATGAAATGTCGTACTCGCACTCGAGTCAAACTCACAGCGAAGTAACAGCTGAACTCGGCAGCTGAGATTGGAGTTTGACCCGTGATCGTAGTTTTGGTAGCAAGACGTCCTGGAGGATGAAAAAAAAGGTTAAGGGCATTGCTTTCTCAGCTAATAAAAATGCAAAACATATACAGATAAGTCGCAATACCTCAGTGGAGCAGAGCCGTGCGAAATTGTAATTACGAATGATCTTGATGCCAAAAGTGGTTGCTTTGTATTTCCAACGAAGCCCGCCGGTCACTTAGTGCAGCAAATCCCCGGGAAACTTACGTAGTAGTCCTTTTGAACCACAAGTGTTCTCTTGTAGACCTAGAGAAAGTAAAATGTGGACTGCTGAAGGATTATTTGTCGAGTCGCTTCGCCTCGCTGTCTGTTCTTTCTTCTGCATTCCTCTACTCGCCACTCGAGACCGGGATTCGAAGAAATATTCGACTAAAGTTTCATTTCAAAAGGTATATATACAAAAGTTAAGATAAAAGAAAGTCAGTTAAACATATATATATATATATATATAAATAATTACACGATAGCCCAAACTAGAGATGGTTTCGAAAGATTTAAGAGTCGCATAATAACAACACCGATCTTTCTGATTTTCGTAACCTACGAAAATGATTTGCGCGCGCAAAGCACCATGGGCCCGGACACAGGGTCTTTAAGTTTGGTGTTACATATCCAGGTCTATCCCTGACGAGATACATTTTTGTTTTAAATTTTCACTTTGGATTAGCGCTCTAATTTAACTTTCACCATTCAAAAAGCAACACAAATATGGTGAAATCTTTGCTAAAACCATTTTCGCTCCGCAAAAAACTCAGTCTTTAGCCAGTTAGTTTTTGGCGCAAAATACGCGGTTTGGAAAATATCTCCACTAATCGGGCTTCGAGAAACTGTAAACTTTAAAGTTCATCCTTAAAAGTGACTTCACTAATCGAGATTGATCTTTTTTCAGAGTCTAAATTTCAGCAGTGTATTCATGGTGAAGAGCATTCTTTCAAGTCTCTATTGGAGATAGTGCAAGGCCTTTGTCTCGAGAACGATTTCATAGAACTACCTTCAGGTACATATACTTATAAAAACTAGTATATCTAATAGGTAGTGAATGCTGCTAGAAGAAAACCCAAGTATGTAACTTAATACACAGTAATTATAGTCTTTCAACGATGCGCGGACCTCAACTTTATTCTAGCTCTACAGTATCACATCAGTAGCTGCAAAATTGTTCTCCAGTGTGGAGGGGAGGGGAGGGCCAAACTGCATGCTGAAGGCATAAGGCATTGTGGTAAAAACGAATCAAGATATTTCCTCCGTTAAGAATATGAACTGCTGCTCCGCTCGCTGTGCAGCAATTAGGGACTATGTCAACCCACAAATTATAAACTTTCTCATGATGAAAGACAAAAATAACTACTCAGATTAGCAGAGTATGCTTTCCAGGTATACTAGATAAATTTTGAGACAATTCTGATTAAGGATGGTAAAGATTCGAGTGGATGAAAATACTGCTTTTAAGAGAAATTTAGAGCAACTTGAAATCGCTTCACTGTAACCAAAATCAAGTTTCTAGAATAAGCTTTTGTAATCCACTTTAATCTTTGCCATCCTCTATCGAAAACATTTGAAAAGCATATCAGGACATTCACATTCTTCTATCTCAGGGTGTTATTTTAATTTGTAGTTTTCTTTTATTAATTATTATAATTCCAGTTATTGTGATATACTAGCATTATTTAATATAAGTATTAGTATTAGTAAATAGTATCTTAGTTTTACAAATTACCGATTTTAGCTCGTTAATTAAATACGTTAAGTCACGACCCCACAAGCTCCAAGCTTTAAACTTCATCGTGGATAAATAAAGGTCATTGATTGATTTATTGAAAATAAGCTTTGTTGCCCTATTTCAGACCACGAGACTTTTCCCTTAGTAATATTTTTTTTGTTCTATATCCCAAGAGGAAATGCGGTACCAATTTCTATAATTGGAAAACAAAGCACTCGATCCTCTGGAGAACTATCATGTGGTCTGAAATGGGGCAACAAACAGGCAAGCTAAAAGGGTCTATTGTGGAAAGTGCAATGGCTTTCCTGTTTTTAAAGATGAACGTTTGTTAAACGTTTCAAGTTAATCTGATTAAAAGTGTATTCTCCACTGAACAGCTGGGAAATTCCTTTGGAAGCTAGTAAGTGAGTTCTCCACTCGTTCCTCGAGGCAGGGTGAAATCTACACCTTATGTGTTAAAACTGTAAGTATTCGAAATAAATAAAGCTTATAATTCACAAATCGAAGTTTCTCAGTATTATACAAATAGAGTGTGTCCGTCGAGGAACTATCGGCTGATAGATTTGTTTACATTTTGACAACTTAGCAGCCAATAAATTGTGTTGCTTTTGAAATCCGGCTTTTTCGTTATTCACTATCTATCACAGAATAGATAGTGAGTTGCTTAGCCAATCAGATTGCAGGATTCGTGATAGAACACTAGTTGGTTTCTACTAATTACCCATAGACTAGCTGTTTGGATATAGGAAGTCAAAGTATAATAACTATACATGTATATGTACTAGTTCCAGACACAAATGTACGACCAACTGCCATCTGCTATGAATTTTGTTTAGTGAGTCTTGATCGCACGCGACTGACAAGGATTGATTCCTCTCAAGGGCATATTTTGCTAACGGCGCCGTTGGTAGCTACATTTGTAGCTGCCGTTTTGAGTGTAATTAAGAATTCCACCAAACACTCGTTACACTATTCTTCTTCTTTGTACTTTGTTGTTGGAAGAATGGTAATGCTGCTGAGAAGAATTAAATCTTTCCTCGAGAACCGATAACAAATGTATTCCTTTAAGAAGACTCGTACGTTAATTCTTCGTCCACAGAAGAATTATGCATATTCTATGGAGAATAAAGACATAATTTTCTCCAGAGAAGAATTATAGAGCCCAGTCATAATATCCGTGAAACAAGTTTTGCAATGAATAGCACTAAATGCTTTGTTTTCTGTTGTTTAATTATAGTGCTATTTGGTGCTATGCGATTTATGTCTTGTAAAAAGAAGCTATTGGAATCTAATTTTAGAGTGAGTTGCATGCATGTCTTGAGTAATTTGGTGCCACTGTGTCGTATCTTGTTCTTTCCAGTTGTGTAACGCTGTCAGCAGTGAGGTCGGTCACAAGTTACTCCTCTCTAATGACCCTCCTCCACCCTATCTGTCGGCCGTTGTCGCTTGTTCGCTGCTAGATGAGCACTCAGGCTCCAAGGCTGCCGGAGCTGCCTTAGCATTTAATATGGCTCGGTACAAGGTGAGAGAAGTGATGATACGTGGACTTAGTCTAGTACAGATAACAATAGAGATACGATATTTCGGTACAAGGTGAGAGAAGTGATGAAACATGCATGGACTCAGTCTAGTACAGATAACAATAGAGGTGCAGATAACAATAGAGATACGATATTTCGGTACAAGGTGAGAGAAGTGATGACACGTGGACTTAGGCTAGTACAGATAACAATAGAGATACGATATTTCGGTACAAGGTGAGAGAAGTGACGATACGTGGACTTAGTCTAGTACAGATAACAATAGAGATACGATATTTCGGTACAAGGTGAGAGAAGTGACGACACGTGGACTCAGTCTAGTACAGATAACAATAGAGATACGATATTTCGGTACAAGGTGAGAGAAGTGACGATACGTGGACTTAGTCTAGTACAGATAACAATAGAGATACGATATTTCGGTACAAGGTGAGAGAAGTGACGACACGTGGACTCAGTCTAGTACAGATAACAATAGAGATACGATATTTCGGTACAAGGTGAGAGAAGTGACGACACGTGGACTCAGTCTAGTACAGATAACAATAGAGATACGATATTTCGGTACAAGGTGAGAGAAGTGATGATACGTGGACTTAGTCTAGTACAGATAACAATAGAGATACGATATTTCGGTACAAGGTGAGAGAAGTGATGACACATGCATGGACTCAGTCTAGTACAGATAACAATAGAGGTACAGATAACAATAGAGATACGATATTTCGGTACAAGGTGAGAGAAGTGATGACACGTGGACTTAGTCTAGTACAGATAACAATAGAGATACGATATTTCGGTACAAGGTGAGAGAAGTGACGACACGTGGACTCAGTCTAGTACAGATAACAATAGAGATACGATATTTCGGTACAAGGTGAGAGAAGTGACGACACGTGGACTCAGTCTAGTACAGATAACAATAGAGATACGATATTTCGGTACAAGGTGAGAGAAGTGATGATACGTGGACTTAGTCTAGTACAGATAACAATAGAGATACGATATTTCGGTACAAGGTGAGAGAAGTGATGACACATGCATGGACTCAGTCTAGTACAGATAACAATAGAGGTACAGATAACAATAGAGATACGATATTTCGGTACAAGGTGAGAGAAGTGATGACACGTGGACTTAGTCTAGTACAGATAACAATAGAGATACGATATTTCGGTACAAGGTGAGAGAAGTGACGACACGTGGACTCAGTCTAGTACAGATAACAATAGAGATACGATATTTCGGTACAAGGTGAGAGAAGTGATGATACGTGGACTTAGTCTAGTACAGATAACAATAGAGATACGATATTTCGGTACAAGGTGAGAGAAGTGATGACACATGCATGGACTCAGTCTAGTACAGATAACAATAGAGGTACAGATAACAATAGAGATACGATATTTCGGTACAAGGTGAGAGAAGTGATGACACGTGGACTTAGTCTAGTACAGATAACAATAGAGATACGATATTTCGGTACAAGGTGAGAGAAGTGACGATACGTGGACTTAGTCTAGTACAGATAACAATAGAGATACGATATTTCGGTACAAGGTGAGAGAAGTGACGACACGTGGACTCAGTCTAGTACAGATAACAATAGAGATACGATATTTCGGTACAAGGTGAGAGAAGTGACGATACGTGGACTTAGTCTAGTACAGATAACAATAGAGATACGATATTTCGGTACAAGGTGAGAGAAGTGATGACACGTGGACTCAGTCTAGTACAGATAACAATAGAGATACGATATTTCGGTACAAGGTGAGAGAAGTGATGACACATGGACTCAGTCTAGTACAGATAACAATAGAGATACGATATTTCGGTACAAGGTGAGAGAAGTGATGATAAGTGGGTTACCTATGTGATAAATGGGTATGTATGTACGGCCGTGAGGTTCAAACGCTAACCCTGTTTGACCCAAAAGGGAGCTCCAAAACCCTGATTGCTCTACTTTTTGTAAAAACGAACGCTGATTGCCCGACCCTGACTGCTCAAATTAGACTCAAACCCAGACCCACCCCTGCCGTACATATATATTACGTCATAAGGGGGGGGGGGGGGGGGGACAAACGCTTGCTGACATGGTATTCAGGATTCATTAGTGCTTCAGTAGCTAAAAAATCCCGATATAAGCGATTTGTATATATATATATTATTCTGCGATTCTGCGATTTGAAGTAATCCCTCAGGCATTTAGTTTGACAATGCTCCGCCTTCTTAGAAACGTTAATTTTAAAGTGTATCATTAATATCGATTCTGCATCAAGTGAATAGTTGAATATTTCTTAATTTGAGTGTTGCGTCTGTTTCTATTTCCAATATGCTAATGTTGACGTAAATTTAACGTGAATTCGGGAATATATTGTCATTTATTTTTCCTTGTGAATGAAACCGTTTTCTGATTGACAAAATATTTGGTAAAATCACTAATATAAGCTTCAAATTAGCAAATTTCCTCTGGTTTTCCGTGGTGTGGACTCTTATTTACCACGATTTACGTCATCACATCGTCAAAATTTGTTGTGGACTTACAAGGCGCGGAACACCAGAGGAAATTTGTTTTTTACAACAATATTAGAAAACGTACAAAAAAAGTTTCGTTACAAAGCGTGACAAAGCGTGACAGCTTTGAAAGAGCCGGCGTTGTCTATAACTTTCTCGCGTCAGCACCGTTGTCTGGACTCTCATTTACCACCGCACATCGACCAATCAGATCGCGAGATTACCGGCAATTGTGGTAAAATATAATATAGATGTTTACAAAAGGTCATTTATCTCTACCAGCATTTTTTCCACAATAAATGAAGACTGGTTTTACGTCACCAGCTTGAATATATTATAAATATAAACCTCTATAACTCATGGACGCAACACTCAAATCGAGAAATATTCTACTATTCACTTGAAGTAGAAATGATATTAATGGTACAAATATTTGAACATATATACACTTTAAAGCTTTGAGTATCAGTCAGTAGCTAGATGAATATTAGGTATATGCACCCACATTCATCTTCTTTCACTTGCATTACAGGTAGAAGAAGACATAGCATTAGAATCTTCATCGGCAATAATAGAGGTGTTGAGGAACGATATTCCCAGTGAAATGGGTGAGTTAACTGGTGTTCTGTCTCGGACCCTTCTTCCCTAGTAAAGCCCTGATCAAACAGATGCAACATTGTGCAACAGTGCCGGTTGGTCAAACGAACGCAACACGTTGCAATATCTTGGCTTGTGCACATAATGCTTGGTTTTCTTTGCTAAAATGCTAAATAAAATGCTTAATGCTCAAATTTTCACCAAAATGCTTGTACAAAGCTGCTAAAATTCTCGGAAATGCTCTCTTTAAAACCTCTAATTATGACATTTCTTCAAGTTTATATCGTCAACAACTCAATAATGTAAGCAAAATGGCGACACCTCTCGCGACACAATGGGTCGTGGCTAGATTCCATCCGCCAGAAGATGGAATGGCAATTTTCTCGATGTTATATTTCTAGGGTACAAACTAAAGCGGCACTTAGAAATTTAGGCGAACAAGTACGCTTCCCTCAATTATATAAAAAAATATCGGCTCCCGGCCACGAAGACTCGAACCGAAACCCTAACCCATCTATCAACCGAAACCCTAACCGTCACTATCCCTTACGCCACCAGGGATTTGCTGTCAAGAACCGCTATTTTAGAACTTTTATACTGCATGCTGTTTGATTAGCAGGCGTTACTTCACTAGACACCAGTCAAGGTTCAATGTTCTTTATTTTACACTATTTTCAGGTAGGTATGAAGTTAGACATAGTGTTACTGCGAGAAAAGAAAACTAACAAGAAGTACTATATATGGTTTACAGGAATTGTGTGTAGTGGCCAAAGTAGCATTGAAGCTTTCGAGTTAGCCACTACCATCAGAATAAATATACGAGGACAGGTTTACCGGAAATGAAATCAGAACTTCATATAGTAAGAAAAAGAAAGAAAATAAGAAGAAAATACAGGTTTCAGTTATATACAGGGTGTCCCAAAAGTTCGTTCCTCTGATTTTAACTGAAATAACTTTTGATTAACAAGCGCTATATAACTTAAAGTACTAGGAGTTATTTCCTGCTATGAACACTATTTGTATACGTAATTTCAGTAGCCTGCATGCATGGCCTCCTTTGTTTTTTATCACTTTTCGTAGCCGCCGCAGCATCGAGTGAGATAAATCTCGTAGCGTTGAAATCGGGACATTTTTCCATGTTTGCTTGAGCCGTCTTTTCAGTTCTTTCATGAAAATCGGTCAGGCCGCGGCCTGTCATGCATTCCGCCCCATGTCATCCATTTCGAGCTTTGCTTGACTTGGTAGGCAGGAGGTACTTGGCTCTCTTGCGATCCCCAGACGATGTCATTTTTGGGGTTAGGCAACTGAAACAGATACTTCGGACATTCTTCACAAAAGAGAAAATCATCCAATTCTTCTGCAGTCAGTTTTCTGTATTTTTAGCGAATTTATGCCGAGCTACGCATTGTTTTGCAGTCAACAGTGGCTTCTTTTGCCGTCTCAGAGGTTTCCAACCTTTGCTTTTCATGAATCTCTATAGACAGAGTCTTTTGAGCCTGACAAGCCTTTACTTGCTAAATGTTGTGATAGCTACCTTGTTGATTTTCCTCGTTTGTACTTTGCATTCTCAACGACTTTCTTAGTCGCTTCGTTTAGGACCCTAGGTCTTCCACTTCGTTTCTTGTCTTCAAAATGTTGCCTCTGGACGACCATTTTACTACCCAATGTTTGTTTTTTTCTAGTATTTTTGCGATTTCTTGAACAGATAGACCAGAAGATCTAAGTATAGATGCTTGTGCTCGTAAATAGGTTAACTTTTTTGCTTTGAGAGGATTCATCTTTAATAATAAGCCGCTAAAAACGACAAAAACGTTTGAGTAACTCGGGGCTGCGAAATGCGGAAAAATGTAAAAAGCAAAAAAACTCGCGTAATTTTTAAGTCCGTAAGCAATAAGAACATTAAACTAGATGTTTTTTATAAATGTTTTTATGAAAAAGCTTTTCCGTGAGTCAAGATATAATAAAATACAGGCCTGTAAAGTAGAGGAACGAACTTTTGGGACACCCTGTATATACATATTACATATACATTATATGAAATAGACGTTAAATTTGATAACAGAAATATTAACAACGCTAGAGAAAAAAAATCATAATTAAAATTGAAAGTGGAGAGAAATAGATTTACTATATATTTATTTTATAACATTCTCATTGGTGTATATACAGACGTCAGGTCTGATTATCAAGTAAGAATAATTTATATTTTTTCTTAAAACTACTTTGAGGTAAACAGTTCCTGCTCTCAATGAAGTATTTTAGTGCAGTGCATTTTGGGATTGCGTCCTTCTGGCGAATGGAATCTAGCCCTAACCGACACAATGCAGAGACGACACACAATGCAGAGACTGCTGACCATTGACGACCCTTTCCCAGGCCCTCTCTAAATTTCAGTCAGTCAAATTTCAAAATCAAAACAAATAGTTCAAAAGCATTTCGTTATAATTACAAATTAATCAGTTTATCAATTATTATTGTTGGAATAAATGTCTGCCAAAATGCTAGCATAATGTGAGAAAGCCTTAGCAACATGTTGGATGATTTAGATTGAACTGATGCGCATGCAACAATGTTGCGAGAAGGTGGTCAAACATTATGCAACATGTAGACTTGCTCCAAGTCGAACTCGCTGATTCACTGGGTAAGCGATTACTGGGTCAAAAATCGAGCGCGAGAATCGAAGCGAGAGGTGAGTTCGACTTGTTTCACTTGCAGAAATTAAATCGGGGATTATGTTTTGGCGCGAAAACACATTTCAGGGGCGGAGCTTACATTTCGCGCCTTTGACAACTCTTTCTGAGTACATTCAAATTGTAAATACCACATCCACGCGGGTCGAATGACTTGACACGTCAACATACAATGCCTGAAGAATTGAGGCTTTGTGATTGGGCAAATCTTAGTACGTCATAAGCCACGCCTCCGGTTGAAAACAACCGGTAAATTTGGCGCGCTGCAAGTGGGAAAATTCCTTCGTGCGGGAGGCTGAGAAGAACTTTGAGAAAGTCTATGCAGCATGATGCAGCATCCCAGAGAACAATAGAAATGCTGCATGGATGTTGCACGAAAGCTTGACGAAAATCAGACTTGATCCAATATCATGGCACATCGTGTAATGGCGCACTTTAGAAACGAGTAGGGGAATGGGGCGAGTTCGGTTTCGCAAAGGTGCTTGGGATCGTTACTGGGGACAATGAATTGCGATATTCGCTGTTTCTTCGTATTATGCAATTGGGGTGTCCCCAGTGACGATCCCAAGCGCCTTTGCGAAACAAAACTCGCCCCATGCCCCTACTCGTTTCTAAAGTGGACAATAGAGTGGTGCATGTTGCGTGCAGCAATGTTGTATGAAATGTTGCATCCGTTCGACCAGGGCGTAAAACTCGTATTGTATTAGTGCTAACTAATTAACCTTTTCTTTCAGCATACCACTGTTTGTTTGCTCTCCAGCAATTCATGCATTGTAGTTCCGAGGTGAGTAATTATCAGAATTGTTTTGTCAATTGTAGACTGTTTAGGCATTTTAGCTTTTCTGGAAAGAATTGCAACAGGCCGGTTTACGGTTCATACGCAGTTGTACGAATCCTTTGTTTATTTGGCGGCAGCAGATGTTCCAGGTTAGACAATAGTGGCACGCCAGTTGAAGCATTAACCGTAAACTGGTCTATTCAACGTTTCCTCCCAAATATACTTTTTACCAAAATAGCCGCCCCTAATTAGCATAATTTTCTTTTAAACGTAAGTCGAAATTATTTCCAAACTTCTAAAAGGGATCTCGAACTTAGAAATTGTGCGCAATTTTATGACATTTTATTTAAATTCTGCAGTTATCAACACTGTAACTTTTGCAGAATTAACTTGAATTAACACAATTTCTCATGACTAATGCACTTAATATTCAGAAATCGTAGGTCATGTCTCATGTTACTTTGTGTCAATTTCGATCAGTACCATAACCATGTTTCGTTTCGTCTTGTGACAGCTGCGAGACTTGGCGAATGTAATGGGGGTTGACGTTTCCAGATACCAGGGGCAGTCAGGCGAGATCGATGAATTGTGCAAAGAGCTAAAGTCCTTGATGTTGAGCTGACGAAGTTCATATTACCTCGATCCATTTTAATCATGTCGCAAAGGGAATGGCAAATGCGCCATCTCCAGACGCATACACGTAAGGTTGTTAAAATACCTAATTTAGATAGGAACTGTTGGAATACTTAGACCAAGGGCGCGTTTTTGGGGGGACATATTCAGAGTGTTCCGAAAAGGGAATGCACCGAAAACCAATCTTGTTTACATTATCAAACACAAACAGTATACTCAAGGAACGTAGTAAAAATAGCGACTTCTTTCCACATTTCGGAATACGTGCAGGATTTCGAAATATTCTGATTTCGAAAGAGCTGGAATAAGACCACCCCCCCTAAAAAAAACGTGCCCCAAGTGTAAAATCCAAATACCAGTACCTTCCACCAAAACAAAGGCCGTGACAAGGGAAACGAAAATGCGGGACATTTGGACGGCCATGCCGGACAAATGACAAACATGCGGGACTGTCACGCGACAAGTATGCTTTCTGTGTTCCTATACGTGTTTTTACACGTATGTCTACCTATTTATAATATTTAGAAAGCGAATGAGTAAATAAGAGATTCCTTTGAAGGACTTTACAATGCTTTCGTAATTCTTTTTTTGTAATTTAACTTTGTTTAATAAGGAGTTCCTCAGTTTTGACTTTGGTCCTTTTTTAAGTAATGATCCTTGTAAAAACGATAGCAGAATCCATTGTTCTGCGGCATTTAGCCTCCTTCACATAGGATTCTCGTGTGTAGTAGAATATAGATACACTGGGCAATACGGATGAATATTATGACAAAGTTGCTGAAAGTGCTTGTTTCATTCCATTTTAATGAGGAAATCCTTTTCTAACCAATAGGAATTGCCCAACACTAAAGCTACGAAACTGGCACATTTGATAAGGTTCCTCGCAGACGATTTCCTTCATAAACAACATACGGAACCACCATGTAAATCATTTCATCAAACGTTAATAAAATTAGAGAAAATGATACTTCTCTCTTACATTTTGGACGATTTTTATGTTTAAACCAATCAAATCAAGAGTTTTAACAATACAAGATTAACACTTCACAGCATTCCTTTCCCGTTGGTACTATCGTTCTTACATGAAACATTACTTAAGGCAAATGAAGAGCTCTGTTTGTGAACAAGGCTTTCGCCGACATTTTATTAATTCAATGTATTCATTTCATTAACAAATGACGAGTCTTGGACTACTATAATTTTAATACTAAAACTGATCATGTTCGGATAGATACGTTAATCTACTTAAAAAGCTTAGCACCATATCATGAGATTTGTTTAAAATTACTAAAACCATTGGCAAACTTAAAAAATAATGAAAGTTAATTCATGTGAGTGATAAAATGAATATCGTTTCCTTTGTCTGGTATCTTTACTTTCGTGTGGAATTAAAGTATCTTTCCGATATGATATTTCTAAAAAGTTTAATCATGTTTCTATCGATTCCAAACCTGTCCATTTCCCGGCCGGTCATTTGTGGGGCATTTGACATTTTTGAATTAGAGCGTTGCAAATGCCCCACCATGGGGACATTAAAGCTAAGCTATGATATGTATAATTCCTGTTATTACTTTTACTCTCCTATACTAAATTCATATAACCATACTTTAATATTGGTATCTTCTCTTACTAAGCAGAGAATATCAGCTTATGTAATGTTTGCAGACGTATACTAGTTTATTTTCTTTGTGTGTGTCTTTGCCTCCCGCCTCGAATAGTTTTTTAACTGCGAGTTTGGCAAGTTGCTTGTTAAAAATATAGTCATATTAATACTTAAGTACTGATTGGTTGATCGATATGCAAATGCCCCTGCAAATCTCTTTTAAACATAGATGACAGAGGTTTGGAATCGATAGAGACATGAGCTACTAAGAAATTACGCGCTTTGCTATTATGTTGACGGACATATCTTCATATTGTGTAATAAGCAAATGCGACTCGTGAGACAAAAATAATCAAAATTCAGGTGAAAATAAAACTGTTTGCTGCCTGCAGCATTATAGGGGACTTCAGGCACCGGAAGCCGTGGTTCCTTCACAGGAAGTTCCTTTACCAGTTAAATGTGACGTGGGTCAAACTTTACTAAACAACCCATGAATTTCGATTCAATTACTATAAATTTAAAAATACACGTCTAGATCTAGTTAATTTCATTCTACTCGTTCCTAAAAATAAATAGCTACAGCTATCAATGATGTGCGAAGGCGAATCAAAATGCGTTCACATCCCAAGCTTTTTTTTTAATTGACAGACGTCAATCCAAAATTGTGACGGAGTAACATTTGTTTACCCAATCATAGTTATTAGTCAAGACTGTTACAGAAATCAATTTAAATTTCTGTCGATTGCAATTCATCGATAACTGTAGTAAATACGTATAATTATTTTTGTTTATTACAGTGCAACTATAACCGGGGCCACGTAGACAACGAGAACCAATCACGTCGCACTTAGACAACGAGAACCAATCACGTTGCACTTAGACAACGAGAACCAATCACGTTGCACCTAGACAACGAGAACCAATCACGTTGCACTTAGACAACGAGAACCAATCACGTTGCACTTAGTCAACGAGAACCAATCACGTTGCACTTAGTCAACGAGAACCAATCACACTGCACTTAGTCAACGAGAACCAATCACACTGCACTTAGATAACGATCACGTTGCAGAATGAAAACAAAGCATTCCAACTTGCGGTTATTTAACAACATACTTTATTTCACACCATTGGGTTACTTAATCAATTATTGTCGAATACAATACAGTAGCATTTCAACTTGCTCGAGTTTTGATCCAAGAAAATACAAAAATTTGAAGTCAGTCGTTTGAATGAAGAAAATCGCGTGGATATGCTAGGATTTCTATTTTGGAATGCTTTATTTTCGTTGTGCAATGTGATTGGTTCTCGTTGTCTAAGTGCAATGTGATTGGTTCTCGTTGTCTAAGTGCAATGTGATTGGTTCTCGTTGTCTAAGTGGTTACAGTAGACACACAGTAATTGGAATTCGCAAGATGTATACATGTGACTGCTATCAAAAATAGGTAAATAAACGTAGAACTTATTCTATATTTTGTGACAATCTATTACGCAGAACTATGTAATATGCTCTTATACCATTCTCCCTCTTGGAATAGAGAACTAACATTGATTTTTGGTAGGAAGCGTGGTATTATGTACAAACTGCATGGCTGACGTGCAATCTCTTCGCATAACAATCTTGTCGCTGCTAAAACGGTCTGTCTACATGTAAGCGAACGTTTGACAAGCACTAAAATATTGCAGCTAACGTTTTGTTTACATTGTTGCCTCATTAGCATCAATTAAACTTTAAACTACAAACAAACAGACTACATCAGTTGAAAGAGAATTTAAAACTTAGTAATCACCGAAAATTTGAGATTGACATGTTAACTATTTACGGAGAAATTGACTTTTCTAAACTGTAAAATGGGCTGGGTGGCAAGAGTTGCTGACAGCCATACATTCTTTGTAAATTTTGAGATTTTTAAACGCTCATTCCTCAAAATATATTTATCATATCACTCAAATTTTCGGTGATCAAGTGCGACGATCTCCTTCGATTTATGGACTCTGTTTGTTTGTTTGTACGTCGCTTGAAGTTTGATGCTAATGAAGAAAAAAAACGTAAACAAAGATTCGCATATAGCTTACAGAAGTTAGTTGCTTGCATGGTTCATAAACAATTCCCATAATTCGTCATGATACTTCAACTACCAGTAGACTTCACCTATCCTCGTTCCCAGTGCCTCCTCGACTTGCCTGGGAACGAGGATGGGATATATAAGATGACCGATCGTCTCGCGCAAAGAATTGTGGTACATTCGACAAGCCGCTGTCCAGTCGTCTGTGATTCAGCCTTAGATTTCGTGCGATTGGAAAAATACGACACGACCGTAACGCAACTGTATACTGAAACGTGCCTTATCTCGACATTGAAATTGTTTCCCATTGTCTTATTCCTTCTGAGCCAATCAAATTACAGAGTTACGGTAAGGCATAGCAAATAATAATAAATAAAATAATAAATGGTTTATTTTACGTCAAAGATACAGGGAGCCGTTACCGGGTCTCCCAAGCCAGAGGCTTACGTTTAAGTATTCCGACGAACACCAGGGTCGAATTGGAATTTAGTATGGAATTTTAGTATGGAATTTCGTATGAGTTAGTAATAAATACGGCATTTCCGTAGCCTATCTGTAATTTGATTGGCTCAGAAAGACTAGAACAACAGAGAAACCATTTCAATGTCACAGCATGCAGTACGGTAACCGTGCTGTAACTAGTTGCTGTGTAGGCCGCCGAGTACGAACTGGTTATAGTTATCAATGCCGCTTTTTCGGGGTCCATTTCGAAAAAAACTGAAGTCGTTTCGTTATATCAGGGATCGCCGCGGTTGAGAAACACAGTTGGTTGAGATCATGTTGAATTCTAATGCGCGTGATTCGTGACGACTGCGTCTTGCTGGCGAATGCGCAAAAGTGTTTATATACAGAGGAAAAGTAATAAATTAAGATTAGGCCTCTCGGGTCCATTGTAGAGGTATAGTGCGACTCTCAAATCTCAATGTATGAGTACTTTTTAAGAGGCTTTTATTGATTCGCTCCACAGCGAAAACCTTAAGTGACCAATTGTATATCTGAACAACGCTCATATGAGCTGTTTTATGCTCTTGTATAGACCCTTTGCACGTGACGTCATAGCCGCCATGTTGGTGTACAGTTAACAATAAATTCATCGTTAGCTTCTTTTGTTCTGTACACCAACATGGCCGCCATGCCCTTTGTCATTTGAATCTTTGGGGATTGAGTGCAAACCATCTATTCAAAGAAGTGCTACAGAAGCTAAAGGGTCAGGAGCGTGTTTTAAATTCTACGTCACCGTTTATACGTGTGGGTACTGACAGACCACTGATTTTAATCATGTGTGCATACACTTGAACATCATGGTGTGAATGTGCCTCGTCTTCCAAACGATGATCTCTGTTTATCCTAGACTTGTTTTGTTTCAGTTGCTCCTGAGCAAATTCTAACAGCACTAGATACGTCAGCCTGAACGCTCCTTCCTAGCGGTGCCACTTATCAGACGTAGCTCTGGATTCTGTAGCCCTTTCCTTCCGGTTTCTTTCCAGTGGAGGGCCGAGGCGATTCCTTTGCGCGAGCTGCTTTATTTCCCGCTGGTGTTGGGACACTTTTACTGCTACATGGCCTTTCTTTTGATGGCTGTTTGAACTTTCTCTGGCTGCGCGGTGTCCCCCATGCAGTCTCTGTGCCTCTTAGTTGGGGATGTATCGTGGATACTGGGGGTAGGGGTGGGGCCGTCTGCTCGTCATCACAACTCGATGTCGATGAATTTGAAGTTGTGGACTTTAACGAGGGACGAGGCCGTGGTGGACTGAACATGCGAAAAGCACTCCCGCTCATCTGATCCCCATTGTCACCCTCGAGAGCGCTATCATACAGATCACTGTCCTCACTCATCTTGTAAATAGGCGCTCGCGGTGACATTTGCCGCTCTCTGTCCGGACTCATCTCGGTGTCCGATGTTGTTGCATTCATAGAGGAGAACTGTAGCACCGGTCTGCTAGACTCTTCTGGGTGGTCCCCATTGTGGGATTTTGTCCTTCGACCCAAGACGGGGCTCGGCCTTGCTAGAGAGCTGCTACTACTCGTCTCCATATCTTTCCTGAGTTTCGCTTTAGCTGAAGAAGTGCGTCTTTTATCCTTGAACACAGGCCTCAGACTTGGGGTTGACTGACTCAGCATTCCAGCCGAGTTTTGTTTTTCTTTGTCTTGTATTCGCGGCAGGGGTGAGGTGGTACTGAACTCTGAATCGCTTTTATCGCACGAATTATAATCATGTCCATTCACTGCTACCATTGGTAAGTTCCCACTTCCACTTTGAAACCCATTGATCTCTGCGGCAGTTTTTTGTTTTGGAAAGCGAACACGTTCGGTATCACTTACATCTCCATCAAACGATACCTTACTATTCTTCGGAGGAACCTTAAGGAAAACCGTAGCCCCTTCGCTTCCCTTGGAACTCTTCCTTGAAGATGACAAAGAGGAACCTCGACCTTCAGAGCTACTGCTTTCCTCTTTGGCGTCTTCGAGGTGCTTCATGAGTACAGCAACAACAACATTGAGGAGCACAAACTGCGTCGCAAGTACGAAAATTGCAAAGTAGATCGGCGCAACGTGCTCCAACACCGTGCAGTCAATTTCGGAATTCCCTTCGCAAACTTTCTTGTTTATCGTATCCTACAAACACAACGTAAACATTGTCGTGAGGATCGAGCAAAGAACAAAAAGATGGATCAACCTGGCTGTTACTCTCTTACCACGGAGCCTGGTTAACGCTAGCAACGCAAGCACAAGCGCAAGCAACATACGCAAAAAAACTCTGAATTTCTAACGAGACCTGAAACAGCCATGGATCAAAGTCAGGACCCGGCTAATCCACAGATCGAATTGGAATTTAGCGCGTTGGTTTTTGCGGAGGGAGGAAAACCGGAGAACCCGGAGAAAAACCCAGACGCAGCAACGTAGTGATCATTAGCGGCACTTGTTCTCATCTCACAATTTCGACACTGCGTGTAGGTATGTTGCTTGCGCATGCGTCGCTAGCGTGAACCAGGCTTAAGGTGAAAGTATCATTTAAATATATATATATATATATTGTACCATTGTGTTTGTTTCCCACAAAAAGGTATTAATCTTGCAAATTTTGTAAAATTTCTGACATTTAATTATTAATTTTGGTTTCTTTTCATGGATCCTGTGACATAAGATGAATCAACTCAAGAGAAAACTACTACAGTAAAATCCCGTAGGTTTTATGACATCACAAGATGAATCAATCTCGCAATTCGGGTGCCTCTCAGAAAACTAAGTTAGACAACTGAAGTATATCAGAAATAGAATTTAGGGCAAAAAGATTCCATGTTGTTTTATGGGCTTCACTTGTCACGTATAAAGGTATGAGGCTGCGAGGTATATTACATTTATTCAACTCAAACTAATATGTTGCTTGTGTTTTTTTTCACGTTGGTAATGTATTTTTTTGTATAGCTTAGGTGAATTGTATTTGTATAGAGCAGACTGTGTGAGTGGAAAAGGAAACACAGAAAGTTCGTACCGTAACATCACTGCAATTTAATGAATTACAAAAGGGAAAAAAAACTGCTTTTTGGGAAGCCATTTTTTAATGACAACATACCATTCGGTAAAAGTGTTCAGTCGCTGTGACGGGTCTGCAAAACGATTGCGCATGTGTCAATTACACAATGGAAATCACTCGCGTGCATCATTTTAGTTGAATTCGAAATTTGGACTTCAAAGCACTGTTACAGAAAATTACAAGCTTCGATGTTTAAGTCCTTTCATGGACCAGTCCCAAATTAAATTGGCTTGATGACTAAACTAATAAAACTGTTAACTCTTGCGATTTTCACCTTAATTCCCGGTCTTTTTGCGATGTGTCGAGTTTTTTAAACAGAAACCATTCAGGAGCATTTAGAGCTGCTCCCGCGATTTCTACCGCTGAATGGACATGCGCAGCATTGTGCAGACCTGTCGTCGCTGTAATAATCTTTATACGAAATACTGTAAACTATTAGTAGGGGTGATAGTGTACATGCAACGATTTCTCGAATTTGATTGGCTGAGAGCTCAAATTGATCCCGAATTGCACTCGAACCCATATGATTACCTCTACGAATCACAAATGCAAAGTGCTATTAGCGAATAATGGACACGAGTGATATTTCGAGTTTTTTTGCATTACGAGTGACCATTATTCCAGAAAACCACGAGAAAATTCATGACATTTCTGTTTAAGTCTACTAAACTTAAACGATGCGAAGCGAGAAGAATATGTAAATTTTATTCGCCTTGTTGACAAGGTGTTATGCATTTCAGCCAATCGTGTAGATTTGTTTGTGACAGAAATCATAGCAAATTAATTTAGCACAGGCATACAAAGCCCGTGTTGAGGAAGATAAAAGTCCATGTTTTCTCTTCACCACCAACAAAACGAGTTAAAATGCAAATGTTTGCTCGTTTCCATGACAATTTCCAATTTCTCGTGTACCTCTTTTTGCAGTCTATTACCTAGAAATGCACTAGCTTTCAGAATTGAAAAGTTTTGTTGAGCATACTATAATTAATAAATAGTATAATATCATAGAAATGCGTAAACAGTGAATGATGAGAAATGACAAGTCACGCGTTCCAGCGGTTTGACTCGCGGGTTACCTTGAGAATCCCGTTCCAGTTGTCTCCTGTTGATATCCTGAACAGCGTCAACATGGCTATCCCAAAGTTCTTGAAGTGCGCATGCTCGTCCATGCCTTCGCATTTGAATTTGTCACAATCTGTTAAGACACAGTGAGTAGTTTCAACCCTGGATCGCGTATGCAGTGGCCTTCCAACGGGTGGACGGATGAGGTGAGTGGGGTGACCCATATTGAAACAATATGGAAATGTGCCGCGTTGTGGATCGCGGTTTAGACTTTTTGCAGTCTAGAAAGGGGCAATGTTGCTCACTTAGCGATCTTAAACGATCTATTGATCTTATCCATATAGGCATCAAAGCGAGGCCAGTAATAATAATAATAATAATAATAATGTCAGTTGGCAGGCATTTTGTCTACGAGCACTTAGTGGCTCTAAACCAGTTCGGACAAGTGACAGTTGTCTCAGTTTGTGACAGGAAGAGAGAAATGAACAGTTGATGGCGGAAATAACGTTAATTTTCATACACAAAAGAACAACAGTGCGGTACGATAGAAACTAAGATATTTCTGACCGACTCCAATAAGCCGATGATAAGCTTGATAAAGCCATTTTGCGATCTTTGGGATAACTGGCCTCGCGCTGATACCATGGTTACCAAACTTCTTCCCGCGCGGGCATGAGATATGAATATTGTCCACATAATCTAGAAGTCTGAAATGGGAAAATGGTTTCAAGAACTGAGCGGTCCTTCACGAGCATGTCCCTCGCACGTACCTCGCATGCACGCGCTCAGTCGCAAACACGTAAAACAAGCAGAGATCAGGATTCTGTCTGAGCCAGGAAGGATTTTAGGAGCACTAACCTTACACCAGTTAGCTTCTTATCTCCTTAACACAAACCTGTTTATAAAACACTCCAAAACGAGAGAAGACAGCAGCCGTTAGACGGTTTTACAGCTGAACTTACCTATTTTTCCAAACAGCTCGATACCCAGAGCGGCGAAGATAAAGAACATCAGAAGAAAAAGCAAGCCAAGATTGCCGACCTGTGAGAGCAAGGTTTAGAGATAAAAATAAAGGTTGCATTGTGCATTCAAAACTGCAAAAGGGGTGTCGAGAAATAATGAATTCTTCCTATAAGTGATAACCTCAGTGGCGGATCCAGGGGTGGTTACGGGGGTGACATGTCACCCCCCACCCCCCACCCCCCACCCCCCCCCCCCCCTTTTGGGCCAAAAACAAATTCTGTATAAGAATTCGTAAAAATAAAATACATTCGTTCAAATTTTGTAAGAAATTTCGCACCAGAAACTGTACCGGTCAAAATAGTCACCCCCCTTTTTCAAATCCTGGATCCGCCACTGAACCTGTAGCTGCTTTGTGGCATTGAAACATGAAGTGATACGATGATCATCGAAACCCACAGTTTTCCTCAAGATTCGCTCTCGGGAACTGTTTGCTTGTCAGAACAGGTAATACCCTCGGACAACAAGTAGGTTATATTTTATGTTTTCCAAAGCAAGAAAGTAGGTTTTATATTTCAACGCCATAAAGTAGGTTATTGTCTTTATAATCCTTCAAATATTTTCTTTTACGGAAGCCATTGCGCTCACTGGGGGCGTATTTGCGGATAACTGTCATCTGGAGAGGAGCAGTTCTCGGATCACGTGACGCGAGTCTACCAATCACATGGAAGAGAAATATAGGTGTGCATGTTTCAGCAACCATTTAGAATCTATTGATATCAAGTAAAGATTCATTAAAGGGCCAAATTATCGTTCCATATGCTATATACCATGTCCTATCAACTCTAAAACGTCTCTACTGCTCGTGTTACCTGTGGCAAAGCCTGGGCCACTGTGTCCAGTAATTTACGAATCCCCTCAGCAGTTTTCAGTAATTTCAGCACTAAGAGAAACAAGAAAATATATATCAAAACAATTATTTGAAAAGCTGAACAATCGGTGATACAGTATTCGTACCAAGAACACGGATACAAAAAAACATGGCGTGGCACGTGGCATGGCTCTCCACGACTCTCCACGACCTTAATCGACTTATAATTGACCATACCAGTGTATGTCGATGTACAGTTTAATGTGTTAGTCATTTTTACATATTTGCATTGATTGTATAACCAACCCCGAAAATCGCTGAAAATAACTGCATCGGCCCGGTCTGTAAATAAATAAAGGTCTCTCACCGTGAAACAGCCCCTTTAAAATTAAAACTTCTAAGGTATTTTCAACAAGACGTGCTCAGAGAGCACAGCCCCACCCTCTTCCCCACAATCTTTTCAACAAGACGTGCTCAGAGAGTACATCCCCACCCTCCTCCCCAGTCGTTTCAACAAGACGTGCTCAGAGAGTACATCCCTACCCTCCTCCCCACAGTCGTTTCAACAAGACGTGCTCAGAGAGTACATCCCCACCCTTCTATCCACAGTCGTTTCAACAAGACGTGCTCAGAGAGTACATCCCCACCCTCCTCCCCAGAGTGATCAGATCAGCTGCTAAATATTACGAGCTACAACAGCCTACACTTTGTCTTTGGGTGCTTCTCGTATATACTCTTTTCTTGTGACCATATCCTCTTTGTGCGTGGAACGCACCCGGGGGACACTCTCGTTTATGACGTAATATATATGTCCGGCGATACCGGTCCGGATTTGAACCTAATTTCAATTTCCTGGTCCTGGGGATAAAATCCGGGTTCATTTTCACAATAACTTGAAAATCCGGATTTTGGAGCGATTTATTTCTCGTAAAACCAGGTCCGGTTCTCATGGCCGCACATACCAAGTGCTACCCACCCTCTCTCCCCAGGGGGATACGATAGTAAATTCCTCACTCACCTCTGGCTATTCTGAGGACTCTCATTACCCGTATGATAGTGGGATTGATGGGTAACGCAAATGTCATTTCCTCAAAGGCGATTCCCACGATCGATAGAATAACGATAGATATGTCGAGCTGATTCCACCTGCAAACGTACACAACAAACTTTAAAATAAAGAAAGGAGCAGAATAGGGAGATGGAGGGGTCGTTATGGTAGGTATATCTTGACGATTACTAGAGCAGGACACAGAACGGGATACGGAGGGGGCTGGGGAGGGTATAGGATAGCATGGTAATGTACATTTCGGCTAGTACACGTTCATCGAACAACTTATCCTGATATTTCGAGCACGTAAGCTCTGTTGACACACATTACTTGCCTATCTTTGCCGTATGTCTTTATTCCAAGTGCATAGATCTTCAAGGCAGCCTCCAGGATGAACACACCGGTGAACACGTAGTTAGCATTCTTCAGAAACTCAGTCAGACCCTAAACAAGTGGCAAACAATGCATTACGTATTTAATAAATACGAAGTCGCAAAGTGTATTCTTAATTAATGTATTCCAACTTCGTGCACAGTACAACATCCAAGCAGGTGATTGGCTACTGACAGTGACATCAAAGCAGGTGATTGGCTACTGACAGTGACATCAAAGCAGGTGATTGGCTACTGACAGTGACATCAAAGCAGGTGATTGGCTACTGACAATGACATCAAAGCAGGTGATTGGCTACTGACAGTGACATCAAAGCAGGTGATTGGCTACTGACAGTGACATCAAAGCAGGTGATTGGCTACTGGCAGTGCTTTATTGGGGTATGGTCGCAGCTGCTTGGAACGTATTTCTTGATTGGATAATCAAAACAATAGATGTTATTGTATGCTTCGTTCTATTAATCTTTGTTTTATTATTTATCGGCGAGGGTCGCAGCAAATTGGAGCAAATCTTACGAGGCGGCCCCTTTATTGGGTTGGAATATTAAAAAGGTTAGAGAATTTTATGTTTGTGTTTTATTGACAAAAACAGGCACGTCAGTTCAGTGGGCATCGTCAGTTCAGTGGGCATCGTCAGTTCAGTGGGCACGTCAGTTCAGTGGGCATCGTCAGTTCAGTGGGCATCGTCAGTTCAGTGGGCATCGTCAGTTCAGTGGGCATCGTCAGTTCAGTGGACATCGTCAGTTCAGTGGGCATCGTCAGTTCAGTGGACATCGTCAGTTAGTGGGCATCGTCAGTTCAGTGGACACGTCAGTTCAGTGGGTGTCGTCAGTTCAGTGGACATCGTCAGTTCAGTGGACATCGTCAGTTCAGTGGGTGTCGTCAGTTCAGTGGGCAACGTCAGTGTGGAACAGATAAACGGCCAGCTCTTGTTTTATGACACCTTTTAAGATTTGTTCGACTTCTCAGGAAGAAAAATCATCGATTTATTTTTCCTGGTTTGTGTCTGTCTGCCAATATTATGAGAAGTAATTAAAATGTCATTATTGTCCTTTTGGATGAGCAGTACAATTGGAAATACTGGCCGACCAAAGAACAGCACAACAAAAGCCAAACACAGGGGGAAAAAAACAGAACAGATCACGAGAAACCACTTTCTTATCAAACGAATCACATAATTATCTTTACAGCAAGATGATTGCACGGTTGCGCAACGTTTTAAGTCTTTACGTAAACTAATACTTATATATAAAAACCTCTGTACTGTCTAACTAAAGCCCTACCCACCTGTGGTTGCTGAAAGTGTTCCAGAGTCATGCACACCACGTTAAGTCCTATGATGGCCGCGATACCCAGGTCAAAGTATCCGTGGGTGCAAATCCGATGGATAAACCGTCGTAGTTTGCCGAAGTGCTCGCTGGCTGCTGCGTCTGCTTCAGTCTCTCCTGAAACAGGAAGGCAACACTTTTGATGACAACGATAATTCATTATTTTCCAAGCTCTATTACGTTCTAAACAGTGGTAGTAATATTAGCCTGCTTTCAGGCTCTGGTTGATTTGGGGTTCCTGTGGTGGAAGAGAGGAGGGGGAAGGTGGAGAGAGAGAAAGGAGAGCCTGCGATAAGACCCTGCAAGCAGGCTATAGTAATATGGACTTTATGATATCGGTACCCTCGCGCGTGGTCACGGAACCGAAAGTCACTTGTTCAGTTTGGAAACCATTAGAGTGCAAACGCGCTCGTTAATAGGTTAAGTATAGGTTAGATAATGAACGCGAGTGGTTTATGGCATTTAGAATGTCTTGCATTCATTAAGTCGCACCCACGAAGGAATTCATACAAGAAAAACCTAAGTACTTAGAGACCACTACTAATAAGGTTTGTGAACAAAGGAGAACAAAAGCCTTATTAGTATTCTCTAAGTACTTAGAGCATACTAATTACTTTAACCCCACAATTTCCCTGTGCTTCAAAGCCCTCCCCACTTGACGTTTTAGTTTCTATGGGATTAAGAGCAAGCAAATGCTGGACTCTGATTGGCTGAGTGGGTCACGTGACCATATTCTAATTTTATGTAGTTTTCAGATAACGGCCAGAGGGTGTGAGATTTCATACATTTTACAATAATATTTAACGTCGATAGCTCCTTCAGTCTAATTGACGACTGCTCTTCCAGGAGGCCGATGGTGCACAACTTTACCCCCTTCTCTGACAGAGCTCCCAGTTAAGGGAATTCAAAGCTGTACAAGTTACTCAGATCAGAGAAGAGTCAGTACAGATGTGGCGGTCCACAGCAGGAATTGAACTCAGGACCGCATGCTCAACGTGCCGTGCACTAACCCATTGCACCACAACTATCCACCCACCCACCCCTCTCTTGGGTATACAGGTGTAATTAATGATTAACCATTAAATTTAGGGTGAAGCAGGGGGGAGGGGGTGGGGGTTTCCCAGAAACAGTCATTGATCATCTCCTCACAACTGGGAAGATTCAAACATGACTCCCTTTTTATCCTTATAAGGTTCAGATTGTATGTAGTCTCATGGGCAACATTTATTTGGCACTCACTCCTCGTCTTTTCTTCCATCTCTTTCATCTTGTCCCGGTCGTACTCTCGCTCCATCTCGATCAAGGCCCGACATTTCTTAAAGTTCTCAACCACGACACCAACCAACATGTTCAGGACCACAAATCCTGCCAGCAACAGGAAAGCTATGAAGTAGATAACGTTGATCCGAGCGTAGTTTTGGATGGGCTGAGAAGAAAAGAAATCGCCAATTGATGTCAATGACAAGCTAGAGGTACAATAGTGATGTTTAATATAGCCTGGAACATACGGGTTTATCAAGCTATTGATTCTGTCCTGGATACAATTCGATAAAACGTTTAAGCCTGGTTTACACTAGCGACATAAGCATAAGTACAAAGAGACGACTCAGACGCAGTAATGCATTGAGCATTATGCACTTATCACATGAAATTCTGACCTCCCCCCCCCCCCAGTTTTTGTGGCCCCAGGTGGTCAATTTCAATGTTCGTGGAGGGGGTGGGGTGGGGATTTGACTGGAGCCCAGTTCATCTCTTCTTCAGTCCATGTGACCGTGATGACGTGCCGTGGTGATGATCGTCAGGTAAAGATTTTAGCCATTCCTGTTTTTCGTTTCTCTACAAAAACGTCACATATATATACCATTGGGAAATACAGTATTTTTTATTCAGCAACTGGACCATCAAAGTTCCAGCGTGGCTCGCTTAAAAATTCCAAATGTACTGTTTGTGCCAGCTAGAAACCAGATGAAGTATATTAAAGTGCAGTGATTGCATGTGACAATCCAGGATGCAAAATAGAGTGGTTCCGACCACTTTCAGTGTGTTGGACCTACAGGAGGGAGAGCAGCCTCAGGGACAGTAGTTCTGCCCCACTTGCAAGCAAACTAGTTGAACAGTCTTTCAAATGTCCATCCACACACCAGTATTTTGGGTTATGCTTCATTAAATAGGAGAACATTCAACAATGAAGCCTCAGATAGCATATTCACGTTAGTTTTAGTGCTATAAAAATACATAAGACAAGAAATAAAAATGTTCTAGAGGTGGAGATTTGCTCCATTTGACTGCATAAAGTGCCCCAGGGGGTTGGGGTGTTTCTTAAATTGGAGCAGTGTTTCGACACCAACAGCATCTATACCGTTATGTAGGATTGTTACCACAATGTACCTGTTTTTCAATACCAACAGCGTCTATACCATCATACATGATCGCTACCCAGCCATCTTTAGTCGAGAACACGAACAGCGTCAACAGAGCCTTAAAAATGGAAAACATATTGAGTTCTTATCTGAGTTGAAGTTTATTCTTTTACAATAACGCGTTACTACCGAACTTCGGGTTTCGTAGGAGTGTGAAAAACTTCGGATCGTAATGTGGTACGGTTACAGTCCGGCGTACCGTGACAAATTAATTATATTTCTCTTTGCTTCTGCCACCTGGCTAGCGCATGCGCAGGTTCGATACCCGGGCGCAGTGTCGTGAGTAGAGTTTCTTGATTCTCACCCATGCGCTGCCCCGAGGGTTCCCCGGTTTTCCTCCCTAGCTCCGTAAATATCAACATGTGAGTCGAGTGTTGTGCGTAAATAATATACGGAATGCAGTAAGCAAGACTACGAGATAGCTGAGCACGCATTGAAATCCGATCATAAACAAAGAAAGTTACTACTCCGATCCAATCAATATTTGGCCGATGTTTTCAAGTATGAATTAACTTGACGTCCATGGAATTTTACTTTAATTTTGCCTCCCTCCCTCTGTTTAACTTGTTTAACTTAGGCCTTTTGCAGGAAACAGTCACGTGCTCAGTGATATATCACTTCAATAACCACGTGGCCGTGGAAACTGTTACCATGGCAACATATTTCCTTTATTATATCAGCTGAACGGTTAGGTGGACAACCATTCCGGGCAGAAACAAGAATGTATAGAAACACAAGAGGAAAATAATCGTTCAACCCCATTTTCACGTAAACTCTCGAATGTTCGAAAATTAAGGAGCACCCTTAAAATCGGTTTCCATGGTAACGAAATATCCAGATATTTCAAGGACCATGACACCAACATACTTGGCACATTTGGTTTGCAGGTAAATACTGTTTTCCTGAACATTCGCCTGACTCATATATATTAACATGATTGAGCCAATAAAAACAAAATAGAATAAAAACAAGACAGTGTGGGAGATCAGCTATTGTTACTATTGTGTTTTTTATAATTATATCAACGTTCTAGAAATTAGGTGTAAAATCGGAAAATATCAAATAAGTATGTATCTCCGTTATAACCATGACACAGCCCTAAAATCTTTTAACTGTGGTTTTGCTAATAACACTACGATCTCGTACACGTGCCTACGATCTCGATTACCTTTGCCAAATTGTCGAAGTTGTATTCCTTGTTTACCCACATGCCTCCATTAGCCAAACACTCCGCCTTGGTTTCAACTACTTTATCGGAGGCTCCTTCACAAAAGTGGAACTGGCCCTTGAACAGCTAAAATGATAATAAATGTAAAAAGTAGCAATATAAATACACGTAGAAAACATGAGGAAATGTTCGGGCTTTTATTTTTTGGACGAAATCGGATGAAAGAAGACCTAATATTTCTATCAATTCCAAACCTGCCCATCCCCCCTCCAAGGAATTTGACATTTTAAAATCGGAACGTGGCAAATACTCCAGTGAGGTCAGCTTAGCTATGCAAATGCCCCATCGCTTACAAACATTGATGTAAAATTCGCTATCTTTGACTCTTTTTCACAAATTCTCACCCCCAACATTTCTTTGCTGGTAAATGCCCCTCCACGGGACAGACTGAGTTGTCAAATGCCCGGGGAAGATGGGAAGGTTGGCAATTGATAGAGACATAAGGTGTTGATTGTTTTGGACGCATTCAGTGTATTTCAAATATTAAAGTAATGTATCGAAATACCAACAGTGTTTACGCTCAAAAACACAAACAAAATGCTTTCTATCAGAACAGTACTAGCCTTCTCCGCAGCAACTCTACTGAGAGACGGTAGCCCCAGTCCTCTCCCTTCCGCGAACAGGCACAGGAAACCCAAACTCCCAAACTGCGGATATTAGTTTTCCTGCGGAGAAGGCTAAATATGTACATACTTTCACTGTAATCTTGCCCAAATCCGCATAGGGCAGACATACGGCACACAGTAGCTGTACCCAAGAGAGGATGAGGTAAGAGAACCAATCCCCATGATAATTATTTGAAATCTATTTTTAGTTTCGCGACTCGTAATGTAAGTTAGTTTTAGCTCATTCTGGTAGTCTACCCTCGTTAGCAACCCTTTGTTTATATCACATGAGTCCTCAAGGAATCTTTATAAACTACTTCTATGCACAACACAATCACTTGAAGTCAATCAGGTATCATTTTCTAGCATAATCAGGCTGTAGTTTGATAATCAAAAAATTACCAAAGATCAGATTTCAAGAAATTATCACTGGAACAAACACATGTATGGGCGATACGTTCTCTTACCTCATTTACTCTTGCTGTACCGTAACTTACCGAACTTTTCCGGTAACTCTAGTTTGATTGGTTCAGAAGGAATAAGACAATAGGGAAGCCATTTCAGTGTCAAGGCATGCCGTACAGTAACCGCACGCGTACCGTAAGGCGTTGCCGTAACCTGCCCACTCGTACGAAATTATATATAAAAGGTCCCAACTTTAAATCATGCAGTCCAAAATTCGAGAAAACAAAACAAGCTCTGACATAAGAGCTAGAGTTCACCCAACCACCAGAGTCTGGATTTTTTTATGAAGTCGGATTCCTTTTGAAAAACATTTTCAGCCAGTTCGTTGGGGCGGCCTTCACCTCCTCGGAACCTGGAATAGTACTGGCTATCCAAACAATGCCTAACCCTGAAACAATTACAAACCCTAACCCTAAAACAATGGAATTCTTTGTCAGTGCAGTCCAAATGGGGTCCAATAAAATGCAAGGTTTTGAGAGTGAAGGCCTACTGAGTTCGTTAGGTATAAAGTTTATGATTTTCATACCTGAACTCCGAGGATGCCGAAAATGACGAAGAACGTAGCGGCTATGAGTACAATGTTCCCGATAGGTTTGAGAGACGAGATCAGCGTCTCCACCACGATCTTGAGGCCAGGAGCGCGGCTGATAACTCTGTATAGAATAGAAATCATTTCAATAGGAGATTGCGAGTGTTTTCCTGAAACTTTGGATATAAATTATCTTGCAAAGCACTATTCTATTAAAGAGGAACTGAACCCTAAAATCAACCAAAGACTATACCAAGATGTATTTGAAACAAATAACTTCTGCTATTTTATTTTTCTGTGTCGCGTGTCATCGAAGAGAAAATTAGTTTTCGAGTTCGATTGTCTGCTGACGAATCTAGATTGTGTGGCGGTTCAATTCATATCGTACGTCACACATACCAAGGATAAGCAATCACATATCCAGTACAAATAATCCGCAATTAGAAGCCATTAGTTCAGCTTTTCAATGCCGGGGACAGCATGGCAAAACTAATTTATTTCCCGTACCTGACGTCACAAATTACAAGACTTGAGTGGTCTGTACGTAGCGGAGGTTGTGAAGAAGGTTTTCATATTTTCTCTTCATAGGCGCGCAACACAGAAAAATAAAATATCAGAACTTGTTTCTTTCGAATACATCTTTCTATAGATATTGGGTTGATTTTAGGGTTCAGTTCCCCTTTAAGTCTACAGCATACTAAAAAGCAACTATTGACCAACAATCCCGATTTAAGAAATAGAAAATATTTCCCGTTTATTCCAAATAGATTAATAAAATAGATTAGATGGTACGCGCGTTTTCCGTGTTTTTACTCGTTCATTTTATAACAGGAATAGAAAACATTTTGTCTGTGTTCCCATAGAATTATAGAAATTCACTTGTGGAAGATTGGAAGAATTCGAAATAGCATCAACTTTCCTTCGATCGGGCTCGTGTTCCCATTTCTCGTTCTCCTAAACACTCACTCGTGTTTCTATAACTCTGACGGCTTTCGCCCAATCAGAGCGCGCGTACCATTTGGATTATTTTATAGCATTATAGAGAGACGGGTTTCGTCCAATCAGAGGGCACGTACCGTTTGGATTATTTTATAGCGTTATAGAAAGACGGCATTCGTCCAATCAGAGCGCGCGTACCATTTGGATTATTTAATAAAGAATTGTATAGTCACAGCTGAATCACACCAGTGCGTTTGCGAAATCAGACACTGATTGGCTGAAAGGAGTGGTGATTATGCGCGCTATTTATAACTTAGCAAAATATCAACAAAAGTAATAAATCATCTAGTAATTCATCGGCTGTGCGATCCAAGAAAAATCACATGCATGATTCGGTAATTCCACGCAAAATTACCCTCGAAAAACCGATATCGGCTTTCTCGTGCAATTTTCCGTGGAATTACCTCGTCACGCATGATTTTCGTATACGGTTTCACCAAATCAGAGCGCGCGTTTTTTGACGGTTATTTTATAAATAGAACATACCTAAGAGGCCTTAACGTCCTCAGTGCACGGAACACTCTTAGAACTCCCAGAATGCTGTTCTGGCTGTCAGTTGTCGCAGTCACAATGACGTCAATCCAGGACACAACGACCAGAAAGCCATCCATCACATTCCAGCCACTGCGCAAATAAGCGTCCTGACCCCCCCATAGACCCATGGCGATCACCTGTGAGGGAGAGGGGTGAAGGTATATCATTATTTCCCACGTACTGACAGACCTCGGTGGAATTCATAGGGCGTCACTGATGCTTTCGTTACACAGTTTACTGAGGATTCTGGTTACCCGAAGTAGATTTACTGCTTATGTAGACATTACGGACGTCTGGCGGACGTTTGGCGGGCGGCCTGCGGAAGCACTGCGGGTCTTCTTATAACAACTGACGTTTGTCTGCTTTTAAATATAATTTATTTTAACATAAAGAATGCCAAATAACACCATTATTAGATATCTCAATCGACAGCTTCTAGAGAAGAGTGACAGATATTGTAAAAATTTCCAAGGTATCCCATTGTTATTTACATCACGTTCAAATGTATACCCACTTTACCTTTATCATCATCTCAAGGGTAAAAATCGCCAGGAATATGTACATGCAAATGTCGATGGCCTGGCGCTCCTGCAGGGAAAGATGTGACCAGTTAGTGGCTCTAATTTGGCGATCTTTTGGGACAACTGTGGTCCTTGTTCTGGTAGCATCGTTACGAGACTTCTTCCCGCGTGGGCATGAGATACGAATAAGGTGAATATGGCTGTGTATATTTATACGAATCATATGTATTTTGGCGAACCTATAGGCGAGTGACGAGTAAATTACACAGCAGCATCCTATAAATCTTATGTCAACCAATCAGATCTCAGCTTTACGTAGTGTTTACGACATGAGTCGAGAGATTGTCTCGGCTGATACAACACGAACACGAATGTTGTAAATTACTTATCAAATGAAACTATAGAACATTAAAAATATATGAAATTTTGATGGAAAACGTAAAAAGAGAGTTCAGCTCTGTAGTGTACTAATGGTCATGTGCAGTGTGCACAAAAACAGGTCCCACATTGATCAGACTGGTCATTAAAGAGTAGAGTTTTCCTTCACATTTCACCCAACAGCTTTGATAGGGGAAGTCAGTGATCGGTTGTGCTCACCCTAACAGATACCCGCATACATGTAACCAGGAAGCCACTTTATCTTTGCTACTGTAATAGTCTCATATTGCGTGCATTCTTGTGCAAATTGCGTGCGTTCTCGTGACAAAATCCTAAATTTCCTGACAATTCCCTGTCCTTGATTTTTTTGTTTTTTCCTGACCGTGGTAACCCTGTCTATTAAGGAACTCACTGACCGTAAAATAAAATTTCAAAATGTGTGTCTGTTGATCAGTATACAGTAAGTGCGACGTACCCAAGTTCCATCCTTGACTGACGGCCCTTCCATTGCCATGACAACGCAGTTGAGTATAATGAACAGCAGTATTGTGCGGTCGCACCACTTGTTCGTGTACAGCGTAATGTTACATTGGCGAAACCTGCATAAACGACATTTACTGAATCAGTTTGTAAGAGCTGACTTCTGCTGGCATTGTCTCTAGATCAGCTGGACTTTCTTCATCATAGGTTCAGTTAGGAGTACATTACCAATTATTTTCTTCGTTTTTGCGTGTTCTTTCCCTCGTCTCGAATAGTATTTTAATTAACTGCCGGTTCGCAAGTAGCCTGCTATGCAGACGTATTTTTTCACTCTCGTAAATTCGAAGAAAAAAGTAACGTCTGCTTACCCGAGCGCTTAATTAGTTTCCAATATGCAAGCATGACGTCAGCACGTTTGTTTTATTTTTCTGCCCAATCCAAGCCATTGTTATAATTTTAGTGAATTGGCGCGCCAGTGAACACTCTCGTATGATTGGTCAATGGCAAATGTATTGTCTGAATTCCTTTTAAATGTGACATTACGTCACTTTCCAGGATATGGAAGGTAAAATCTGATTGGTCCATAACACAATTGAGGTGTGCATATTGGAAACTACTTAAGCGCTCGGGTAAGCAGACGTTACTTTTTTCTTCGAATTTATGAGAGTGAAAAAATAAGTCTGTATATAAAGCAGGCTAGTTCGCAAGTTGTGTGTAAATTATTCTCAACATTAATAATATAAATAATAATGATGACAGTGATGATGCATGATGATGATAATAATAATCCCTTTAGGATTAGTGGGGTAATACAATCGCCCTTTGTAGTGCACTAAAATAAATTATTGCTCTTTCGTCATGCTCAAAGATCCCGCAGCGGTGGATCTCCGAGTATGCATCATCATCACTCAGTGGCAGTAGCAGCAATGCGTTAGAGGGGCTCATCGAGTTTGCCAAAAAAAGGACTGCTATAGAACCATAGTTTTTCACACTCCACGCAAGCATTGCTTAATCCAGGCTACGTAACTAACTATACACGTACTTGTTATCTGGAGAGAATATGTAAAGTGACCAATCAGCTCGCTTGGAACAGCATGATGAGCTCTTGGCCTTCGTAGTCGGCTTCTTGTCATCCTAAACACAGTAGCACCTCGTTATACGACGTTTATAGAAAGTCAGAAGAGTTTGATTACGATACGAGGACAGATTTCTCTGCTAGATAAGGAAGGAAGGAGCAATTGTCCTTATTCGTAAAGGCATCCAAGTGAAACCAGTTGTTCCAGTTGTCATAGGAAGAGAAAACAGACCTCTCAACCTGTAGGATCTGGAAACCTGGAGATTTATTTTAAAAAAGGAAACCCAAAAACCTGGAGATCTCAGGAAAAACCTGGAGATTCACATAATAATACAAAAAAATGAGAGGGACTGGTAGCGATCTCCTTATATGGTGAGCTAGACGTTCCTATATATGGCGACCAGTGAGTGTCACGACAACTGCTCCAAATAATATACTGAGATAATTATCAAATGAAATGCTATACTGATAGCTTTGTGTAGCTGTAGAGGAAATCAAATGCGAGAAATTGGACATGAAAGAGACCTTGGTGTAGCAAGGCAAAGTGAAAGCAGAAAGAAGACAAAAAGGGTTGAAAATTCTTCAGATCGATTTACCGTGACAATTTCGTGACTAACCGGAGGAACGGGGGATCTTGGTCAAAACCGGGGGTCCCCCGGCAAAACCGCGGAGGACTTGAGAGGTCTGAGAAAATATACGGTCGATGGCGAAAATCACGTTTCGATCTTTGGGACAACTGGCCTCGCTCTGATACCATTGTTACCAGTCTTCTCCCTGCGCGGCCATGAGATACGAATAAGGTGAATGGGATAACTATTAAATTTTAATATATCTAACATAGCATCAGTCTTGGAAAGATTTAACGTAGTTGGAAAAGAAAGAAGGGCGAGCAATAAGGCTTGTTACACCTATTTCAAGAAAGGTTGTCCTGCACGACCGACCGAATGGATTGTGGTTGCAGCTGTTTGTTTTTGGGTCAAATACTCAAGACGAATATTAATGCGAATCGATTTTCCGAATTACACCGTAGTTTATCCGTTGCGAATAGCTGGACAGTTATAACCACAATCCATTGCGGTCTGGGAATGTCGCTTGTTCGGGACAACCTTTTTGAAATAGCTGTATTCAGAACTCGAAAATATGGACTTCTTGACGGTTAGGCAAAAAATGCAAGCACTAGTTTAAAATAATAATGAAAATTTTAAACCTGGGAGCTCACTTGATAAAGCAATTTTCAGTAGGGTTCTGCGAAAAAAAACATAGCCGAACGTGTTAACTGCTAAACCTTACCTCGTGCTCTCGCTCAGTCCGTTTCTCTTCCTCCAGTGGTGGAGTAGGACTGTTAAGAAAAACCTCAGCTCTTCCCTTGGACGGATTGAACGGGTTTGGTTTCCGGGCTGTTCTCGGTGATAGACAACTGATCGGGGTGCCTGGGGCTGAGATGTGTGTTGCGTCGGTGTAGGGGCTGTTTTGTGGAAGGAGGTTTGGTAACGAGGATCGTCGGTGCAAGTTTGGTCTGTCGTAGTCCGAGTCGTAACCCATGTGTGGTTCAATATACATGATCGATGGCGTGGGACTTATGCTTACTCGTAGTTTATCAATGTGGTGAAAGTTAGGTCTCGGCTGTAATGCCAGTTGGCGCTCTTTACACTTGATGTGAGACAGTTGACAGTCAGAACGGAGACTACTTAATGGCCGTAGACTAACTGTGCTTTCGCCTTTATCCTGCGAGAACAACATGTAGGATTTGTAAGAATGTGAATCTGGTGCGTTTTTTAATAGCGGAGCTCCCACGCGCCCTCGCGAGCGTAGCCTGCGTAGCCAGGCGTTCGGGGGGGGGGGGGGAGGGATGGGGATTGGGGGGGGGGGGGGGGGGGAGATGGGGCCGAGGGAAGGAACGCCTGCAACAGCTCTATTGTTCTTTGCGAATGCAGTGAACATACCTATTTGCTAAATTCCCATTGGCTGAAACTGACGTGTCAACACCTTCGTATATTTCGCGCGTAAACTGATGCAAATTACACAACCTTTGAATCACAAAGTATCACGAAACCAAAGATTCTAACATAAAGGTAACCTAGTTTTGTAGACATGTATTTCTGGCACATAGTTGATAAAGAAAACTGCAGATAAAGGGGAAAACTATCATTGCAACATATTAATGTTGTAATGATATATATTGTAAAGTAAAGTACAAATAGAATTGTTGTTGTCTATCCATTTACACACCTACTCACTTATTCATCAAATTAAGTTCTTAGTCACTCGACTAGTTAGTACCATTTCAATATCTTATAATACAATAGTCTCGTTTGCCATCAATATCTTTTTATCATTCCTTTTTTATTATCACGGCCACAGCAGTTTTGAATCTCCAATACCGTGTTTAAATAAATGCTATTATTAGTATTAATAATAATATTATTATGTTGTATAACACAAACAAAGAGGAAAGTTTATTTTAAAATGTTTACATTAGAACTACTGTGGGCAACGAAGTGCAACAAGGAGAGGAGTGCTAAGGCTGACAGAGCGTTAAGCGTTGTGGGAGAAGAGTGGTTTGTGCATCTCCCTTCCCTTCTCTTCCCGAAGTTACTAGACATCAGCTCCATAGGAAAAACTGAGATAATCCAATACAATGGCAGTCCGCTTGTATCAACCTTCATATACGATGTTTTAATAACATTTTCACAGAATGGAACTAAATGATTTCACGATAATGGAATCAACATTTTCGTCGCTTTTCTCTGATTTTGACGAAGTGCCGCATTGGGACTCAAAATGTTGTGACAAGTCACATATTCTCTCCACAAGATAGTATATTTCCACTAATACAATCACTCTTATTAAAGTCTATCCAACGCTGGTGTTGACGGTTTAGGCTGGACTAAATTAGCTAAATTTAGTACTGATTTAGTTGACGTCACCTACATATCACGTGATAACGTTCCTCAGATCCGGGGAAGACATCGACTCGCGGTTTGACTAAGTCTAGTGTACATTTATATGAATCAAACCGATTTCGCTATGACCGTTGGTCTTGCAGTTACACTAATTTAGGTGGGGTCAACTCCCGGGGGGGGGGGGGGGGGGGTGTTACTCCTGTTTGTGACGTATGTGCCGCGGGGGTGGGTCAGGGTTTTGAGCTCAGTTTGGGCAGGGAGGGTCAGGGTTTTGACCTGATTTGGGCAGATCAGGGTCAGGATTTTAATTTTATTTGGGTGCAGTCAGGGTCGGGGTTCAGTATTTTTTAGGCAGTTAGGAACAGGCGAACAATTTATTTCACAGGGCTTATTTGTTTTTATTTAAAGAAGGGGCAATCAGGGTTTTGGAGCTCGGATTTTGGGTCAAACAGGGTCAGGGTTTGAGCCTCTTGGCCTCACAGACATACCCATTTTTCATGTAAGTACCCCCCAACTAAATAGTTAAGTAATTTAGTTAAATTTATCTAAACCGTCAACACCGATGTTGGAGCGGCTCTAATCACACGCTAAACTCACCGGTTGGCTGGCGAATCCCTCCACCAAGATCGCTACTAGTAAGTTGAATAAGATATAGTTACCAACCGTCATCAGGAGGACGAAATACAGACCGGCCCACTTGCTGGTCGCTCGCATCCCATCATACATCACTATATTCCAGTCCTCTTGGGTTAGAACCTGAAAACGAGGTTATCGAGATGACTGAAACGAGTGCGCATAAAATAAGCTTTTGAAATCCACTTTAATCTTTGTCACCCTTTATGAATACAGTTTGTAAAGCATACCAAAATGATGATTTTTCGCTAACTTTGAGTAATACCAATTCAAAGATTGGACGTTCTTTGGCAAAATAATGTTCTATGAGGCAAATACCTTTGGAAAAATAAGGTGAACAAGAGTTAGGCACTTTAGTCCTAGATTAATTTAATCGGGCTTCGAATAACCAGGCAAGATCAACAAAATAAAGATAGTAAGCTTGCTACCAGTCTACTGGAAAAATTGGACTACTTCCATCCTATGGAAATACTTTGGAAATATTCACTCACCCCTCCCTTGGGTACACATGTGTAATTAATGAGTAACCATTAAACTATCCACCCACCCCTCCCTTGGGTAGACATGTGTAATTAATGAGTAACCATTAAATTTAGGGTGAAGCAGGGGGGGGGGGGGGGGGGTGGGGGCGATTGATCATAGTTTTTGTCTATTTCCATACCGAAATTACATGGAAATGTTCTTTACATTTTCTAGAAATACGGATTTCCATAGTGTTGGAAGAGGAACGATTTTTCCTGTGGTATATCATAGGCTACTTAGTGGCACAAAGGGGGAGGGGAGAAGAGAAGAGAGAGAGGGGGGGGGGGGAGGGAGGGGGGGCACTCCCTCTCCATGATATAACGATGCGTTAGATGACGAAATCTGCATACAAGAAATTGAATTAGCAATTAAGAAATCGAAAGTCAATAAATCTCCGGGCAAGGACAATATACTAAATGAAGTATTTAAATATGGCAAAGATAAATTAATACCGTTCTTAAAGCAACTATTTAACGCAATACTGAAATCCGGCGAGTTCCCGCAAGAATGGAGTACAGCGCTCATCGTGCCCATTCACAAAAAAGGTGACAAATCTGTTACTGACAATTACCGCGGAATCTCGCTGCTCTCTACCCTTGGTAAACTATTTACCTCCATACTCAACACTAGGCTTTATGATTATCTAATAGACAAAGGGATCCTCAAACGGGAACAAGGCGGCTTTAGAAAACACCATAGTACGGTAGACAGTATGTTCATACTGACAACTTTGATTGAAAAATACGTCAAAGCTAAACCATGTAAGAAAAACAGCCTCCTCTTTGGATGCTTCGTAGATTTCAGGAAAGCATTTGATAGCATACCAAGAGACAAACTCTTTGAGAAAGTTAGGAAAATTGGAATAACGGGTAAATTCTATTCAATACTACGATCGATATACTCAAAAGACTCTGCCGCGGTTAAAGTCGGAAATACAATTACTGAAGAATTCCCATGTGAAATTGGAATAAAACAAGGCTGCATGCTAAGCCCCATCCTCTTCAATATATTTTTAAGCGACCTTCCCGAGTTCCTTGATCAAACAAAAGGGGCAGATTTTGTGGAGCTAAAAAATAAGACAATTAGCTGTCTGGCATACGCGGACGATTTAGTTATACTTTCCAGGTCTGCTAAAGGGTTACAGCAGCTACTTTGTAGGCTTAAAGAATATACCATCAACTCCGAATTAGAGGTAAATTTCGAAAAAACGAAAGCAATGATTTTCAACAACTCAGGTAGAAGAATGAACAATTACGCTTTCACTTATTCTAACCAACCAATAGAAAATATGCGAGTATTTAAATATCTAGGCCTCTGTTTCAGTACTTATGGTAACTTTACTACGGCAAAGATCGAGCTAAAAAAAGTCGCATTAAAAGCACTTTACAAATTACGGAAAACAATGGGTTGTCATTTTAGGACTGATGTTAAACTTACGCTCAAACTATTCGATAGTCTAATCAAACCCATACTTCTTTACGGTAGTGAAATATGGGGTATGGATAAAGTACCAAACAATGACCCAATAGAAAGTGTACAGTTAAAATTCTGTAAATGGTTACTGGGTGTAAGCAGGACCGCCACTAATAATGCTTGTCGGGCCGAATTAGGTAAATTACCAATAAGCATGGACTCCACCCTAAGAAGCCTAAAATACTGGCTAAAAAAACAAAATCAAAATATCACTGAATTAGCGCAAGACGCTGTAGCTGAATCGAGACAGATAGGGAAGCCCGCAATGTGGTGCCAAAGAGTAAAAAAGCATCTGTTTCGACTAGGTTTCGGTGAAGTCTGGTTTTTCCAGGAAGAAATCGAACACCCAAACATAATTATTAATAATTTAAAACAAAGACTAGTAGATGTTCAAATCCAAAATTGGCATAGTGAGCTATTCAACGATAATAACCGAAAAAACAACCAAGGTAACAAATTAAGATTTTACCGAACATTCAAATATAAACATGAACTTGAAAATTATCTGTTAAATATTAAGAACGTGAAGCATCGAATTGCGCTAACGAAGTTGAGAATAAGTAATCATGAGCTACAAATTGAGAGGGGCAGATATGAGCGCCCATACAAACCACCCAACGACAGGCTTTGTCCTCTTTGTAAAGCCGAAGTTGAGGAGGAACGGCACTTTATAATTAGATGCACATACTACCAAGTGCCGAGAAAGGAATTCTATGCTTCGTTGGAAAATACATTGAAAAGATCTCTAAAGAAAACAAATGATGACCAAATTTTAACCCTTATACTTAAGCCAGATACCAAAATTGCAAGAAGAGCAGCCAAATACATATCTGATTGCCTTACAATTAGATCCCGCATTATAAGTAACTTGCCACCTGTTTCCACAATAAATTAATGTCATGTATATTACCCTACAACAAGACTTAGTATTTATCTATTTAGTCATCTTATTATTATTGGATTCAACACCGATGTAAACATTAATGTCTGCAAAGTGCCAATAAACCTCTTCTGTCTGTCTGTCTGTCTGTCTGTCTGTATAGCTAGCTAGATCGATCGACCTACCTGGAACACAGTAATGAAAGCCCAAAACAGATCATCAAAGTTAGCCCTCGAAGTCTTCATAACGCCTTTTTCATCGGGAAAAGTGTACTTGCCGCCAAACAGGTTCATGCCGAGAATGCTAGCCGTGAACATGAAGATACAGAGAAGAGCAAGAAAGGTCATCACATTGTCCATGGTGTGAATCATGACGAGCAGCTGACGTCTCAAGGCTGGCAGGAAACGAACGAGCTTGAACACACGCAGAAGTCGAAACGACCGTAACACAGAGATACCGCTCTCACTGTCACCAAACAACTCGACAATGCTGAAAGAGATACAAGGCAACGGTTTTAGCTTCAACACGAGAAGAATTAAATTATTTATTCTGCATGCAGGCATCTAAGTATCGGAAACTTCTCGGTTTTGTTCTCCTCATTCCTTCTCTTAGTATACATTTATAATTATTATTGTTTCACTTTTCCATGATTGCTTATAACCCAGATCGTCTTCTTTTCTATTAATCCACATGTAAACAGTAGTCAACTCGAAAGCTTATGCTACTTTGGCTACTGTGCACAGAAACAAAAATGTACTAATTGACCTCTGATATTGTTTTAGATTATGCTATGTCCTTCAATTTCTTTTATATATAATTTCATCCAATATGTAAATGTGGTGCAAAAATTAACTTGAACTTGGAAACCGAATCGGAAAAATGGGCTATCTGTGGAATTGAATACGAGAACTAGATGTGAGAGAAAAGGTCTTTAAAAATGCAAACTCATGCAATTTTGTTTCAATAATTTCAATTCTTAGGGGCGCGTTGGAGTGAATTTTTACAAGGCGTTACTGGTTTAGGAACTACCAAGCAGAGGAAAACTGGGTTTAGCTTGAATACGCATGCTTGAACTGACTTGATCCAAATAGGACAATAAATTTCCCGCATTTTGACGTATAGAACGTCGAGGTTTCTCGAGTTTAGAGTATGGCAAATCACTTCTAAAATTTCCATTTCGTACTATAATTTTTCTTGTGCTGACCTTTGGTATGGTGGGAGCTGCAGTAGGAGAGATTTTCGAGAATCCAAGCAAACTGAGAGAATTCTCCTTCGTATAGTTACGATATCAACAAGTAAGTCACATTATAAACTTATAATGCTAATGAAGTTGATATCTCTCTCAAATAAAATCACATTTACTTCAAAGCTAGCGATCACCAATACCTAACGTCCTCTTCAGTGTGCAATGGAAAAAAAAGTCAAATTCACCACCCTCGGGACAATACGTTTGGTCAAAAATATCAAAATAGCTGCCCTATCTTCCTTATGTTGCCTATAAAAAAAAAACCATGGGACAGGCAGCATATGTCAAAATCCCCATCCTCGGAGTAGTCCTGCCTGTCAAGTCCCCACCCCTCCCCCTCCTCGGGCTTAACATTGATAGGTGCATTATTCTGGAATAGTCCCAAACGAACGCACCCTTAGGGTGTTATGCATTATATTTTTTTCTTATTATTATTATTTTCCTCAGTATTACAGATTTAAATACAATTCAGACATTTCACAATATTTCTAAGTTAATAAGTTGTAAATCATAAGGTAGAACTGACGAGAAGAAGAAAGACAGTATACGTAAAAGAAACGGTGTAAGAGAAAGTAAGAGAAACGGCAATTGTAGTAACTAAATTGTGTCAAAAATATCCTTCCATTTAGAGAGAAATTCATCAAACTTATTTTTAGCAACATATATACAGCTCCCATAAATATAATGCTTGGCGATGATAATAATTTGGTTAAAGGTATTGAATCCTTTTACTTGCGGTTGATAACCAAATAAAATATTTGATAAAGATAGCATTTCTTTGAATACAAAGATTGGTTTCGCCCATCCAAAGAAATCTTCCCAAAATGCAACAGAAGCTCGGCAATTCCAAAATAGATGTTCAACTGTTTGTGACTCATGACAGATAAAACACTTATCATCTTGAACTATTTTCATTCTATAGAGATCATTTAGTTAATTTTAAACTGGAAGACTCTAAGGTGTTATCCTAGGGTGTTATGTATACAATGTGATGTAAAGTGCTAAGTGTGCACGCCCTACGAAGGAAAGAGAAAAAATATCTGACCCAAGTGGGACTCGAACCCAACGACCTCCAGGTTGCATGTCTGGCGCTCTACCAACTGAGCTATCAAGTCAGATGAGAGCAATCGTGGGTATTGGTGCGTTTTATGGGATCACGGCGATTATATATGTATATGTAGTTATGATATGAAATCATGTTTGCCGCGTAGCACTAGTAAGTGTAAAGAATGTGATGTAAAGTGGTAAGCTGTAGTGCTAAGTGTGCACGCCCTACGAGGGAAAGAGAAACAATATCTGACCCAAGTGGGACTTCGGTCAGAGTCAAGTCCCACTTAACAAGTCCCACTTGGGTCAGAGATGTTTTCTCTTTCCCTGTAGGGCGTGCACACTTAGCACTACAGCTTACCACTTTACATCACATTCTTTACACTTACTAGTGCTACGCGGCAAACATGATTTCATATCATAACTACATATGTTATGTATACAGCTGTAGGAAATGACGTCATTATATTACCTAATGATAACAATGATACCATCAAAGAGGTTGAAGAGATCCTTGATGTAATCATACAGACCAAGACCTATAAGTTTAAAAATCATCTCGATACCAAATATGGCTGTAAAGATGAAGTTCAGGATTTCCAAGACGTCAGTCATCTTCTGGGGCTGTAGAAATCAACATTGAACACCGTTACTATGGTTACTAGTTACTATGGTTACTGCCAGTTACTAGTGAAAAGTATCAATGTTTGCCTTACAAAGTGGAAAGTGAGTAAGATCTTATCAAATTATCTGGCACTGAAATAGAGGTTTTCGACTGAGTGTCGTAAAACTAAATACAAAGTAATTACAGAGCCAATCACGAGCAAGTAAAAACACAATAAGCCAATCACGAGCAAGTACACACACAATGAGCCAATCACGAGCAAGTAAAAACACAATAAGCCGATCACGAGCAAGTAAAAACACAATAAGCCAATCACGAGCAAGTACAAACACAATGAGCCAATCACGAACTGAAGTAATTCATGATTGGTTTACTTGAACCAATCACGAGGAAAGGTAAATGCAGTCGTGGATTACTCTCGCTAAAACGAAAATGATTGCGTGACGGACCAAAGCATTGCTTGGTTTTAGTTTTTAAAAGAATTGACAGCCACTACAAAACCAAAGCAATCACTTATTATTTTCGACACTCAGTCGAAAACCACTCTATATGGCATGTCTAGGTTTAGAGGTGGCAGACACCCAGAATGTATCAATAGATGGGTCTGATTTACGTTTGCGCATGTGTGAATTTGATCGTAGAGATCACACCCCAGGGGGGGTGAGGGGGTTCTTCAAGGTAAAAAGGGTAGGGGTGATCGTCTGAAAACCTAAAAAATACCAAACCGTGAAAAATTTCCCACCCTAAAATGTACCTCATGGTCTAAAAATCACCCTGAAAAATGGATTTCGCTTGGACAACGGGGGGATCACGCTCGTGCTCGTCCTTTTAGGTGATACTTCACTAATCATAAGCCAGTCCCAAATTCAGTTGGCTCAACTGATAAAACTGTGAACTCTTCCCCTCTTACGTATAGGTCCTTTTTGCCGTGTGTGGATTTTTTTTTCACCTTTGTACAGAAACCTCAGTTTTAGAGCTGCTTCCGCCGAATCCTACCGTCGACTGACAATTGAGTATTTGCAATTACTCTTACTTCTGTTCGTGATACGTCGAATTTGAAGATGAAGCATTTCAAATATCTAATAAACCATCATGGCTATCGTCCTCAAATTCCATTGAATTGGGAAGTCGAGTTTTGTCGTTTAACAAAAATGACCACCGTGTGACGTCATCAGATCCAAGATGGCGGCTCCCCAAAAATGGCTTCTACTAATATCCATTCTTTTTTCAAAAACAAATATATATTTTCCATTTTATCCCAACAAATTTTCAATTTAAACTATATTGTCAACGATGTAACGGTAATTTGTTCCAACAGCCAGGGTACTCTTTAAAATATAACCCTCTCCTGTTCTTACCTGTCCGTAGTACTCGATTCCCATCGTCAGCGTATTCACAAAGATAGCGCCCATGATAATACACATAAACCATTTGCTATCCACACTAGTTCTACAGGCCCTCCTGAGCTTCATATAATATGTCGGGTCACCCTGCTGGTACAAATCATCCTCCTCCGAGGCATCAGTCTCAGATTCCTCGCCTTCCTCGTAAATATATTCTGCCTCGAATTTATCAACTTTGACGCCTTTATCAGGATGTTGCTCTACCGCGTTCGAGCAAGCCGTTTGCATCACTGCAGTCGCCGCAGAACTTGCCGTTGCAGCTGCGGCTGCGCTAGAAATCGAAGCCGCAGACACGAAGGAATGTGCTGTCACATCCGAGAGACCGGGCTGGCCGTTGATATTTACGAGAGCACTCGCTTTAGTAATCATATCTCCGACGTTTGGAGCGGTCGAAGGACGTAACGAGCAAGCGGAACCAGCTACGATTGACACAAAAGGAACAATTCCAGGAATATCAGCTCTTGCTTCATAATCCGTACCATCCACACCATCACCCTGTAATATCGCATTCGCAGGAATAAGTCCAGGCACAGTCAAGGTATTACCGGTAACAACCGCTTCAACAGGTTGCGCATTGCTATTAAAGTCCGCAGATGAAGCGTTAGGTGTCGGTGAAAAGCAGCCATCATGAATAGGACATTGTCCACCCAGGTACTGGCAATTTCCTGGACAATACATGTGATGGTGATAATGATGATGGTGGTGGTGATGATGGTGATGATACACCAACTTCTTTTTCCTTCGTTTCCGTTTCTTTGACACTCGAGTTCTTTTATTACCTGGAACGCTACATTTAAGGTTGAATTTTTTGCCCAAGCGACGTTTCGTCCTTCTATAAATATGAGCAACGTATTTTAGAATTTCTACCCAACACCCTTCACGGCCGTACCGGCTGCTGGTGATTGTACTCGTACTTGCCCCATGCTTGCGTCGACTCTGATTCATTAGCTCGTTCTCGCGTTGTTTGGTTTCTTGGAACTGTGTCGTAATAACTACTAAACATAGATTTGTCATAAAGTACGAGCCGATCTGAAATAAAATAAGTAGAATAGTTTCATCACTGAATCCTAGAATCTTCAATTAATAGCTGCTTTGAATATTTTAGTAACAATTTCAAAACTGATTAATATATCGATATTAGCTTGAATGTCTTATTGGGAAAAAAAGGAAAAATTGCAGCAGCTAGAAAAAAGGGGTGATCGATAAGTAGTTGGTACTGACTTGATTGGTTAAAAGCAACGTGTATATTCTGAGGGGTGCGCAGAGTACGCATGTTATTCTTTAGGCGGTCTTATCGAATTTTCGCACGTTTGAAAGGCGCTTGTAGGACTCTCGTCAACTTTCATCCTCGTTTGACCGGGCTGGTGATGATAGTCGATGAGAGTTGAAGAAAACTCTATTTCAACTCTCATGCCTCAACACGGTGGGAGTTAGTGCTCTCATGTTCTTAAGGGATGTTTTACTTACCACAATTAAAACTACAAAATATATGAAATTCCACATTCCAGATGCGTCCTGTATGTAATACATAATGTCTGTCCACCCTTCTAGTGTAATGACCTGCTCAATAGAAATAGCACAATTAGAGAACTGTACTTACAGAGAAAATAAACATTTACTGCAGACTGACCAAAAGAAGAATCCATGCATCAGAGATCAGCGCGCTACGTAGAGGAAGTCGCATGAACGTGCGTGCTATACGTGATGTAGTATGGGCACTGAGTGATATTTTGAAAGCCTTATGCATGATGTCACGCTTTTGTGATGTCACGCTTTTGTGTCACCACCAAGCCTCACTTTGGTACAACATTTCCTCTTAACACCAAAGTGAGGCTTTGGTGACACAAAAGCGTGACATCATCACAAAAGCGTGACACCATCATGCATAAGGCATATTTCATGAGCCTTAAGTCTAGTGCATGCAATTTGAGAACTTTTAAAATATTACTCAGTGCCCATAAATCACCTATAGCACCCTGTAGGGTGTGATTTTCGATCTGTTTTAGTCTGAAATAAGGGTAATAAATTTAGCATTTTTAGTCTGAAATAGGGTATGATTTTGACAGAGAAGTATCAGTTTGACATTAATCTTCTTTAAGTGGTGCATTGCGCGGGTACAGATTTTCTGGCTGAAAAAAAAAGGATGTAAAATCATATATTTTGGTCTTAAATAGGGTCATAGTTTTGAGATCCGGGACGCACACCCCCACCCAAAATGTCCGGGGAACCCGAGGGTAGCGGGGGTGTTTAATAAGGAATTGTTAAACTTACCTGAAAAATTGCAACCCATGCAATGAGAATATTATCAAATGATATCGTGTCGTACATTGGATTGACTCCCATGTTAACGCACTTCATGTAATATTGATTCCAGTTCACGCAAGCGTTCGTGTAATTAGAACGAATCGAATAATTCAAGTAGTCATTGTATGTAAGAGTACACTCTCTGCTGTTGTGCTTGGTGGGTGGGATCCATTGACTAGTACACTGCTTTAAACCAGAATTCATAGGCAGGGAGCAAACGAACGCGTTATCAGCTTCGTAGTAACTCGTAATGTTGTACCTGAAGATAACAATTCAAATTAAAGAGGCATGATGTTGCGCATATATGGAGTCATTGTCCAATAGTCTAATTCGGAGTTCTTGATCGCCATTTCGAAAGGTAACCAAGTCTATGGTGAAATCGAGGCTGGAGTTGACTCAGCTTAGTTAGAGACCTGTATCTAGTTAGCATAATAATCAAAATCTATCCATATTCATAGAAAGAGGGTTTGTATCAGTGCAGGGTCAACTCCAGCCTCCATGGCTTGCACCTAGTTAGCATGATAATTACAATATATCCCTATTCATAGAAAGAGGGTTTGTATCAGTGCAGGGTCAACTCCAGCCTCCATGCGAGGCTGAGGCTTGGTTACCTTTCAAGAACTACGTATTGGACAATTGATGACTGTTAATTGGCGCAGTATTTTCGTTCAACACTATGTCAACATACAGTTAGTCATTTTTGCATATTTGCTTTGATTTTAACCATCCCACATGTGGGCGAGGTTCTTCAGCTCATATGAAAATCGCTGATAATGACCGTGTCCGGCCCAGACTGTGTTTGTCTGCACGCACTTGGTCTTGCCGTCTACCATCGATAGACGATTCGTGCGTAGCCAATCAGATTGCGAGAGTGGTTTGGTTACGCTAAGGTAATAGCGTACTGTTATCCTGCCATACCATAACTCTGCAATGGGATTGGGCGAAAGAGGAATCACAGACATCATGGATGTCATTTCACTGTTACAGCGCGCGTGCCGTAAGTTGGTCAATAGTTTGTCACATTAACATAATCCACTTCAAGAATTCACTTCAATACCTCATTAGAGACTTGTTTGTGTTGTATCTAATACGGCTGTGTATTTTTACGATTTTAGCGAGACAAAATACGGACAAGTAAAAATACAGCCATATTAGATGCTTAACCGACTAATAAGTTATTTATTTTATAAATTCTGTCATGAAACGAAATTTTCTTTCTATAATAACTAAAACCCTTGCACGCGCGCTCGGGAAATGGGATTTACCATATATGGTGACGGCACAGGCTAACCATCCTCTCATTTTGTGTATTTGTCACGTACTGATGTTAATCCATTATTTCTTAGGAAATTGTGAAATAAAATACCTTTTGACTTAAATCAACACATACACAGCAGAATCAAGTCAAAAGGTATTTTATTTCACAATTTGCTAAGAAATAATGGATTAATATCAGTGACAAATACACAAAATGAGAGGATGGTTAGCCTGTGGTGATGGGAAGCCATTTTAGCGTAACGCACCAAATATGAGACCGTATTTCGGGTGTTCTTGTGTATATTTGGTGCGTTTTTGTGTATATTTGGTGCGTTCTTGTGTATATTTGGTGCGTTCTTGTGTATATTTGGTGCGTTCTTGTGTATATTTGGTGCGTTCTTGTGTATATTTGGTGCGTTCTTGTGTATATTTGGTGCGTTCTTGTGTATATTTGGTGCGTTCTTGTGTATATTTGGTGCGTTCTTGTGTATATTTGGTGCGTTCTTGTGTATATTTGGTGCGTTCTTGTGTATATTTGGTGCGTTCTTGTGTATATTTGGTGCGTTCTTGTGTATATTTGGCATGGTGCGTTCTTGGCAGAATTATATAATAAATACATATACAGGAAGGTATTATGCATGGCGTAAGACCGTGGGGAGAAAGTTGCATGCGAATTGTGAACAATCGAATCAGTATAGTTAGTAATCAGATCTTGATAGCTAACTACATCACATGTCTTCAACACGCAAACACTCATTTGATAGTATCTACCCGTATGGCTCATAAGTACAGACGTACATACATGGACTTTATTTTTGTTGATATGAGCTATACGGGTCATACATATCTATCGATCTTGTTTATCTTCTTCAAATTCTCTTACACCTCTACGGTAGCCCATCGCTCTCATAGCAAAACCAGCTAAAGATTTGTAATATGATGCGAAAATAGATTTTTTTTGGGGTTAAACAAAAAAAAATTGGATGAAAAAAATCAATGAAAATTTATTTTAAAGAGAAAAAAATAATGTAAAGAAAAGACAATAAAATAAAGTAAAGTATTTAAATTGAAATAAAAATAGAGAGATAATAAAACACTGAAATCGAAATGCAATTTAATTTCAATTTGCTATTAGAACGCTGGGCCACCATACACCTCCCCCCATGGTAAATTCTGTAAACTTACTCGCTTGCATTCAGGCTAGCTGGCAATTCGAGGACACATCGACTTCTCAGTAGCCCCTGCCACATCTGAACACCGACAATGCCGAAGATGGTGAAGATTAGCGAGCACATGGCTAGCACGTTACCGAGCATGGGTAGAGTGTCTAGCAATAACATCACCAAGATACGGATACCTACGACGCAACACAGGTATTTAGCATGGCGTTACTTATGTCACAAAAGTCTACGTTACATCTTAATACATGTGAATTTCTACCCAGTCTCCTCGTGAGAATAGAACGCCTTCGAAGTTTGATGAACTGATATATACGATCAAGAGAGGATTCATAACTTGATACGATATAACAAAAAATGCAGACTCCGGAGTAGAAATAGAAGAAGTAGGATACTGATTCCTTCATTATTTTCTAGAGACACTAATTCGCCATCTTCAGGAGCCCACTGCCATAGAAGAGTGAGTTATATATATTCGCTGTAATACGTGTAAGGCACCCAGAACATGACTTACCCACTACCTTAACTCACTATTTTAGCCTGCCTTACAGAAGTTTCATGGGATTATGGCAAAGCTAAGAAGAGAATTTCTAACAGATGCACCAATCATAACGTTTAAAAAGCGAAGAAAGTCGGGACACGCGTTGAAACATTGCGTGTCACATTGCCAGCAAATGTGTCGAAAAGGGATAGACACACGGTGCAACATATCCTGTAACATTGAACGCAGACCAGTTCGCGGTTAATTCCAACGTTTTGAATTTGGTGCAAACAAGAAATACAGTGTTCGTATGGAAATCCGATGCCAAATACTTTCCATAAAATCGAATTTCTGAAATATTGACTAACTGATCAATATTTGAGGGATGTAGCTGTGCTGGGAAGCGTGCAGTCGTGTTTTCAGTTTTCCATTTTACCTCGTATTTAAGTTTGCAGACCGGAAATTATTTGGCATTGGATTCCCATACAAACACATTATTTCGCGCCATGTTTGCACCTCATTCAAAATGTCGGAATTAACCGTGAACTATTCAGAGGTGGACATACGGAGCAATTTCACTGTTGTCGGAAATATTGCCGTGATTGGACGAGGGGAGTGAAATTATGCCTTTCCTCCCTTCCCTCCCTCCCTCCTTCTTTTCTTTCCCTCTTCTCAAAATCCCTACTCTTACTAATCTCAAGTCATCCAAACAGCCAGAAAGACTGAGCTACCGAATTCCAGAGTGCGAACGAGCTTGCCGATGTCAATCAAAGTCCATGGAGTGAAATTTTAGAACGTGTTCCCGACGGGACCCCTGTACTGTTTCCCGCCTCAAGATCACATGACTGAAAAGCCAAGCCTCCGCACACAGGACTTGAGGACATGTGCTTCGTCGTCTCGACCGGATAGCTTGATAAGTTCCTTGTTACTGGCTGTGGTCACACGAGAGGGTTAAACAAGATCACGATTTTAAAGAGTGTAAAAACTAATCACGATTTACGAAACTCGAGAGGTATGTTTGTTTTGGAATGTTAATTAAAACGAAAAGTACATGTAGCTGTCATTAGGGAAGCGTCACATATCGGTTTTTCCACAAGAAACGTCCAGCGAAGTTTGGGGGTGGGGGTTTTGACTTGTGACGTTTCTCCGTGGAAAAATCGATAGTTTTCAGAAACATCACATCTCATATCTCTGCGACGATATGTAAAAACTCCTGAAGTGAAATGGCAGATTGCGGTTGTCCCAAATGCGTGTATCTTAGGGTCATTAATTTTTCTGGCTATTTGAAAAAATGAAAAATGAAAGCAGTTGAAAGAAATCAAATTTCATTTTAGAAAGAAATGAACCTTGGGACACTCAATTTTCATTTTTCAAAAGCTATAAAATATGAAAAACAAATATTGCAACAGTCTATTTTCATTAACAATACGAATGTCGATTTTCAAGTCTCACTGCGTGGGGACAATTTAGCTAATCATGTAGTCACATGAGGGTCTTTTCGCGGGAAACTCGATCGAAAATAGAGGAACATCGTGGGGACGCCGACTTCCTCATTCTGTCCAAAGGACAGCTGGGAGACTCGAGGGTTAACAGGAAGTTGAAGAAAGGCCAGGTAAATGCAGGGTTAACAGGAAGTTGAAGAAAGGCCAGGTAAATGCAGAACGGCCGTCGCTTATGTTTGATGTGATGCAAGTTAATAAAACTTCTTGAGCAACAAACACGTGAATGGGCATTGACGTATTCCAAATCTCCATTTTGCCGGAAGCTTAAAGATTATGAGAAAACTTTGAAGAGCAAAAAACATTATTGGAATACTTTTCAAATGTTGATCACTAGGTCGACAATCAAAGAGAACGATTTATTTCCGGTATGGCGATAAAGCTGATTTATGATCGTTTGAATAGAAACAGCTTAACTTACTTAAGATTGAATTTTAACAAGGGCACCCAACGAAGTTTTCGGTTAAAAAGCTGTTCGGGAGAGTAAGTTAGCCTAAAACTTTCGGATTTGAAAAAATTGTCCCCAGCAAATTGTTTTCTGAAATACTGGCTAGAAAATTTGTTTTCAATCCCTAGAAAATTATAGAAGAAAAGGGAGACTAAAAGGTTTCCCCTAAAATATTCGTACGTTTTCGTCTGATCAATAGAGTCAGTACGATCCGGAAAAAAACATTGGTTGGAATGGAAAAAAAACCACATATTATCACGAATCATTTAGTGAAGCGGCAACCTAAAGTTTTCGAGAACACATTTTCATTCTCTAAGAAATTCTGACATCTAAAATCCGAAAGAATAAACCTTTCGCAAATGGAGGTCACCTAAAAGAATTGCCTAAAGGAAAAAAGAACCCCTAAAAAATTCGTACCTCCACAAAACTTTGCAACATGAAGTTACTTGGGCTAGAAACCTCTTGTTTATGTTTTAGACTACTAGCTAACAAATTCGTAGGCCGGGAATATTTTGCCATAGTATTTTCGGTTGACGCGATTTCAACTTAGAAAATCCGAAAAGCTAATAGCTTTCTAGAATACGCCAAAAGACATAGTAGGCGCCTTAAAATGGCTAGAGGAGCTGCATACAACTGGTTTCAAACGAATTTCAAAAAGTACTCGTTGGGTGCCCTTGTTTTAACTTTCATACTCTTTAATATATAAGTCAGGTGATATGCAGCGGTCTTCCAAAGATGGACGATTTAACCTTTCTTCCTTCCAAGAAGGTCGTTCCTCTTTGATAGTACAGGGAAACAGCTATGATCATGATGGTGCGAGTGTTTTTGGTAGTAAACAGTTCTTCCACAACGACCATTACAGTGGGCAGTAGTTCTTCCTAAACCCTAACCTAAGCCCCATAGTTACGACCTCGAAGAGTACAATGTTTTTTGCGCATCCTTCGTTAAATGAAAACAAATGTATGGCCCTGCCCGATTGGACTGTCCCAAAATTCTTTTTCATTTTTTGTAAAATGAAATTTTATTTTTTCAACTGCTTTCATTTTTTCAAAAAGCCAGAAAAATGAATGACCCTGTTAGAATAACCGCGGCCGCCAGAGTGACCAGCGATAGCTGGGACATTGCGTGTATCGTATCTAATTTCCTATGTTCCTAACTCACCGACATAGATAGCGGTATTAAGTTGGAATAAAAAGGCGGACATGAATGGAAAGAGGTAGTGTATGACTTTTGAAAAAACAAATTCGATAAATTTCTGACGTTTCTTAGAGGGGGTGGGCCGGGTTGAAAAAGAAACTTCGCTGGACGTTTCTCGTGGAAAAATCAATATGTGACGCTTCCCTTATACAGACAAGGCGGTCATGCTTATCTGCAGTTTAATTTTCCGAGTGCTTCGTGATGCCGGTCTTGGCCAACGTTATTGTTGCAGGATTTGCTATTTTTCTGCTCAGACGATTCATAAGTAAATCCCACTCAAGTCGCATGAAAAGGATGAAGATACTCCTACTGCAAAGAAGGCGGAGAAACCGCTTAGCTGCTGTTGTTTCAAATGCCGCCAGAGGCCGGGCACTGACAATGTCACACGGATTTGGAAAATTGTGAAGCGGAGACGGGCGGGCATTGTGACGCATAACTCGCAAATTTATTTACCGGTAAACGTATTTGTCATAAACATTTACGCAAATTTTTGGACCCTCGACATTTTATCCTCGACCCTCGACTTTTTACACTCGACCCTCGACTTTTTACCCTCGATCCTCGACTTTTTACACTCGACCCTCGACTTCTTACCCTCGATCCTCGACTTTTTACACTCGACCCTCGACAAAAACCTACACTCTTTATTGGGAACTTCTGATACTACTCGCTGATCCTTTAAATTGTGGAATGTTGTGGGTCAATCTCACACCCAATTCCGTCTTTGCCTTAATTTCCTCCTAACAATTAAAAGCGTGAAGACTTTGAGTACAAAAATGCTTTCCCTTTAATCTTTGTAGATCCAATTTCAGGTTGTTCAAATGTTACCATGATCAGATAAATACCATTCAACACAAGAACAGGTCAATCAATAGTACAGGTTATTAGTTGGCTAAACATCTAACACAGTTGTGTATTTTTACGAGTCATTTCGAAAGATGGTGACGGGAAGCCATTTAACTGCAACTACCCGAAATATGGTCTCATATGTGGTGCGTTCTTGGAAGAATTATATTATAATAAATACCGTTATTTAGCGAGACTGAGAATGTCCTCCTTTACTCACTTGGTACTCTGTTAATGGCCCGCAGGGGCCGCAGTACTCTTATCGCCCGCACAGCCGTCATATATTTCCCTTTATCGTACGCCAACTCAAACGTTCTAGATAAAGACAAGCACGTGTTAGAATATACATGAATACTCGCTTACTTGGTCCGTACTGTAAGTTATGGACCGGTGGTTTTCACTGCCTTGTTGCCCAAGCACGAAGCGCGCGGGGAATACAATTTTGAAAAAAAACGAGGATCCATAACGTACAGTACGGACCGACCACACGAGTTTAATAAGATGTTTATTATTTGGCTCAAAAGTATTCAAAACCAGCTTTTCATAAATTTTATGGTCCGTACGTTAAGTTATAGACCACAAACTGACCAATCATAGCACACAACATTCAACTTGCCGTATAATAAACCCTAACGGGAAAACTATTTACGGGAACGTTAGTAGTATGAGAGGCACCGAATTAGCCGTTTTTTTGTGGCGCTATGCTAATTTTTGTGGCGCTATGCTAATTTTTGTGGCGCTTTCATTAATTCAATGACGTCACGGTTCTATTGTCTTAGACTCATGAATAAAATGCGGCAAACTGACCGTTCATAGCACAATGCAGGTTATTGCTATCATGCTTCAAATAGTTTCTTTGACTCGCGCTTACGCGAAAATGTCGGGTCACGTGACGCATTCCGTCAATCACACGGGAGAGAACATATTTGATGAGTTAAAAGAGCTGACAGGCAAGTAGTAGGGAACCAATCACAAAGCTCGATAGCTGATATCCAGTATGTGTGTGTAGTGTAGAGCAGATTTCGTATGAGTGGCCGGATAAACTACGGCATGTCCGTCACCGTGCTGTAACCGTGCTGTACTGCAACTCTGTGATTTGATTGGATCAGCAGGACAAAAACAATGGGAAACCATTTCAACGCCTCGGCATGCCGTACGGTAAGCGTGCTGTAGTCATACGAAATCTGCTCTATGTTCAATATTGTTGTTCTACGTATACATACCCTGCGGCTACTATGAAGCAGTCCAGCCTGTTCCAGTTTTCAGATAGATATCCTAATTTACCAAACACACCCATCGCCAACCACTTGCACAGCATTTCAACCACGAAAAATAAGTAAATCGAAAATTCTACTTTCTCCAAGATGTTACATTTCTGGCTGAGACAGTCCGGGTCGAACGGGTCGTACAGTCCCAGTGTGACGCAATTACAAAGGATTACAAACATACTTATACGTTCAAAGTATGTGTGAAGGATTAAGGAGGAATAACCACCCTCAATGCATAAATTAAATTAGAGTCCTTTAAACTATAGGTAAACGTTTAAAGTTTATGTGGATGATTAAAATGGCATAGCTATGCGCAATGCATAAATTAATCTAGTTATGACATAATTATAATAAATTAAATTAGAGTTCTTGGAATAAGGTCTACGTTAAAGTTTATGTGGAGGAATAAAATGAGATAACTATACACAATGCATAAATTTAACTAATTATGACATAATTATAATATATTGAATAGCTCTTTCACACACAGACTATAATATAACAGTTACCCTCATGCAAACCAGAAAAGAAAACAAAATTATTGATATTTAAAGACAAGTAAATGTTGCCTTAAAATCGTTTTTCATTTGAGCTTGAAAACAGAAGTTGAAAATATTATTTAATGCAATTCCAATTAATTAAAAAAAGTTTGCTTTCAATGGAGGGAAAAATATTTTCCAGCGGTCTCCTGATGACTGCGCATACGCAGAGACACGGAGGGAGATCTTATTATCCCGGAGGCAGTGCTTTCATTTACACCGAAAAACCAGAAATTCCGGTTGGAAAATCAAATGGTTCCCGTCATTTCGTTTGGAACGTTTTCGAAAACATGGGCTACTGTTTGAGGAAATCCACTTTTCCCACTCTTTTCGCCGATCTTTCCGATGGACGCGTACTGACCATTTTTTATGATTGTTTTCCTTTTATTTCCCACTTATAATTTATTTTTAAATTTCCAACCAGATGTGAAGGGTAACCACCCTGTTAAACCGTTTCCTGACTGATTTGCAATTTGTAACCTCTAAAAGTTCTCAATTGTCTCGAATAATTGATTATCCTATTGACGTTTAATTTATAGTAATTAAAACGGCTGGGAGCGCCTAGTAAGCTGTGTCGGTTCAGGCAGGAAAAGCTGGAATCTGATTTCCTTGAATGCCAGAGGCAATTTATCAACACAGCCCACACAAAGTGGCTCGATTTTTCTTAACCAAATTAATTAGCAAAGTGTCAAAGTTTGAATCAATATTGGTATCTTTGAAGGCTGAATGTGTTTAATTGGATTAATATATATTCGGAAAGGAGAGAAATGTCCTTCGTAGTCAGGATAAAGACACAAGTTTATGACCAAATTAGGTGCAAACTAAATGAGAACATTTTCATTGTCTTACATAAAATATGAAGAATCGAGTGAAATGTTTCGTTTGAATTAAAATATCAAGACCCGGCTACATTGATTTTCGGGGGGGGGGGGGGGCTGTGACACAAAGCGTTTTCAGTGTATATGAAAAAAAGCTAAGTATCCAACTCTTTTGACCAGGATTGTATGAGTTCGTTAGAACTATGTTTAGAGACTTATAGTTGAGTTAAAGTGTTTTGTTCCAGAGAATGTAACAAATGAAGTGTGTAGATGTACTGGTTGGGGATCAATATCACAATGGCCACACTTGTAGTTACATGACGTCATATAAATAAGGGGGAGGGATGGGTGCAACATAAGAGAGAGAAAATGTCAGAGAATTAAGCATCAGAAGTGTAAAATCTGAATAAAATAAGTGCACACATTTACATCGCACTAAACAGGGAGATGCATCTAATAAACCTGTAGGTGTTGTATCCAACAAACACCACGCTAATGTCTGTATGAGGGAGGTCTCACAACCGATTACTGACCTCCACTATCCCGATCGGATGAAATGTCAAGTTAAACTTCTGTATTGATGCATAGAGACCGTCTCACCATTATGGGAGCTGTATTTTTTTGCACCCTGCGCATGTGCGTGTCTACAAAATACGGTCTACAAAATACGGTCTACAAAATACGGTCTACAAAATACATTATTGCACTAACTTTCTCTGCGCTGATGAATGTTCAGATATTTTTATGTCCACTGTACCGCAAATGTTAAATTTTAGATCGTTTAAGAAGAAATGGTTTAGAAGTAATTTACAGAATTGGCGCGCGTGTTGTATCGGTGATACAACACTACCGTTCATTCAGTAAAAAGTATTTAAACATAGAGCTGAGATAGATGGAACTCTTGGTTATTGAACTGGAACACTTATAGAACTGGTGACGTAATGTAGTTCTATGAGTGTTCCAGTTGAATAATCAAGAGTTTTGTAAGTGTTCCAGTTCAATAACCTAGTGTTGTAAGTGTTCCAGTTGAATAACCTAGAGTGTTGTAAGTGTTCCAGTCGATAACCTAGAGTGTTGTAAGTGTTCCAGTCGATAACCTAGAGTGTTGTAAGTGTCAAGTTGAATAATCAAGAGTTTTGTAAGTGTTCCAACGTTTAGCCTTCAAATGTAAAAAAAAAATGTAATTGAATAAAATCATTCATAATTTGATTTACTACAAGGACTTTTACCTGGCTATATTATTTTTTACCTTTCAGTATATGTAGCCAGTAGCTATGGCTCCCAAGTTTTAGTGGCCGGGTACTGAAGTTGCGCCTTCATTCGAGTAAATTGCCAGCCCTGGAATATGCTTGTAAACACCCCATTTCATCGTTGAACATGACGTATACTGGCTGGAATACTAGATTCAGGCAACTCTTGCTTCTCCTTTGATGTATTTGGCTTTCGAAATCGCACCATCTCAGGTTAGAAGAGGAGAACCTCACCCCGCAAACTCAACTACATACACTGAAGAACAAGCAACTGATCTAACTAGTGAAATTTGAAATCCAAATTTGTTTTTAGCTAGAAATCATAGATAAAAACATTGTTTTAAAGTACAAAGGACTTCTTCCGGGTTATTATTCAGTAAAATAAATATTGCACTCAACTAGAACACAAGAAGCCTCCATAAATTTATAGAAATGTTACTCTTTTTACAGGAAATCTGGACTTATTTTGGTTATATTGCGTTCACTAGTTATGTTTCGGAGTTTTAGAAGTAATTTACAAAATTCGAGTCCGTGTTGTATCGGAGATATAGATCCTCGCCCCAGGCTCTACCGATACAACATATGGCCTCTCATTTTTTAAATAGTACTAACGAAACATCTTCATTGTTTGTATAAATTGCAAATGTATACTATTTGGACACGTACGCCAGTCCAAATTTGACCTTATTTCATTAAATTCTCTTTGAGTTACAGCGGTTTAAAATCATTTTCTCAAATTCAGACATGTAGCTCTAAACTAAATTTGTACGATAAACAATTATCAAACTGAATGATCATTCACATATAAAAGCAAGCCCTACTTTATTGTCTGATACTGAGGACTGAGGCGTGTGTGCTTGTGTGCGTGTGCGTGCGTGTACGTGTGAGCACATCTACATCGCATTCCCATTTGTACCGTAAAGTTTGTTTTGTCTTTGAGAGTGAAAGGGGCATTGTCAACCCATAAATGATAAACGTTCTCATGTCGAAAGACAAAAATAACTACCCAGATTGGCAGAGAATGTTTTCCAGGTTTACTGGAGAAAATCGGAGATAATTCTGATGAAGGATGGCAAACTAAACTTCACGGCGGAAATTAAGATAATGCCGTGACAGAAGTGCAGTTTCTCGCCCACTTGAAACACGCAATACCAGCTTGGCAGTGGCTCATTCTTATGCTGGCTTTTTGCAGTGAAGTTTGAACTGTATGGGCGATGACTATATCACGCGAACTTGTGAACACCTACTTGGAACTCATAAGTAAGAAACGTGTATTTGTCAGTCCTGTCGGTATTTCCTGTAAATGTATAAGTATAACAGGTACAATAGACACGTTTATTTTGAGGTGAGTTTTGACACAAACTTCACGGTTACCTCAGTGAAGCTAGCAGAAAGAGACCCGATAAGAAAGTAATGAAAAACAAGGCGAGACAAGGATAAAAATGCAATTAACTTCCAATTCAAGTGTCAAGTTTAACTTTTGCCAATACTGATTATTCCTGATGGTGGCCCCACGGCATTCCTGTGATCTAATAGCCTACAATCTACCCAATTGTTAATTTGACTATCTACATAACAACCATAGAAAGGCCAAAACGTTATGAGAAGCGACGAGAAACAAGGCCGGAATATAATTAAAGATAGCAGCGAAATGTTAGATAGATAATTATATTTAACCTCGGGTTGAATGAGGCTGGTTAGAGCTAATTATGCTAATTATGCCGAGTGAATGTTGATGAAAACACGAAATAAATATAAAAAAAGTATTCGAAATAAGTTACTTTCTTGCGGCTTATAGCAGGCATCTTTGCATATTTTTGAAATACTGGCTTACTGCTGGTAATTTGGTAGACATTTGGTTATGAAGCTTTACTTTAGCTAGACGTCAAGTTCGCACTTTATGTAGCTTTCCACCGATAATGACACCAATTTAGGTTCGATACTTTGAAACCAAATGACCGGAGAGGGTTGAAGCGGTTTGGCGCGTCCATCACCTTGAACAAAGAATATTTTTTTATGTTAATATCGCAAAGTAACTTTCAATCAAAATCTAGAGTGTCGAGAATGAGAATATTAAAATAAGGTAGACTATTTGTGACAGTTTAAATTTCGGACCAGCAAGAACCTTCAACACGAAATTTTAAGTTTGGTATAAAAGGTTGATTGAAAAGCTTGGTTCAAAATTCAACATTTTTACTACTTGAACACTATTCAGATACCGGAAGCAAAACCGGTTTTGCTGTAATCGCATCAAAAACAGACTTTTAAGAAAATGGTCGACCGTTAAAAAATGCGTTAAATTCAGCTGGATTTGAAGTAAAAAAGTATATAAGAATCTCAAAAGCGGAAGAAATCGTAGAAAAGGAAAGTAGTTTTAGCAAAATACTTGATGGCGAAATCTTCTCGATCGAATGCTACTGAAAACCAGATAACTATGCAGGGCAATGCATGAAGGGATATTATTTCACACTTAGAAAACCGAATTGTAAACGAATCATATTATAAAGCGACCGTATCTGATCCAGATATATAAAGAACACACATTTACCTATGTAAACGACTTGGCTATGGCTCACCTTTTATAATATTTATCAGTCAATCGTCAGGCGCAAAATACAGACTCTCGGGTTACGTTCATCACAGAGAATACTAAATGAGGTTTGCCAAATAGATCGAGTAGCGCTGTGTTGTGAGTAATCCACAATGTGAATATGTTTATTTGTGCAAATCAGTATTAACATTGGATCGAAAACATCTAGAATATTTGATTAATTTGGTTTCGAGGCAATAAAAATGATTCGATTTTCAGGAATTAACTAAGGAACGTCTTCAATCCATGGAATTGTATTAGTATTCAACAAGCGCTGGCTTTGAATACCGTGAACTCGAATGCGCTTTACTAAAATTCTGTTTTTAAATATTGTGATCGCTAAGAGGCCGGACTGAACCAACGAGTGAAACACAGAAAGGCGCACTGTTCAAAGCAACATTACCCGAACAACCTCTAAATATAATAAGACGCCTGACTTTGAAATTAAAAGCTATAACTACATGAATTTTCTAAAAACATATATCACCTTTCATATACATATATGTGTATATTTATAAAGATTAGTATAGATAGTGAATGTATATTACCCTATCATATTCGAATATATTACGTAGAATTTGAAACCGGCAACTGAAAAAGGATATGACCATGAGACTAGCTTGATGAACCAGATTCGCGGCATGGCTTCGCGGCGTAGAAAATAAAACGCGACAGGTTGAAAATTCACCATACTAAAAGTGTCAAACTGGTCATTTGAATCCTCCTCCTCGTCGTGAGCATTGTCTTCCTCGATCTTCTCTTCAGAAATCCTCGACTCGCACCGGAGTTGCCCTAACTCGATGTCTTGCTCCTGAGGTGGCTCTGTAGTATTTTTCTCTTTCATTTTAAAGATTGCTGCAGCCTTTTATGGGATATATAGAGACCCTGGTGAGCTCTGGGTAATCTTCTTGTGGCATAAACGGCAATGCTTTGAAAATCGGGGAAAGTAAACCGACAATCGTGCAGCGATTCACCGGATGTTTTTTCCGTCAATGAAATAGAGTGGATAATTTCTTAAAACAAGCGTAGGCCGCAGCTTTGTTGGTCCTAAACTAAGAAACACTCTCAATTCATGCAGAAATAACTCATGAAGAACACATATCGATAAAATATTCAAATCTCCCATGCTCAGAAACGCTTGGCGCTCGATGCACGGTGGTTCTTTTAGCCCATTCTTTCCCTTTCATGTTGTATCAGGAATTGTCAATGTTGTGAAGTATTCTCAATCCACGCGTGACTTAACTTCCCTCAATAAAATTAGTGCAACGACTGGTACTTGGAATCAGTAGCTTTGATTAAACTGATATCTGCCTCTAGTTCGGGACTAGAATTATCCCCGCAAGTTCTGTAGTCGTGGAAACAGACTGTTTTAACCAGACACCAGAAATATTTCTCAATTCACAACTGATGCTCACAGCAGAGCCGGCGATGCACGTAAGATGCGCCCATTTGAACAGCGGTTGAATAGAGAAGACAGACGGATTTAAAATTTCAATTCCCCTTCGACTGATCACGGCGAAGCCTCCAGTTAAATACAAATTAAGTCAGATCGACGCACTGAAAGAAGAATAGAAACATTACGGTTAACATTCGGTCATAATCGCTATGTGAATTGAAAATTATTGAAACTTATCATAAATGACTGTTAAGAACCGGTGAGCAAGGATGTTTTTTTAGAAACTGGGTATTCATAAAGATTACCAATTCTAATGCGAACATTAGTCAGGGCGAGCAGAACTTCCCCATTTATCTACATATATTCAGAAATACCTTCATGTGTTAGGTTTTAGCCGCATTATAAGCGCCAAACCATTAGGATTAAACTTAATTTACCGGTGAGTCTGTTATTCACTCCTACATGTTGACTTGCCAAGGTGAAAACATACACAACAGATGCAGTCCGCCTCAGTGTTTTCATAGTTACCTTAAAATGTAAATGTGCCAGTCGAAAGAAGTTTAGCTTTTACCTTGTCATAAAGAGTCCCCCACAGCTTTTGTCAGTTATTTTAAAACAAAATAATATCCTATATGGTGGGGGGCTGTCGTCAGAGAGCCGACCAATTCATTCGCCGAAGACTTCTCGCGCCAAGAAAATAAAACAAAAACAGGCGACCTGTCACAGAACTTCTCAAATGTTTATCTTTGAATCCACCATGAAAAGACTAATATTATTTCCCTATGGCTATTCTAATTACTTGTAGCGGCTTCGTTATAATAGGCACCTGCTAGTCACGTGACTACTGAGGGCAACGCAACTCTTACATGAAGAATAATTATCTTATTATATTAATATATATTCAGACAGTTAGTTCCAAAGTCTAAAATCTTTAGTGGGAAGCTTTATATAGCATGAATGTTTTTCATTATGTTTTGATCAATATTGGGAAATCTTCAAGTAGTATATTAACGTACTTTTTGAAAGTGCAGAATGACAAGGTGAAGCTGTTATTGACACAGGTTTTGTAATACTGGGAGGTAGTCAGGTTAGGGTTAATTTTGTTTTGATGATTGGAAGGTAAAAATCATATGCTGATCCGATAGAAAATGATATGGGTTTAATGTTATAAAACATCTTCTTCAATCTAAATTGGAATAAGTATTGGTAGCGATAAATAGTTTATGAGTCCTTATCGTTAAGAATATTTACAGCCTTCCTTGAAAGATGTCTCGCATTATATAATTTTACTGTTGAATCGTTTTATTTTTGAATGTGGTATTTCAAGACATCATTTTAGTTACTCAAAGATTCGCATTTTTGAAGGCTAAGCATTTCTAATCGAGGCACTTCATGCCAAATTTAATCGTTGATTTATTAAACTCAATTGTTATTCATCTCACATCCTTGTTTTAAATTCATAGCTTAGTTCCATTAGCAAACTTTTGTGCGGCCCAATAATCTTATAAGGAGCAGTTAAAACATGCTCTGAACAAGTCCAATCGAATCACTCAAATCATAGGTTTATGCTGACAAATTGTTGTCCCCCCCCCCCCCCCTTCTCAAACTAAGGCCTCCATTGTAGTCCGGCATAACAACCTGATATTGCTGCAGCTGATTGTTAAGCAATGGGGATCGCAGGTAATTTCAAAAGTTATCGGAGACAAAAACTAATAACATGTTGGAGATATATTAAAATGACCAACTGTGCAAACTAAGGTTTTGAACAGATATTTTAGATATCGACAAAGTTACGAAATAACCGCAAAGTTCGAAAATTTACAGACGTATGATGGCGGCAAGTCTTGCCCAGCACGTAACTTTGTAAGGAAAAATTATAGCCCCTTAAAATTTGGCAATCTTGCTTAATTTGGTGTGTTCTTTCAAACCATTGTATTAGTTTTTTGCAGTTAGCGAGTTTTTTTAAATACTTGCAAAATTCCCATTCGCTTGTTTAAAAAACTGAAAGACAAATAAAAAGGTAATTGTCACCCAGAATAATGAATTACGAAACTATCTAGCTAAAGCTAAAGTAAAAAAATGATAATAAATAACATTATCATCAAAATACGCGGCCAAATAGAAAACCGCCCTGCTTCTGATTGGCTGAGAATGGATCGTGCGATTGATGTTGGCCAATCAGATTTCGCGAGGAAACCATTTCAAAAGCGTTCACCAGTTCAGAGAACTTTATGTTTTTAAGAACAATGTTAACTATTATAATACTTTTGTACACCCCCAGCTTTTAGTAAGCTGATTATGCCGAATGATAATTCAGTAAAGTATTTTATCAGTTATTTGGCCTTGTATATTGATGATAATGATAACAACATGACTTTTTTGTCGGGACATATTATTTATTGGTGTCCCTTGTAGTGTCATTTGCACCCTCGCTACGCTCGGGCGCAAATGACACTACGCGGGCCACAAATAAACAATATGAACTCCAAAAGTCGTGTTATTGCTATATTAACAAAAAGCAATAATAATAATATTTCTTTATATTGCACAAGTTACAGGAGTAAGATTATGTTTACGCTAGAGCAAAAGTTCCGGATACATATTGTTATGTTCTATATTAGTCCCAGGAGAACGTAAAACTATTAGGTCAAACCATTTTATCACTTAATATAGATTCTACATCAACTGAATAGTTGAATAGTAGAATATTTCTCGATTTGAGTGTTGCACCATGAACTGTAGAGGTTTATATTTATAATATATTCAAGCCGGTGACGTAAAACAGGGAATCGTTTATTATACAAAAACATACTGGTAGAGATAAATAACCTTTTGTAAACATCTCTGTTATATCAGTGATTTTACCAAATATTTTTTCAAAATAAGGAAACGGTTTCATTAGCAAGGAAAAGAAATGAAAGTAAATTCCCGAATTTACGTCAAATTTACATTACATCTCTATAACTCATAGACGCAACACTCAAATCAAGAAATTTCTACTATTCAACTATTCACTTGATACAAAAGCATTTTGACCTGATATCCACTCTAAGCCATTCATGTGTACACGAGAAGCATTTTGACCTGATATCCACTCTAAGCCATTCGATCATGTGTACACGAGAAGCATTTTGACCTGATATCCACTCTAAGCCATGTGTACATGAGAAGCATTACGAGAATGTTATTACAATGACTGACACTTTCTGATTGCTTTTGGAAGTTTATTTCTTAACACGCCGCAGGTGTATTATAGACACAAACTCTCCGTCGACAAGTGTGCTAATCATACTGTCTTATCATCGAGTTGCTGAAACAGTTGTAAACAATTTCCGTGCAATTTTAATGCACACTAATAAAAACGTTGTTCTTCTTTGGAAAAAAAAGAATTCGGTATCCTTTCTTGTTTGTGTGGCTTCTATTCTCAAAAGTAAAAACAAACTAAAACAAACCTTACAAAATCATGTAACCATGACAACTGAAATCCTTGAAGGGCGGTATCATCCAAACGTTCTGTTGTCTGTCCTATCCATCGTTGGTTGAAACAGTCGAGACAAAAAAACAATACGAAGCTTAATGTGAACAGTAATTTTATGCAACTATGCAAACAATGCTTTCTAATGATTTATGAAAATAGATACTGTTATTGCGTAGCACGAGAAAACCTGGCCAAGCTCAGTAAAAGTAGATTACAAGTAATACTTCCTAAATCGTTGTTTTCGATTAAACGCAATTGATCCCGGCCCGCAAATGATCCCCAAAATGGACCGCAAATTATCCCGCTCCGCAAATGATCCCCAATGGCGACCGCAAATTATCCCGTGAAAAAACATAGAATGGCATGGATTTTTGCCGCTGGATAGTGGATCTAAAGTATGAATGAAAGAAAAATGAAGAACAGATTTTAATAATGATGTAATGATTTTTACCCATTGTCTCCGGCAGGGAACCCTCTTTAAAACATGTCCATCAAAATCTGCATGACGTCACGCTATCGACCCCGGATCACTCTTGTCCATAAAAATCGTATGTCGTCAGTGACATGTCCAATTTTGACAGCCTTCGCAGTGTCTGTAATTGGCACTCGTGAACAAGGCGCGATTATGCTCGCTCCTGGCTGTTACACTTGTTATTACTTTTGCTATTGCTTTGAAATTGTTTCCTTGTGTGTTGTAAATAGGAGATACTGACAAGCAGGATGAGATATCTGGAAATGAAAACAAAATTGAGTCAAAATAATTGACCCGATGATTAAAAAAAGGCTAACCGGTTTCTGGTAATAAGAACGGTCAAATTACTTTTTCTTTTTTTCCAAAGCAAATAATTTTGTGTTTGACAAAATGACTCGGGTTTAAAAAAAATTAAATTTTTGAATGGGCCAAACAAGCCACCATACTACGGGTTATTTATTCTTAACTTTAATTTCTTTAATTTTAACTTTGAATCAGTATACTCCCGATTAAGAAAAACTATGAACAAAAAAAACATCTAAAAATTAATGAATTAACCCAGGACTTGAAAAATAAAAGAAATTGGTCCTTTCGAGCCACCATAGAAGGTACCGTTTGTATGAAAAAGAAAACTAACTTGATGCGAATATTTTGATTTCTAAAACATTGAGTCCAACGACCAGATTCCATGCCATTCCATGCCATTCCACACTTTTTCGCGGTATGATATGTGGTCCCCAATGGGGATCATTTGCGAGCCGGGATCACTTGCGGTCCATTTTTGGGATCATTTTGCGGACCTGTACAGACCAACTATCCAGTGGCAAAAAATCCATGCTATTCCATGTTTTTTCACGGGATCATTTGCGGTCCCCATTGGGGATCTTTTACGGAGCGGGATCATTTGCGGAGCGGGTCATTTGCGGTCCATTTTGGGGATCATTTCCGGGCCTGGGATCATTTGCGGCCGGGATCATTTGCAGACCTGCACAGATCACCCTTGTTTTAGCTTATTTTCGTGTTGTGTTAAATCAGCATCGTGTCACGCACATGCGTATTATCCCTATTATCCCTGCCTCCGATTTTTCTGGCAAGTCGAGGAGGCACTGGAAACGAGGATGAAGGATTCGAATAGAGCGGTTTCAATTGAGTATCATAAAATCAAAACCTGAGCGAATTACGGGAGCAAGTAAAACACAATGAGCCAATCACGAGCAAGTAAAAACACAATGAACCAATCACGAGCAAGTAAAACACAATGAGCCAATCACGAGCAAGTAAAAACACAATGAACCAATCACGAGCAAGTAAAACACAATGGACCAATCACGAGCAAGTAAAACACAATGAGCCAATCACGAGCAAGTAAAACACAATGAACCAATCACGAGCAAGTAAAACACAATGAACCAATCACGAACTGAAATAATACAAGATTGGTTTTACTTCAACCAATCACGAGGCAAAGTAAACGCAATCATAAATAACTAAACAATCAAATTTAGGATAGGAAGAACGGCTCACACGAAAAACGTGTATACCTTTGAACTGCTATTTCAGTAAAAATAAACTAGTCTCCTATAATCTAGGGGCATACTAACTCACCAAATAAATGTTAAGCCGATAATAAACCTTTATGAACACGATAAAGTACAACAAGAAAGTAATTAACAAAGTATAATGACGTCAAGGCTTTTTCTTCCTAATCTTCTTTTCTTTTTGAAATGAGATCGATAAGATATGCAAGGTCATGCACCTTGCACTAAACATTAAAAAAATTCACTAGGAAAAATATTGCATTGTGCCATGGTAATTAACAATGACATCAGTTAACGATGACGTCACAACATTTTCGCTTAGATCGATAAGTGCCTATCTTTGGTTTTCACGTGACGTCATCAAAAACGTAAAATTTAAACTATAAGTCCTACAAAGCTGTTCTATATATATATTCTAGACATCGATAATAAAAGTCTACACAGAAAATTTCACATTGATGGGGTGTATTGTTCCGGAGTAAATAAATTTTGAATTTATTGACAACGACCCAGCGTATTTTCCGGAAGGCATAAAAATCCATGTAATTGCGTCAATATTTTTTTTTAAAGGGGATACATCTTTAAAAGTTACATTCAAAGAGTTTTGAAGTGAAACCCAATGGTTTTGATGGGAAATTACGCTTTATTTGTATTTTCGTTTTATGGCCGCTATCTTTGTGTCCCTGAGAGGCCGCACCATGATACAAAGTACTGTAAAATTGTCGTACATTCATTATCCCACAGATCTGTTAGGAAATAATCTAATGTTCCAAAATTTGGGTTATAAGTGTATTTTTGGTAGTTCTACATGGACCAAGATGTTTTATCGGATTTTATCAATCTAAACCAATTTTGTGATCGCGTGTCATGACGATGAAAACCACTGAAATAATTGATTTTGGCAGAGTAAAATGTTCAAAATCTTGTTCAACCATTTAAAAATGCATTACATATCCTTGAAATGACGTCATGCTAATGAGTTCAAAAGGAATTGAGTAATAACATTGAATTTCTTCATTTATATTTGTTTTTTTAGGTGTCAGACATTTGATACTTACAATCTGAGATTGATATATTTTAATACATGGAGCTGACATGAAGACAGAGGAAAAGGAACTGACATAAATGACGTCATTGAAATTTGATTCCTTAATAAACGAAAATGGCAGACGTTAATTGACCTATATCACTATGACGTCATATCAAAACAATCTATTGTTTAAACGCTAAGGATCACGGTCGTGGGAGGGGGACAAAACAGGGACAAAACAGCAACAACACAAAGGAAATCGCTATGAAATGCATTTTGAAGAACGTAGAATAGCGGTAACAGCCACCAAATACGGTAAATATTGTGGGATAAACATTGATACAGCTGATATCTGGAAACCAGACAATTCGAAGTTAAATTTTCCTCAGCAGAGCAGATTTAGTTCAAAATTTTATTGTTCAAGTCGATTCTGTCCCCCTCATAAACAAGCCGTGACGTCATAATGATATAGGGTAATTCTTATTTTTCCTATGTCCGCCATTTTGTTAATTCTTATTTTTCCTATGCCAGTCATTTGGTTTGCCAGTTTGACTTTTAAATCAAAGATAACTGGCTGGCAATTTTAAATCTCAGACAATACAAAATTTCATAAATCGTAGTAGAATCAAATTATGAGCTCAAAATAAGAAATCGATAAGCTGTCAAGTAATGATCCGTGTAAAGAGTACGATAAAATCCGTTGTTCTGCGGCATTGAGCCTCCAGAGCCGCAGTGCGTCATACGTTATTTGCCTCCGTTGCACTTTTAATCCCTCACTGGCAAGTTACATCGGATAATATAAAAGTGAACATACTACTCCACGGCATATAGAAGTTTTTAAAGCAATACAGTTTTATATTATTGAAACAAAGCGATTTGATTAATTTAACTGGCTTTAGGGTGGTATTATCAATTTTATAGTTATGCAAAAGTGATTGTTTTTGGTCCCTGTAAGTTTTTTCTAATTATCACAATATAATTTGACATATTATTTTCTAAAATTTACTTATTGCGATCAATTGTTCCTGCTTTCTGATTTCTTGCTTTAGCTATTATTATTATAAGTCGTTTCCTTTTTCTCTACCTTACTCGTTGTAAAAATTGTAATTGTAACGGTAGTGTGAGCTTCCTAGATGAGCACCTGGTGCTCTTGAGGCAAACACTAGGACATTATATGTTTAAATAAAAAATAAAAAAATACGATTTGTTTTATAAACGACATTTGGAACCACAGTGCGAATCGTAGTTTAAAAATTTTGAAAAAATTGGAGGAACTTAGACGTCTTCCTAACCTTTAGGGGGATTTTCATGTTTCAACCAATGAGATCAAGAATTTTGACAATACACTGAAATTAACATTCCATCTGAATGCCGTTCGGTGCCGTACTTCTTACACGAATAATTACTTAAAAGATTGGGAAAAATATCTTAAAAGGCAGCAAAAATGTAAAACTTTTAACTTGAGATTTTCGTTAGAGTGCCATATGAGCAAAACCCAATCCGAAGAAAAAACGACCGAAAACAATTACAGAAGAGCCGGCAAGCAGGCTATAAAATCGGTTCTACATCAAGTGAACAGCTAGTTGTAAAATATTTCTTGATTTGAGTATCGCGGCTATGAGTTGTTGTTGTTTTTGTTTCGAATATGCAAATGAGGTGACGTCACCAGGGAATGTCGTCATTTCTTTCTCCTTTTGAATAGAAGCTTCAAACATAACAATGGCTGTTTATAAAAGGTGATTTATCTCGACCAGCTTGCATTTGCTTTTGTATAATTAATGATCCCTGTTTTACGTTATATTAATAATAGTGATTTCGTATAACCCGATTGTTATATGCTAATGAGCTACACTAAATTCTAATGAGATGTGTCCGTAAACAATAGACAAAATTCGTGAAAATTAAGCTAATTGTGGGGTCGGGTGCAATAAACCTACCACGTGGGATTGAGTGATTTTTTTTCCAGTTATATAAATTGGTACAATTTTCAATTTCAATTTCAATTTTATTTTACACTTATCGATAGAGCAAGTTACAATGTGAGAATAGAAGAAAACAAATCAAGAGGAAAAATTAGTTACATATATAAGTGTGCAAAGGCCAAAGTAACAGAGCTTTCGAGTTGGCCTCTGCCATATAAGGGCAATGCTTTTACAGATTATGTGAAATTAAGTTTAAATTAATAATAATAAATCAATTTCCTCTTGGGATACAGAAAACAAAAGGGAAAAGACAGTAATGGTCCAGATAAGAACTGTAGTGTCTACGGCAAGGAATGTTAAAAGGTGTTAATTTTCTATTATTCTTTCTCGTAATTTCATTGGTTGATACTTATAAATTCAATAGAAACCCATCGAAATAATGCATTTTCATTCGATATTTTTTTGCGGTTTGAATTTATTTTTGATCAAACTACCTATAGTTTAATTTCGAAGAATATCGTATGTGGGGAAAGTTCTCAAATTTGCGATTGAAAAATCCTTTGTTTTCTCTATATCCGATTGGCTGGATGGTGGCGTCTCTGCGTTTTCACAGAAAAAAAGAGCAAATAGCATAAAAAATACTTTATTTTCGAGATGTAGTTTGGACTGTAGATACCTCCTAAAGCACTTAAGGCATATTCAAGCAAAATCGTATGTGGGGGAGGCTCATTGCCGCAGAACAATGGATTCCACTACAGTTCTTATCTGGACCATTACTTAAATGGAACAACAAACAGGCAAGTTGACTAGGTCTATATTTTCTGATTTTTTTTTCATTTTTGCCGTCACCAAATGAAAGAATTGAAGGATGGTAATAAATCTGTCTCGACAATCTTAAGAAGTAGACCGAAGTTTCACCAGTGTTCCTGACCAGAACAAATGTGCTTCATTTTCAAATACATGTAAGCGTTGCTACAAAAAGCAGTAAAATCATCAAAATATTTAAAACTAGCACAATTTCATATCTCAGCGCATTAACGCGTGAGTTTCAAACACGATCTAATTTATTATACAACTGAGTGCATTTCAGTATGAATGTATCCAGTGCAATCTCAAAATCGTATTGTGCATATTGTGCTCTCGCGGCTCTCTATAGATGGTTTGCACTCAATCCCCAGAGATTTAAATGACAAAGGGTATGGCGGCCATGTTGGTGTACAGAACAAAAGAAGCTAACGAATAATCTATTATTTAAGGCACCAACATGGCGGCTATGACGTCAAGTGAAAGGCAGCAAAAATGTCTGGCTAAAAATGTCTAATATTTGGCGCCCACAAAAAAAGAGTTGTATCATGAATAAGAGGCAGGAGACTCGACTCGAGTATTCAGGTACAAGGAATCAACTGACAGCAGTATTTGTTTTGCCTGGCATACAAAACAATGGACTGGACGCGTACCAGCGCCGCGCGCGTTCTTTTTAAAAATTCTTAACTCTATTTCTAGGCTTTATTTCTGTCGCCGAGAGAAGTGAGAAGCAATTCGTCTTGGGAAAGGCGCATTGTTGTTTGCAAGGCAGAGGGTGTTAGATTTTGGATTACTGGATGTAGATCATCTCATCAAAGAACGTTTCGAAAAGTGTCACTAAAAGAGTGAGAAATACGTACTGCGCCGCACTCGACCCCACGTGCACCTGCGAATCAGACCAAATATTCGAAACGGAAGACGCCAACTGTAAGAGTGCTCAAAGAAAAAAATCGTGAATAATCTGAGACCTGGAATGAAAAAAAAAACGAGAGAAAACTGAAAGATAAAACGAAGGTCGACTGTTTCGAGGATCTCAGAGTACCCCATGAAGACCAAGGAGAGCATAAACGCTTTTCTTGCCAAGGTGAACAAGCGCCGCCTGGAGGACATTCAAGCAAAATCTGGGGTGTCTAGATGATAACTTAGCACGAACGTTTTTAGTACAATACAAATGTGCATTTCAAGATGTACAAATCTCATTAGATCTAGTGAAACCATTAGCACATAACAAACGTGTTATACGAAATCACTCTAATAATATTAGCATATTCAGAATGTAAACCGCAATACTATTTACTTGAGTAGAATCGATTTCAATGATAACAAAAATTGGGCTCATATACCTGGTAAGTACTTTAATAGTATATGTTTGACCAAGACAACCTTTTGACATTGACAAGACATTGACTGTATTTCAATATATTGAGAAGGTTTCAGAGTGATGTTTTAACGTGGATTTCCGCTCGATGACGGAAGAATTCACCAACGTTTTATGAATTTACTCGGCTTCCACCTAGACAAATATTTGGTTCACAAAGAATGAGACAAACATATTGCAAGCTGGGTAACCAGGGCAAACATGGCGGAAAATACAGTGTTTGTATGAGTCTGGTGTCAAATATTTGGCCAACATTTTATCTTTGAAACCTTTAGCATCTGTGGCAAAAGTTATTTTTATTAATAAATTTCAAAGCTGTAACTGATCTTATTAACGATTCAGTCTTGTTTTAAATTACTAGCATATTTGTTGTTAAGAAAAAGCTAAACGGCCGAATTGCAGGGTTTCAAAGATGTCTACTGCCCTTAAATTTAATCAGCAAAATCTTTTACAACACTTATTTAGTTTGGGGAATCCAAATGTTTCAAAAATAAAATACCCTGGGACATTTTGAGAGACAGCCGATCAAAATCCCCACCTGTTGGCAAAATCCTCACCTTGGGCTATCCCATAGGGTGCCAAATGAAAAAGTTTAACTAACAGCAACAGCAGTCAATCATGAAACACCATGATATGAAATAAAGAAACCTAATTCAAGGTAGGATAATCTCATTATTAAAATGAGAGAGATATACAAAGTTTACATCGTAGACTGCCTCCACCATTTTTGATACAAAGGCAAAATCCCGACCCTGGGGATAATCGGCTTATCTAAGCCGCGAAGTTCACAAAACTATGCTATTTATACGACCCATTTATACGAATCGTTTGCGGCCTAGGTAAGCCGCGGCTAACTTAGCTTCCTCTCGTATACATGTCCCTAATGTAGATGGTCATATACCCGGCCGGGGTTGCTCGCCCGCCCTCCCCCCAACGCCCGAGGGATTGCCGCTGTGATCTATCAGCCGACTCGCAAATATTAAATGGTTGAACCCGGTTCTCCCTTCATGTAGGCCGACATGAATTACTACCAAATTGTATTGTGTATTGTGTCCTATTGTATTGTGTATTTCGTTCTATTGTTTTGTATTGTGTTAATTCTATTGTATTTTGATAGCAATTCATGTGTTGCCTACATGAAGGCACTACTGTTGAACCCAGTTACATTAAATTTAATCACCGTGTGCGGTTGAACCCATACCAAATGATAATCTAAGCAATCTTCCATATGAAAATAGTCATAAAAATAGAGAATTTCTTTAACGATCTCCTTATCCCTGCCTAGGATCCTAACCCCTTTCAGCATTATCCCTCTCTCAGTTCAATTTGTCGAACTTTTAAAAATAATAACCTAACCCGTACCATAAACCTAACCCCCCATATATAAGCCGCGGGATAGGGTATGGTTTTCGAGGTGCCGGACCCTTAAATAGGGTCTCATATTCTGTATTATCTTCCTTAAATAAGATATTCGATCCTTAAATAGGGTACGGTTTGTTTTGTTCCCCTAACTCTTGATATACAATATCTATATATCAATACAATACCGCTAAACGTAACAATCGCCAATAAACGTAAAGCATTACACAGACTGAGAGAAATAAAACGCTCTGTACAATAAATTCAGAGTATTCACTTGCCCCTTAAATAGGGTCTCATATTTTAGTTTCAAGCCTTGGAAAGGGTACCCATTTTACGATTTTTCACCCTTAAATAGGATCAGGGTTTCCATATATCTCCGCGACACACCTATCCTAAATTTCTGGGAGTGCTCAAGGTTGGGCTCAATCCTATTTTCTGGGAAATTACCCACCCACACCTCCTTTGGATATATATGCATCGTTCTATTAATGATTAACCATTAAAGGTTAGGGTGAAGTCTGGGGGGGGGGGAGGCGGGGGGGGGGGGGGGGGGGGGGGGAGGCGGGGGGGGGGGGGGGGTGGGGGTTTCCCAGAAACCGTGATCGATCCCAAGGTTGTTGGTCGATTTCCGGTTTAGGTAAATGTGTTTTTGTTTACTCCATTCCTGTGTGAAAGGAAAACCACCCCACGAGCTGCTGCAGATGGAATTATCATATCTATATTGGGAGTCTTGAGCATAAGAATAAGCAACAGTCTTTTAGGGACCAACTATTTAACTTCTTAGGGGAGGGGTGGGTGATCTAGTATGCGCATGTAATTTATTTGTTCACCCCTCGAATGGTTACAACTTTTTTCCCAGGTAATACGTGTGCATCATGTTTTTTTCCCTCATTTGGCTCTTTTGTCTTGCCCAAAGCTGCATGCACGATATTTATTTTCGCTTGTGTTCGTAACACCCACTCCCCCTAAGCAGTTAAATGATTGGCCCGTTAGATTAACTAGCTGGGGGTCTGGCTTGTGGAGCAGCTGCCAAACATGATTAGCACCAATTGGAACTTTACGTGACAGTTGCCTAAGTCGTCGGAAATTTACTCCAAGACTCGATAAATGAAACCCAAACCGTAGAGCTTAGTTTCATGCTGTTACACAAAATCGGCATTATACTATAAATCTCATATTTCAGCCAATCAGAGCTCAGGTTTACTATGAAATACAGGGTGGTATTTCATGGTTTCTTTTCTATGAAATACAGAGCGATATTTCGATTAATGGCTAGAATCCAGGATATTTCACGACGTTTCTTTATCAGCGAATAAGAATTCAAGAATTTTGAATACATAAGTTAATTAGTCTGGAAAAACGCCCGCCACTCGAAAATTTTGTTTTCCAATAACTTTCGCAATCTATCGTTCGATAAGTTACTTTGTTTTCGTTTCATAGTATTCTAATGGAATACGGGCGAAAATGTCACTCGAAATGCATATTACTTTGGTATACAAAATAATACACATTTCTCGTGACATATTCGCCCGTATTCCACACACAAAAAACATGAAATAGCTAGTAATTATAATATCATTTCTAGTGATGTATTTTCCATCTTTTTGGCGAGAGTCCACTGTTTAGAAAACACATATTTATGTTCAATTAATGTATTTGTTTCAATCTATTTTTATAGATAGTTATCACCAGGCTTTGTTAACATATAAGCCGAGTCAATTATTTTTTGTAAATAAGACATTTCTGGCTACTTTGAAGTTTTCGTTCAATTTGGGCTTAGAATATAGTCAGCATTATTAAAACCCAGCTAAAGCACACAAAATGTATATAAAAGGTTATCAAAGAATAGTTGACGCCGAAAATGAACTTTTAAATCATGATCTTTGGAAAAGGCAAGACTCTAGTTATCTAACTATCTGCCCTCGAGTCAGTCAGGAAGTAACACTGTATTTTTAAATACAGTGTTAAAACAACAGAATAATAAGTTGACGTCACCTTGGATTGGCAGGGAAATAGTTAACATCGCGGGTTCTATTATCAAGACCTATGTATGATTACAAAGGACCGATGTACTTAAAACACTCACGAGGAAGATATCACAACCAAAATTAGACAAGTCTTCTAAAATACATGAAACTGTCAAGATACATATTCACGCAAATATACATTGCATCATTTTTGGTTTATGTGAATGAGAGTTTTCGCAAAAAGCGATGAATTTTAATCCGTCTCTAAAATGCCATCCATTCTGATCAATTTTAAAGTTAAAAACCAACATTAATAATCCCAACATTTGTACAAATAACACAACACTAAAGCCTGGTTTACATATATAGCCTTTCTTGTTTTGGGGGCAAAGTCTATGTGTACTGTCTTAGAATAATGGATATCTAGAAATTGTGAATAATAATCGTCTCAAACATGATAAGAGTTCAGAATGAGAGAGTGTTCGTTTGTCAGTTACAGTAATATCACTTAGTCACGGTGTTCCGTAGTACCTATTTAATAAAAAGCCTTTTACAAAATCATTAGGATTAATACAATAAATTCACAACGGACAACTGAGTCTCCACTATTGAGATTCTTTTACCGCAATTGGAATTACATCCATCTTTATAAACTTCAGTCAAATTATGGTGTACTTGTCAAGAAGTCAGGTATTATTAAAAGCCACTAAATGTATGCTTATGTGTTTTCTTTTCCTCTCAGATTAGCAAGAACTAGCTGATATAAAACCGAAAGGTTTTACGTAACATAATACCCGTTCTGTTATTAGAACTAGCTCACAGAAACCATTCCACAAAAAAAATTCATAAAACCACAATTGGGGTCAAATGATTTAAAAACGTTTTGGATTTAAATATTTAGCTTCATTATGTTCAATTAACTAAAAGTTCAACAAAAACCAGTATTCTGGATGTTACAATAGAACGAAATACACAAAACATAGAACACAATACAATTTGTCAGTAATTCATGTCTGCCTACATGAAGGGATAACTCTGAAAGGTGTAGCTCAATGACTAGTTAATACCTTCCACGTATTTACGATTAATTTGAGATAATAATTACACTAATGGAAGGGGTTTTCAATGTTCCATCAAACCGTAAAGTTTTAGTACGGGAAATGTATAGAAGAGCAAATGTCGTAAATGTACGCAAAAATTATGGTCAAATAGCTTAGAAATATATAGTTTCGGATTCAGTCGTGCCAACTTATTTCTTATTTTCTCCATCCATGATATAGCCATTTGTAAGGTTCGAAGATACTGCGCATGTCAACTACTTGGACACGACTCTCTTAAATATAAAAGACTGCGCAATAACTGATTGGACGGCTCGTTCAAATTACATAACAGAATATACATAACACTATTGACATATACGTATTTCATACTATGCAATCAGGCATGCACTCAGTTAAAAAACATCGCTAGTTAGATCTAATAGTTGGCAATAGATGGCACTAAACACGAACGAAAATACTCGATTTAGAAGTGTATGAATAAAATACAGTTTGCGTAGGAAGGTGCGTGGGGCAACGTTTTACCGTTAATTGGATAATCATGACGTCGATGGGGGATCAAACTCATGTCAGACCGGATGTGGATCACTGAGCTACTGATATGTGGGTGGAATATATGGGTTGTACAGACGGCAAACCACTCACTTAAAAATCACCTTTTGTAAAGTATTAGATCAAACCCTGGAATATTGGCTTTACAATGCAGTGAGTCACGTCTCAATTCTACCCGGCGTTACTTGGTCCACTATCAGTTATTTGGCGACAAATTATGCTAACTTACAACTTGTACCTTTTTACAGCAAAATGTGGACTATTAATAGAACAGCTGACACATTATTTTATTTTTAGAGCGTTTAGGGCCCAAACTACGTAAGCATTGTTGTTTTAAAATAAGCAAACGATCCCGTTAAACCCACGATAGATCAGTGTTCAATTGAAACGATCCTCTGCCGAGTAAACCATCAATTCTTCACTGCTACTGGTCTTCCTATTCTTTCTTTTCAACTCCGCTTTTTCTTTCGCCCCCTTCCCCACTATCTGAGAGCCTGCATTCTTTAATTCTTTAATGAGTTACTCCTAAATCAGTACGAGACTGTACTAGGAGTGGACCTACGATTTTACGTCCTTACCCGAGAAGACGTGAAGGTCTAGCCATTTGCAATTGGTTCACAAAGGCAGCACCTTCTACTCAGTTATTTTAAGACCCTGGGTGTTGGTCCGGCCGGGGTTTTGAACCCGCGACCTCCCGCTCGATAGACCGGAGCTTAACCACTGAGCTAACCGGGAGGCGGTAACAGGAATTGTTAGTACCGTGGCTTATCTAAGCCATACACGATTCGTATAAATAGGTCAAAAACTGAAGTTCACGACATGAACGATTCGTATAAATGGCTCAAAAACTGAAGTTCACGACATGAACGATTCGTATAAATGGGTCAAAAACTGAAGTTCGCGAATCTGAACTGAAGCCGCGGCTTAATGAAGCCCTCGTATAAATAATATTTTTTTGTGAACTTCGTGAGGTAAGCCGTGGCTTAGATAAGCCGCTAAAGTGCTCTCATATAAATGGCCCTAGTGTTTCTTTTTATATTACAAGCGTACCGTTCTTTAGTTGTCCTGTACAATTGTTTCGGGATATCTATTTTGTACAACCGACTGATTCTACGTCTGGTTCTCCCACGTATTGAATTACCTCTGTTTTTCACACCTTCCGAAGGTGTACGGGGGATTAAGAACCATTTTGTTGAGGGAATATATCAGTAAACTGGGAACCGGAATCGGAAAATATTTCAGTTAAAGTACTACGGAATATGGCCAGGCTCGCCGGGTCTGGAAAATACTTATCTCTTCATTACATATATAAGACATGCAAATATTTTATCTTAAAAACTTTCCATCAAAACCATGTTTTTCAAATACCAGTTATAAACCAATGTTTTTTGGTCACAAGAAAACTGCTAATCTCTTTCAAGCCGACATATAAAAGTGCGTTATTGTTCAACGTAATCTTTCTCTGGTGAAAATAATAGTTATATTACAATTTCGGTACCCGCCTCTACTACATGGGTGAGCTTAATCTATTCTTCTCTCAGTTCTCCGAGTTCATCGAGTTTCCTTTACTGGAAGAGACAATGCAGAGACAAGGCAAAATAATTCAAGTCTTAGACAGTTGACGTGCCGGCTTTTGCTCCAAACTCAGTTGGAAGCCAAAACTCGCCTGGCTTCGACTGAGCAGACAAAGTTCTAGAACGTTATCACTTTATTTGGTAAGTTAATTATCCTGATGGAAAAACTGAAGCCACATTTCTACGATGCGGTTTGATCTTAAAGTTTTTGCGGTTCATCTGTTTAGTCTTCAAGATAGCAACTAAAAATGTCTCCAAATTCGTCAGTTTTCAACAAACTAAAATTCGATATTTCTGCCAATTCTAATTAGGCGACTGTAATAGTACGCCGTAAATTTTTTTTAGTGTAGTCTTAATGAGTAAATTCAAAACCGGCTTTCGGCGTCACTTTAAAAGACTTTCACAATTTGGTAGGAAACCTTAAATTCTCAATTGAGTAGGGTGTCTAGTCAACAGTCGTTTCCCCCCCTCATGGTTTGTGTGATTCCGTCGATGAACTGTTCATCCGGTCTTCATTGCCGTACCCAACAACGGACTGTAAACTTCTTGAGTAACCAATATCACTGTACTCGCATAATTTGTGAACTTTGTAAACCCTGTGTGTGTTTAGAAAACTGCAAATTCGCACCAAGCGTAAGATATATTTTCTAGCAAACAGTACTAAGCGAATTCGATGCAATCAAAATTAAACTGCTAGTTCAGGGATGCATCAAATAGACAATCCCTAACAATAAGGAGTACTTCAAACACGGAGTCTTCTAAAATGCTAAAAGACAACTTAATAAAAGTGCTTCTGCTATAGATGCGACCAAGCTGGCTAAGCCGTCAGTTGAGAGATGAATAAAAACTCATTTCAACAGGAAAATCATTAACATTAAAGCAAACCTGTTCAAATAAATGCACTCACCGTGAGAGTTTGTTTGGTCAATGAAAAGCCCAGACCCTTCAGTCGTTGCACGATCCAACGAGAAGCGAACTGGCTTCGGAAGTCAATGTCGTCGAGTGTTTCGTCGCCGGTCGTCTTCTAAAGAGTTATTTTGGGTCGGGTTTTCCGACTGTTGAATATTGCCAGTGGCAGTGCGGGATTACATGATCGTCCAAAGCGAACGAATTTCCATAGGCTTTCGGGCAATGACACCTCATACTAATTACATCCCCCGGTCTATCACAACAAAGCGGCCTTGCGTGTGCTTTATATGGTTGAGGTAATTTTGTCTCTTTGTGATAATATTATCCATTCTTATGCTTTATAATTTATTCAGATCAATTTCGATTGTATTCTTAAGTCACTAACGGAACTAGTACGTCATCCGCTCGCTTAATGCTCGGGTTAATATATTAGACTAATTAACAAACCGTTCGACTTTGGCCATTCTTTTTTATAGGGAAACTAGTAAGGCAGCATAGAATATTCTATAACTATAAAGTATAGTCAGCTACATTTTACATAGAATCACTGTAGATCTGTTATATCAAAGACAAAGGAAATGAGGAAGTTTCAAGGCATGAAAGAGAAATATATACAACCCCCGGATATAACCATATCAGTACTTTATGTGAAACCTTGGTTCGCCAGGGATGCCTCGATTCTTTTTAAAACATTAGCTGAAGTATTACCTCTTGTAATTTAATCAAGATGCGATTTAACAATAACCACAATTTTCTAAACACTCCTTAAAAGAGGACTACAATACACGACTTTCATAATGGCCGCCTCCTAATTTGCATATGTGATTTTCCGTTTCGGTTGTTTATCCACATTTATAGAAAATATGAACATTGCCATGTGAAAGAGCATGTCGACATTAGTGAACTTGTGAAAGTTGAGTGCTGTAGCTTAAAAAGCAATGAAGTTACAGCCAGTTGAAATTAGAGGGATTTGTATGAGAAAAACAACGGACGCCTTTCTAGCCTCGCTTTCATGTTTTTCTGCATTAGAAATGCTCGTAGCTCAACAGCAATTCTCCACATTGCTCTAAAACTCAAAACTATTACTAGTTTTAATGTGATCTTTCATGTGGTAGCATTGGTTTCCCTCTACAGATTTATCTTCCAAATTATGCAAATTAGGAGGCGGCCATTATGAAAGTCGTGTATAACGGCTTCTAAAACGGACTCAAGGGTATTCTCGCTATCTCATCAGTCGGCCCGATCACCTGATTCCATGCTCGCTTCAAAGGCCAACTCTATATGAAACAACTCATTTGTGTTTATAGTTTAACACGGGTTACCAAATGAGATGATGTGGAAATTAGGATATAACTAATCTGGTCGCAGAATAAATATCTAGCTGTGTGAGCTCTTTTTAGGTAAACAAATGAGGCTGAAACAATACAGAAATAGTTACAGTTAATAAAGCTTTGGCGACTATTAAACTCGGAGGAAACGAGTGCCCGTTTAATTGTTTCGCTGCTTCCACGGACACGGCGTTGTAGCCTCGATTTTCCTTCCAACTAGTTGTCAAAGAAACAATTAAAAGATTCTTCTGAGGCCCCCCCAATTCAGATTTCTGATGACGACATGCCCTTTCTACTTTGGGTGCTCTCTAGAGAAGAGAAAGAGAATACTCAGGCAGACCGACAATCTTAGTCGCGCGATCAACCTCAGCAGCTTAAGGTAATCGGCTGGCGCAGGACGTGATACGAACAGTCAAAATATCGCAATGATTACTTCGTTTGATCAGATTACCATGGGCTGCTGGTTTGATATATTCTGGGCGTGAATCTCGAATCTGAAAGCGCAAAATCTCTGAAATACCCTCAGCTTCCCAGAAAGAGGAAAGCACCAGCACGACAAGAGATCGGAAACGAGATACGCATCACTTTCGATCCCGAAAGAGCACTATGTACAGACAATCAGTTCTATCAGTCTCTTTACAATTCACAAAAACTGCTTCTCAGTGAGATTTGTACTCTTGCCTTAAGTTGATGCTGGTAATGCCAGCAACAAATGCAGTAAGTGAAATGTCCTTTTCCGCCTTAAAGCGCGTCAAGACATATCTTAGGTATGGGGAGGATCGACTGAACCACCTGATGTTGCTGCACGTTCATAAGGACATAACGGACAACATTAGACTTGTGGATGTCGGTAGAGACTTTGTGGGCGTTAAACAGAACAGGAAGCAGTTGTTTGTAAAATTTACAGAAAGAAGCATGGAACGCGAATATAATCTATTTTTAGAACCGCGCTCAAACTACTTTCGTGGACGAAAAACAATGACAGTCATTTTCTTTTATAAACACAACATTTCAAAGGCTTTCATGTTTTGGACCAATCAGAGTTGCTGCTGCAATTAGGTGCACTACGCTTGGTTATCGATTAGGTGCACTACGCTTGGTTATCGATTAGGTGCACTACGCTTGGTTATCGATTAGGTGCACTACGCTTGGTTATCGATTAGGTGCACTACGCTTGGCTATCGATTAGGTGCACTACGCTTGGTTATCGATTAGGTGCACTACGCTTGGCTATCGATTAGGTGCACTACGCTTGGTTATCGATTAGGTGCACTACGCTTGGCTATCGATTAGGTGCACTACGCTTGGCTATCGATTAGGTGCACTACGCTTGGCTATCGATTAGGTGCACTACGCTTGGCTATCGATTAGGTGCACTACGCTTGGCTATCGATTAGGTGCACTACGCTTGGCTATCGATTAGGTGCACTACGCTTGGCTATCGATTAGGTGCACTACGCTTGGCTATCGATTAGGTGCACTACGCTTGGCTATCGATTAGGTGCACTACGCTTGGCTATCGATTAGGTGCACTACGCTTGGCTATCGATTAGGTGCACTACGCTGGGCTATCGATTAGGTGCACTACGCTTGGCTATCGATTAGGTGCACTACGCTTGGCTATCGATTAGGTGCACTACGCTTGGCTATCGATTAGGTGCACTACGCTTGGCTATCGATTAGGTGCACTACGCTTGGCAATCGATTAGGTGCACTACGCTTGGCTATCGATTAGGTGCACTACGCTTGGCTATCGATTAGGTGCACTACGCTTGGCTATCGATTAGGTGCACTACGCTTGGCTATCGATTAGGTGCACTATACGCTTGGCTATCGATTAGGTGCACTACGCTTGGCTATCGATTAGGTGCACTACGCTTGGCTATCGCCGATTAGGTGCACTACACTTGGCTATCGATTTAGCGAGAATCGTTTTCTAGAAATAGATTATACCGTAAACTGATGGGCCAAAACCCAGTATGAGAGATCGAGACTTCTGGTTATGGACTTCGGGTATATCTGAGAAGTCCATGATATTGTAACCAGAAGTCTCCATTCTGTCACACTAGGCCCATCAGTTTACGGCCTAATCTATTTAAACCAATGATTCCCGCCAGAATGGACTATGGTTACGGACTGGTATAAGCGATTACAAGAGAATAATTGTATGATAACATGGCATAGAACTGATCTAGTTTCTCTATTACGCACATCACAGTACTCTTACTATTTAATTTTTCTATATATTTACATGTAAATCATTGCTATCAGAGTACGAATAAAGTTGTTGTTGTACATCTGAATAACTCACAAGCAGGGAAGTAATGTAGGTAGGGGGAACATCTCATATTGTAACGAATAATAAAAAATTGCAAAAACAGTATACGACAATTCTGTCGGTGGTACGTTGGATCTTGCGGAGAGATCTGATCAGCCAAAAATACTAATAAGTAAACAAGTCCAAGGACTGACAGAAAAGCTGATCGAACAACGTATCATATAGAGAATTCTACGATATTTCGGCTGGCCAAACCAGCCTTCTTCAGGTAGATCTTACAAATGAATATTTCACAATGGCAAGTATAAATATCAAGGTGATTACACAATCTAAGAGGAAAAAGGAAATGACGTAAGTAAAAATATGGATTTGAGATATGTTATCTTGTAGACCCGTGTTTTTATGTTATTAGTTCATGCCGAGAGGTTCGAGAGTTTTAGCTATGTCGATAAGATATGACTCTCTGGCTTTACGAATAGAGTCTCGCGAAGAATAAATTATTTCTAAGGGGATAAGTTAGAATGGTTAGAGCAGGAAAGGAAATGTTCAGAAACTGTGGTGGGTTTAGATTTAATATTAAATTTGTCAACTGCTCGTCTGTGTTCATTAAATCGGTCTTTCCGCTGCCGAAAAAACTGTGCCACTTGCCCTTACATTAATCATGGCCTCGTTAGCTACACTTTTTCTTCCACCGGGGAAACCCGTTTCATTAAGTCACACATCACATGTAACACCAGTAACGTTATCTACATGGTACAATGCAATCGCTGCCGCTTACAAACATCGGTGAAACTAAACGACGGCTCAAAGACCGATTTAATGAACACAGACGAGCAGTTGACAAATTTAAAATTAAATCTAAACCCACCACAGTTTCTGAACATTTCCTTTCCTGCTCTAACCATTCTAATACTGACATGCAACTTATCCCCTTAGAAATAATTTATTATTCGCGAGACTCTATTCGTAAAGCCAGAGAGTCATATCTTATCGACACAGCTAAAACTCTCGAACCTCTCGGCATGAACAAACGTGATGAAACTTAATGTTATCTTGTAGACCCGTGTTTTTATGTTATCTCAAATCCATATTTTTACTTACGTCATTTCCTTTTTACTCGGGCTGCCTGTGGCAGCGCCGAGTCTTAAAATGCAAGTCGTTATTTTTAATCCATGTCAGACGGCTTCTGCGCATGCGTTAAAGGTCAACTTCAAAACAATCAGATTGCACTGTGCTGGTCACGCAACAATCGCCAGGTTAATGTATTTACATAAGTGAATACAGTAAATCAAAATGGTCGACCCGCGAGGGCGAAAGCCTTCCAACAGGCTCAGGATATTTCAACTGGCGCTCTTGTTGACCATAAAAATACATGAACAACCAGGATCGCGCGCGCGGAGCCGTAATACATTCGATCAGCGCTGTTTGGACAGATCCAATGTACATTTAGAAACGTAAGCGAAATACAATATCCAAACACGTTTGGATATCAACGGGTATCGAATTATAATCAAAGGTTAGATCTCGTCAGGCGCGCTCAGATAAGAAAGTTCAAAGCTCTCAGACAAGGCGAGACAAGGAGATATCACTTTCAATGAGACCAGTCTGTTTTTTTGACGTTCTCACTGGCGAATTAAAGCACGACTTGATACTAAGAGGATTTCAAATGAAAGTGTATTTCATCTTCAATCTCATGTGGCCCGAGTGAAAGCCCAGATGGGCTCTTGTTCCTCTTAGATTGTGAAATCACCTTGATATTTATACTTGCCATTGTGAAATATTCATTTCTAAGATCTACCTGAAGAAGGCTGGTTTGGCCAGCCGAAATATCGTAGAATTCTCTATATATACGTTGTTCGATCAGCTTTCATATTGTAAGCTCTTTATAATTATCCTGCCACCTTTGACCAAGGTTATTTAATCGAGCCACCCAGCTCGATTAACTTTTAAGTTGTTCTGGGCGACTATAGATCGTTTTCACGTGACGTCATCAAAATTCTAAAATCCAAACTAAAGGATCTATAACCCTGTTCTGTTAATATGATTTAGGTATCGGTATACTCAGTATTCTTTGAAAGTTTTATGTCGATACGGTGAATCGTTATTGAATTAGAGTATTTTGAATTTTGTGACGGCCCAGCTCAGCGTGTTTCCTAAATATCATGGAAACCCATATATTCCTGCCAATTTAAAATGATTTAACGTTAAAAGTGATATATAATGTGTTTTTAAGCGAATGCTAATCATATTGCTGGGAAAATCAGCTTTATTTGTAGAGTACGTTTTCGGCCGCCATCTTGGTGTACCAAAGAGGTACACCAACATGGCCGCCGCATACAAATTACACTAAATTGTTTGAATGTTATTTGTCCGACAGCTCAGTTACGAAGTACTCTAATGCTCCAAAATTTCGGTCATTTACATATTTTTACCTGCTCTATACACAACATTAAAAGTATTTTACTAATATCAGTCTTTTCTTGGCGCAATTTTTTGTGTGACGTCAGTGAGAACGATCTATTACCTTAGACTTGTATAACTCATATTGCATGTTTAAATTAATCTGTCTTATATTTATGGTAATAATAAAGCTGTTGTTGTTGTTGTTGTGTTTGGTTTTCGATCCCTATGAATCCTCACACAGCGATCAAACGTCTGCGCATGCGTCAAAAGTCTTGCAACAACAACATATTTCAAAACAAATTCAAAGCGATCCGGCGGCCGTCACTGTTTACACACCCGTTTTCAAACCTTGAGAACTTTTTTGGTAAATTACGAAAACATTTGGTAAACTCAGTTTGAAGTTTATTCAATTTCCCGTCGACTGTGAAAATAAAAAGCTTAACTTTCACGTATTTTTCTTAACTTTTGGGGGTAGAAGTTCACTATAATATGTCTTAAGGTAAATTTTACGCCGCCCACCAGACTGACCGTAATACGCACGCCCAGATGTTTCACCGCTGTGTGATGAATCCTCTTGTGTAAGCCTGCGTGGCAAGCGAAGGGGGAGCGGGAGCGGAGGAGGAATGGGGAGCAAATTAAAAAACCTTCAACCTGTTAAAGTCTTGGGCTTAACTTTTATGTAGTTTTCTCGTTTTTCGCGAAACATTTCATGTAAAGACGAGTACCTTATTATAGGAAATTAACAATGCACTTTATTAACGCGATTTTACAAAATTCGCGTTAATTTAATGTATCTTAATTAATGTCGATGTAAATTTAATGCACGCTATTTTACAACATTGTTATTTTAAAGCACCTTTATTTCATTACAAAACCTTATTAGTTCATGACTCCTCTATTGGCTCTTCAGAGTCACTATCTGACAGGACGTCTTCGTTTAAAATCGAGTTCAAAATGTCTTTTGATTGATCTTGATACTCCTCTGTCTCCCCTAGAGGATAGCTCACTTCAATACTTGTCTTGGAAGGTTTTATTGACGGAAGCCAAAACGCAGTTTGGCGTTCAGAAATGTAAAGTGCGAGTTTGCAGAATTATGAAAATCGCAGTAAATAAAGCAAGATGCTTATCGAAAAATTCGCGTTAATATAATGCATGTAAACCTAACTTTTGAAAAATTCGCGTTAATTTAGTGTAACGTAAATTTTCTTCGCGTTGTCAACGTGCATTGTTAATTTCCTATAATAAGGTATGTACTTAAAATTAGAAACAAGGGTGATTGCCTCTGTTTTCTTTTAGTTTCGGCGGGAAACTAGGGGAGACGCACGCGCGACCGGCTCATCAAAGGCGCATGCGCATGATAAACAAACACGAGCCTGATGCATGGAAAGAAAGCCGTAAAATCCAAACTAAAAACGGCAGAAGATGAGGCTTGGCCTGACACTTCCCCAAGCAAAATATTTTTTATCAATCCAAACTAAAACCTGATCAGCGAGAATCGAACCCGAAGAAACTCCGACCAAATGAAAGTCGTATAAAAATAACATCTTAAGAAATTTATTAGACTGAAAAACTTCACTCCAGGATATCGTTAACCAACGTCACGATTTTGAAAAACCTCGCAAAAACAACTCGTCTGAGGGGGTCAGAAATGGTATGCTTTCGTAGCCAAGTTCGGTTTAAAATATTCAGATTTTTGTAATAATAATTATTATTGTTCCCGTATGGCTGCATCTAGCAGGCGGGGAGGGGAAGGGGGCGGGAAAATAGGGAGACAAAAAGTGTGCGAAGGGTGGAGGGGGAGGGGCTTGAAGTATCTAAAAGTACGTCGGATCTGAAATGAGCTCGCTTACTGCCAGATGGAAAACCGCGCGGGCTCTGGGATGGAAATTGTTCTCAAATTGTATATGCGCGCTGCGCTGGGTCTCTTGAAATGGCAAGTACCTGACTTCATGGCCAAACACTTAACAGCTATATGTTTTATAGGTCAGGGAGAGGTTATGCAAAACAAATCCAATCGGAGTAGGATATCAATCAATAACACAATAACGTGAACAGCTCATGTGAATATCCATTCGGCTACTACTCGTTATTCCACGAAAATGCAAGTGCGTCGGTGAAAACACCCATGACAATTGCATTCTATTAAAAAAATCCCATGAAAAGCCCATGTAAATCCATGAAAAGCCTAGAAATTGACTAAGATTTCATTAAATCAAAAACGCGGCTCCGAGTTTAAAACAGCTAGGATGATGAGTGGATATGTTTAGTTAAGGTTGAAGCCTTTTTCCTAAATCAGCCCCTTAATATCCCCTTATCTTTACATGATAGTCATGTTTTCTAAGCGTGATCTGAAACACTGCGGGAGGAGTAATGTTTTAGCAGGGTTACTTTATATTCTACCTTTTTTGTACCCTTAATATCCCACGTGACTGTTTCCAGTAAAGCCTTTCCCATGGGATCACGAGCGCAATTCATTGGTTATTGAAGTGATATATCAGCACGTGACTGTTTCCAGTAAAGCCTTTCCCATGGGATCACAAACACAATTCATTTGTTATTGAAGTGATATATCAGCACGTGACTGATGAAGTATGAAAATACCATGGAAATTCGAATTTCCAAAATACTGTCTTTAAGCAATCGTTCCTATATACGATGCACATGATAGCAGCTATAACCACACACATTATTTTAATATACAGAATACATACCTCCCTACCTTTAATGCAAAAATAAACATAAGTTTGTTCAATTAGTTTCAACAGCGTTTAACATTAAAGCCAATTTCTAGCGGGTTTTTAACACCTGCGCGCTCTGTAGGCTGTGCTTTTAGGCTACTTTTCAAGTTAGCTGATTGTATTATAACACAACCGACGTGGTCTCTGTTGGACCAACGGATTGCGAGATGCTTGTTTAATTTAACTGCACCAGAGGTATTCAAATAAAATGTTTCAGTTAAATGAAGAGTATTCATCATGTGGTTCTGATCGCTCTCTCCTAACTCTCTCTTTAGTCAAACTTGTATTTTTTTTTCATTCACAGGAATCAATTTGGAGGCCGTAAAAACATATTTCCGCTTGATAGCTTTTTGGTGATTTCTCAAGCGAATCGGGAAGAAACAAATAACTTGACGCACCTTGAGTTTCTCAATTTTTAAGAAATTATCGAGGCTCAGATGGAGGGAAAGTCAACTAACCGCGCGGTCCACTGCAAAAGGCCATGTAGAAGTTATTGTGTTTAACCCCTCGAGCCTCGACATAGAGCTCTTTGTTCTCCAGCGCTAGAACGTAATGGGCCTTTTGCAGGAATGCAATCACGTGGTTGTACTGAATGGCAAAAAATCTGACTTCATGTATTTAAAGGCACGCACTTCTACGAGATCGGTAGTGTTATTAGCAAAACCTGTTTGTAAATGTTATGTTCCACCTCCAATCGATTGTCGATCTTTGGAAGTTAGTTTGTCCTCCAGAAAAGCCTTTCCCATGGGACCACTAGCGCATTGCATTATTGAAGCGATATATCAGCACGCGACTGTTTCCTGCAAAAGACCTTGACCGGCTCTATCATGAGAACGAGGCCTTCGCAACAAACCCGTCTTCCCACCGCGCTAATTCGGAGATCAGCTGATGAAAACCACCTCTTCTAATTAGCCAGCCTCTTGTCCATACATTTCTTCTGCGTTTTTCTGGCTCCACTTCCTGTCTATCAGAACAAGTAATTCTACGAATTTTCGCACACGTCAAGTCGGCCATGTTTGTATCGTGTGATGTAAACCATTGCGATGTCGTGACGAAAATCGTTCCGTGTGACATCACCATAACTTTGTCGATCATGACCGCCGTAAGATTTATTATATGCAATTCAGAGTTACTTGCTCTAGTCGGCTAGTTTTTTAAACGACAAAAATAATATTGATAATGGGAGTTTGCAAATGGTATACTTTCACTTCCCGAAAAGTGGAGAATACAGACATTTAAAAACCCTGAAACAGCCATATGGGCTGATCAAAGTCAGGACCCGGCTAAACCACAGATCGGATTGGAGGGAGGAAAACCGGAGGGAGGAAAACCGGAGGAAAATCCTGTCGGAGCATGGAAGACTGAGATACCAACAAACTTAACTCACGCGTTATCGGGGCTGGCGAACCCTGTCATGTCAGTGTTACTCCATTTAGAACATTATACAATATCAATGAACAAAAACATGAAGAATTTGTATTCGTTGTCTTGAAACTGCTGCAATGACTTGCTTTGCGACAAACCTATCCTACGATACTGACAATTTAATTGATTTGTAAGTGCGCTGACACGTTTTATGAAAAAGCTGTATTTCAAACCATTAGATTCTTCAGTACACTTGTTCATTTTTTCAAGAAATAAACCTTTACCTACCTCGTGTATCTCAACGGACGTGCTGTAATCTCAAATCGTTCTTTACAGTGAACGCGCTTGTTGACTATGTCTAGGTATTTTGCATAGAAATGATTAAGCTAACGGCTATGAAAGTGAAACCCCATCGAGTAAAAGGCAAACACTTCCTAGAACTTCCTTGAATATTAATCATGCTCCTTTGAAAGCCCTGTGGTTTTATCAATGACAGCTGATTTTGATCAAATATTTCCAAAACTGCGGACCTTCACAACTGCAATATAATCGATCTCAACACCCAACTCATGTTCACGTCTAATATCAAAACCTCACATACTTTTGATGTTTAAATTACACCGATTAACTATTTAAATATTACTTAAAGAACCGACCCCTTGTGATCAAAGTATAACGCCATATCAACATTAAATGAAATTCCGTTCTCTCTCTTTCTAAAATTCGTACCGATAACACAGAAGTCAGAATTCGATCCTGCTACAGATTTTAATTTGCTTTGCACGTTCGTCGGAAATTTTAATTCCCGCCTAAAGATAGTATGTTATATTGATCGTATGTTATATACTGTTATGATGCTCGGTTCTCTGTCAAGCTTTGGCGCTTTTGTTATTGTAATCAAACATTTATTTAAGTATTTAGTACCAAAAGAGAAGCTGGACATAAATTAAGTGTTTTGGGGGTAATGTTGTCTACTTCTATTGGTCATTGTGGCTTGTTCTCTCTTGTAGTATATTCGCGGAGTTTGTTCGAGATGCGTCTGTTATCATATATAAGGAAATTAATTTCCACTTCGTAGGAGTCCTTCCCAATCTCTCGTCTCCATGGGCGTCATTCTACTGGAATTGCAATCAGCAATTCACCGACGTTGTAAAAGAAGAATGATTTTGAGTAAATTAATGTTGATACTCGCAAAGTTCTGATCGTTTTAGTTGAGATACAAAATACAAGGGAGATCTTAGCTGGAGTGCTACCTTCCTTTCGTTTCGTACCACATTTTTTAATGTTTCGTAATTTCTACTCACGTCCTCAGTTTTTGCTTGTTTTTCTTTTGTTCCTGTTCGGACCGACCAAAAGCGAATACAAATGGTTGAGGCAGATAACATGACCAGGAGACAAACAGCAAGTCAGGAACCCTTCACTGATGATGATACTGACCACAGGATGACGATTAGTATTTTTAGTATGCGTCATATCAATTGCGCAAGCACGTGCCGCTGTAACAGCGGATTGGTTCCGGCCAGGGAAATGGTTCCGGCCGGAACTATTTCCCTAGGGTTTTGGTTCCCCTTTGGGGATATGGTTCCGGGATCATCATATTTCAGGGTTTTGGTTCCGACATATCAAAAGGCTAGCTTTTTCGTTCCGGTCGGAACTAAATCCCTAGGGTTGCAGTGCAGTTCATTACCATTGTGCAAACTGCACATGGAGAACCATACCCACATAAAACAAAATTTAAGATCACCCTTCCTTATTAGCTGTGTGAAGTCTTCAGTCACGTGATGTTCAGCAAAATCGTTTATATCTTGCTTCGGTTTAGCAAAACAACAACCAAACTGCTGTGACATAGTCACAGACACAAAACAAACATCACCCGTCCCTTTGAGTGGTGTGACGTCATCAGTCACGTGACTTTTAGCAAATCGCTTTATATCTTGCCTAGGTTTAGCAAAACAACAACCAAACTGCTGTCACTTTGTCACAGAAACAAAGCAAACATCACCCGACCCTTTGGATGGTGTGACGTCATCAGTCACGTGACTTTTAGCAAATCGCTTTATATCTTGCCTCGGTTTAGCAAAACAACAACCAAACTGCTGTCACATAGTCACAGACACAAAACAAACATCACCTGGCCCTTTGAGTGGTGTGACGTCATCAGTCACGTGACTTTTAGCAAATCGCTTTATATCTTGCCTCGGTTTAGCAAAACAACAACCAAACTGCTGTCACTTTGTCACAGACACAAAACAAACATCACCCGACCCTTTGGATGGTGTGACGTCATCAGTCACGTGACTTAGCAAATCGCTTTATATCTTGCCGTCACATAGTCACAGACACAAAACAAACATCACCCGACCCTTTGGATAGTGTGACGTCATCAGTCACGTGACTTAGCAAATCGCTTTATATCTTGCCTCGGTTTAGCAAAACAACAACCAAACTGCTGTGACATAGTCACAGACACAAAACAAACATCACCTGGCCCTTTGAGTGGTGTGACGTCATCAGTCACGTGACTTTTAGCAAATCGCTTTATATCTTGCCTCGGTTTAGTAAAACAACAACCAAACTACTGTCACATAGTCACAGACACAAGACAAACATCACCTGGCCCTTTGAGTGGTGTGACGTCATCAGTCACGTGACTTTTAGCAAATCGCTTTATATCTTACCTCGGTTGAGCAAAACAACAACCAAACTGCTGTCACATAGTCAGACACAAAACAAACATCACCTGGCCCTTTGAGTGGTGTGACGTCATCAGTCACGTGACTTTTAGCAAATCGCTTTATATCTTGCCTCGGTTTAGTAAAACAACAACCAAACTGCTGTCACATAGTCACAGACACAAAACAAACATCACCTGGCCCTTTGAGTGGTGTGACGTCATCAGTCACGTGACTTTTAGCAAATCGCTTTATATCTTGCCTCGGTTTAGTAAAACAACAACCAAACTGCTGTCACATAGTCACAGACACAAAACAAACATCACCTGGCCCTTTGAGTGGTGTGACGTCATCAGTCACGTGACTTTTAGCAAATCGCTTTATATCTTGCCTCGGTTTAGCAAAACAACAACCAAACTGCTGTCACTTTGTCACAGACACAAAGCAAACATCACCTGGCCCTTTGAGTGGTGTGACGTCATCAGTCACGTGACTTTTAGCAAATCGCTTTATATCTTGCCTAGGTTTAGCAAAACAACAACAAAACTGCTGTGACATAGCCACAGACACAAAGCAAACATCACCCGACCCATTGGGTTAGTACGTCAGGGGCATAGCCAGGGGGAGGTTCCAAGGTTTCCCCCCTTCGTGATTTCCAAAGGGTAAGAAACTCTGTAACATGATGGATCGCCAGACTCGGAATGATGCATTTCTCTATCTGACTGCGGCCGCGGTGGCAGAGTTTTCGATATCCAAAGCGAGTGGCCGGGTATTCTATAGTTTAGCCGTAGAAGTGTTAATAACGCAAGGGAGGCAACTTCAATGGCGAACACGCTAACATACCTTGTGAACTCCGCTCAAATAATCCCAGCAGTGGACTCAAAAGTACAGCGAACACGAAGAACAGTTCTCACATGAACTACTTGATGTCAAAGAAATCTCATCCCTCACGGAGATTGCGGAAAATAAACCATTTTCAAAGCCTAACACGCGTCCTCAGAGCAGCAGCGATCGCAAATAACGACTCACCTGGGTCCAGGTGCGGGTAATTTGGTTATTGCTCTCGTGGGTAAAGTCACGACTCACCCGGGTCGCGGTGCGTGGAAAGGGCTGTGCGGTCGGTCTTACGGACCCCTGCTGTCACGGCGTTTTGACAAGTTGGGATTTTAAAAAATAATTGTTTTCTTTAAGTTTTCACAGTAAAAATGGCCAACAACAAATAGTTTCTTTTATTTTCTGCTGGCAACTTTGACTGTGGATATTTTAGACAGCGGAGGATCTCTTCATTGTCGCAGCCTATTATCTTTTGCTCTAGTTCTTCGGCGAATCATTACTTAAAACACAATAAGCCTTCGAAAAGACCTAGACTACGCGGCAAGGAATATTACCAATTCAACCGTCTTGTTTAAAAAATCGTAACTATTCAAGCTTACTAAAAACAGTCGTTTATTTACCAGTCTTTGCTCAACAACTTCATCTAAAAACTTCTCACAATTTGTTTTCCGTTAATTTTCCAGCATAAGTGCATGTAAGGGGTTTATCAACAGCATTTCGACGTAAAACTCAAGAATTACTGAACCGAAGAACACCATTTGCGTACCAGTAAATCCTCTCCACTCCAAATCCAAAATGTGCTTAACCATTACGGGACACCCTGGCTGTTGGAACATAGTTGCCATTAAATTGTTGGCAATATGGTCTAAATTGAAGATATGTTGAAAAATATGGAGAATGTTTTTGAAAAAAATTACATGAATATGAGACATGGGCACCGCCATTTTGGATCGGAGGTCCCTTTGTCAGAAAACAATCCTCAGATCCAAGATAGCAGGACCGATCATTTGCGGTACTTTTATTCCCCACTTCACCTGTGAGTAAAACGAGTATCGCTAATTACTGGTTATTTCATGTTTTTCTATGGAATACGGGTGAAAATAGTCAGTGGCATACATGATTATTATTATTAATATTTCACGAGAAATTTGTATTATTTGGTATGCAACGAGTCTCTAGGCGATTTGTATACCAAAATAATATGAATTTCGAGTGCAATTTTCGCCGGTATTCATTAGAAAACTATGAATTAACCATATTATCCTATAAATAACAAATTTACGGGAAAATTTATCATCACATAAACAAAGTAACTTACCGGGCGATAGACTGAAGTTTCTCGAAAATTTAAATTTCCAACATTTTTCTAACACATTTCGGAGCAATTGCGGTTTCTGGGAAACCCCCACCCACTCCCCCGTTTCACCATAATTTAATAGTTAATAATTAATTTTATAATATAGATACGATAGTACGCGCGCTCTGATTGGCTAAAATGCCATGTTTTGTCAGAGTAAATAACATGGTTTGCAGTGTTTTATCAGATCTGATAAAAAGGCCTCAACCATGAAGTTTTATATAGGGCCACACTCGTACAGTGAAAAGTTGTATAAAGACCCTTGCGTTTTATCGGGTATAAAGGAGCATGCACGCGAGTGATTCGCTTCATCTGATTAGACAAAATGCTCATGAATTATTCAAGAGTTTTTGAAGATAGTATAAAACATGGCTAAGGCTTCTTTATTTGTTAAATACATGTATACCCAAGGGAGGGGTGGGTGGATATTTCCAGGGTATTTCCATACTATGGTAGTGGTCCAATTTTACCATGTACCACGTGACAGATCACGTGACTTGTCTGGAGGACGGGAAGTGGGGCTAGAGGTATATCAATTGGGTTAGGGCTAGATTTCATCCGCCTGAAGGACGCAATCCCAAAATGCACTGCACTAAAATACTTCATTGAGATCAGGAACTGGTGTCCAATGAAGTAACGCCTGCTAATCAAACAGCATGCAGTATAAAAGTTCTAAAAAAGCGGTTGTTGACAGCAAATCACTCGTGGCGTAAGGGATAGTGACGGTTAGGGTTTCGGTTAATAGATGGGTTAGGGTTTCGGTTCGAGTCTTCGTGGAGCCGATATTTTTTTATATAGTTGAGGGAAGCGTACTTGTTCGCCTAAATTTCTAAGTGCCGTTTTAGTTTGTACCCTAGAAATACAACATCGAGAAAATTGCAATTCGACCTTCTGGCGGATGGAATCTAGCCGCGACCTATAATTGTTAGAATCACACTTTAACTGATGAGGACAAACAAATTTCCTTGGTGTTTATAATTTAGTGCTCATAATTCATCACAAGGTTAGTCAGAAAAGTGATGTAATAGTAACCGTAACTCTGTCATTTGATAGCCTCCTCTGCTGGCAACTGTATATCCGTCACGGAGTGGCTCAGCTCAAACCCAGGGTCTGGTTCTCTGGGAGACTTAGAGTGACCGATAGAGTTACATGCGGAAGAGTCTAATAATTTTATTGGATCAAAAGAAAAAAAAGCAATAGCAGCTATTTCAATGTCACGGCATACCGTACACTAACCGTGCCGTTAAGTCATTGTCGTAACTTATCCACTCATACGAAATCCACTCTATTGAATATGAATGTCACGGCATGTCGTACAGTAACCGTGCCGTAAGTCATTGTCGTAACTTACCCACTCATACGAAATCCACTCTATTGAATATGAATGTCACGGCATGTCGTACAGTAACCGTGCTGTAAGTCACTGCCGTAACTTGCCCACTCATACGAAATCCACTCTATTGAATATGAATGTCACGGCATGTCGTACAGTAACCGTGCTGTAAGTCACTGCCGTAACTTGCCCACTCATACGAAATCCACTCTATTGAATATGAATGTCACGGCATGTCGTACAGTAACCGTGCTGTAAGTCACTACCGTAACTTGCCCACTCATACGAAATACACTCTATTGAATATGAATGTCACGGCATGTCGTACAGTAACCGTGCTGTAAGTCACTACCGTAACTTGCCCACTCATACGAAATCCACTCTATTGAATATGAATGTCACGGCATGTCGTACAGTAACCGTGCTGTAAGTCACTGCCGTAACTTGCCCACTCATACGAAATCCACTCTATTGAATATAAATATCACGGCATGTCGTACAGTAACCGTGCTGTAAGTCACTGCCGTAACTTGCCCACTCATACAAAATCCACTCTATTGAATATGAATGTCACGGCATGTCGTTTAGTAACCGTGCCGTAAGACATTGTCATAATTTTCCCACTCTAATCCACTCTAATAGGGAATGAACTAAGCCCGGGCTAAACGTTCTAACACTGTTGTGACAACACTGGCCAACATTCTTGGTCACCAACAATGTTCGACTGTTTAGCACTTTACTCGTACCCAGTCGTTATTTAATCATCTAAGAAATGAAAGAACAAGAAAGAAAGAACAAGAAAGAAAGAAAGCTGGCCGAGGGGACTTGGAACGAGTACGAGGCGGCAATGCCCCGCGTGCCTTGTAATCTTACTCGTTCCAAGTCTCCTCGGCCAAATTTGTTCCTTTCTTGTTCTTTCTTTCTTAGATTGTTAAATAACGACTGGATACTAGTTTGGGTTAGCACCCCATGTTGGACGAAGTTGCACCAACATTTTTGGTTGGGCGAAATGTTTAATCGAAAAGAAACTTCCATCGAATAAAACATATTGATCCAACAATGGAGGTGGAACCAACAGTAAGGCCATGTTGTACAACAATGTACGAACGATTAGCTCCGGTTTACAGTGTCTCTCACGGTAAGGCGACCAATACGCGACCAAATCCAGATAGAATTTGGCTGCCATCAATCATAGCGGTCTACTTGATTCTCATTGGATAAAATAGACAACACGTGACACATTTCTGATTCTTCAGCGTTTCAATGGTTTAGGTGCCAAATACAATCTTACAATGGTAACTAGTTCCTCGTTCCTGTAAACAAAACATGTTTCGTTCTGATGAAGGGCTGGGGCTCAAAACGTCAGCTGCTACTCTCTTTCCACGACGGTTAGCACGCCTTAATCGACTCTTAGTTAATAGGCCCTTAGCAGCTAACAAATCACGTGGTTGTACTGGAGAGCTAAAAATATCTAACGTCATTTATCCAAAGGTCTTGTACGAGATCGGTAGTGTATTAACAAATCCTGTTTGTAAATGCTATTTTCCACCCCCAATCGATGTCGATCTTTCTAAAACTGCGTTTTTAAAGACAGCTTGCTCTCCAGCATCCATGGCAACACCTTTCCCATGCATGTTGACGTCATGCTTGTCATCACCACCAAGCCTCACTTCTGTGTTGAGAGGAAATGTTGTGCCAAAGTGAGGCTTGGTGGTGATCATCATCGTACAGATCTGAGCGACGGCTGATAAACTGCCAAGAAACAACACATTAAGCGCTGCGAAAATATGAAATGCAAACACATGCCTACAAACACATGGTAAGGTCATCTCCTTCGCACTTGTCATTCGGCACCCCACCCCCACACCTAGGAAACAGGTCCTCGGATGGTGAAGGCAACCATCCACTGTATTAGCGTGCACTAGCAGCCACACCAGCGTCACCACTTGTACTATCACGAGGTGGACTCTATCGAGTAAAACAACACAACTATATCATTCAGGGATCCAGATTGCTGTCAGACAGTAGATTATGGCCGATCATTTCACAAAAATGTGCGATATATTTTCAACATTGCTGGGCATTGGTCCGATTGCTTTCCGTTTCCTTCCGTTCGAGGTTTTTTTGTGTGAAAATCACTGAATTACTGTCCTACTGATCTAAACCTAGCTAATTAACAGATAGTATAAAATCTCAACACAATTCCTACATATAAGACTTGACAAAGTTTCCAAAAAATTAAGATTAGGTCTAAATAGAGAAACTTACCTTGACAATAATCTGGTTCCGTAAAATGGCAGCTCTGAGGATGAGAGCCTTTAGAATACAAATACATGATTGATTAGAGTGGCTACAACGTCGGTGCTGACGATTTAGAGCAAGTTAATTAAATTAGCTAACTATTTAGTTAATGTCACCTAAATTAGTGTAATCGCAAGACCAACGGTCACAGCAAAATGGGCTGAATATAAACTAGTTTGGAAATATTTGAAAATAAAACCGTTGATTCATGCAGGGGTCATACACAATAATCAGACATTCTTAATTTCGAGGACTTTCAAGGCAGGAATTCTATTTTCAAGGTTCAAGCAAAATGTACTTGCCTTATTTACACCGACCTCATTACCAGAGTCTTCTCGGTCAGTTCCAAGATGGCAGACAGGCCAACATCCAAAGGAATATATCTAATGCTGAGTATCTTTTACATAGACGCTTTCATAATTATTCTATTACCATGGGCAAATGCAACGACTTATCAAGAGGGCGGAGGAACAGAACAGGGAGGAGGGAGAATTGAAAAAAAAAACAGGGAGGAGGGTGAAATGTCCAGAAAAACTAAGGAGGAGGAAGAATTTAGCATACAGGGAGGAGGGAGAAAAATGGGATCTACATGCATGCTCTAGAGAGAAATTTTAAAACTCGCTAGGGAGGAGCGAGAAATGTCGGATTTTTTTTTGGGAGGAGTGAGATTTCACTACCCGTTCCTCTCCACTCTATCAAGGCCGGTCATATGAAGAAATTCAATTATTTTTCAAGGAAAAATTCAATGAGTTTTCAAAGAAGAAATTCAATGATTTTCAAGGAAGAAATTCAATGATTTTTCAAGGAAGAAATTCAATGCGTTTTCAAGGAAGAAATTCAATGATTTTTCAAGGAAGAAATTCAATGATTTTTTCAAAGAAGAAATTCAATGATTTTTTAAGGGAGAAATTCAAAGATTTTTCCAGGAAGAAATTCAATGATTATTTCAAGGAAGAAATTCAATGAGTTTTCAAGGAAGAAGTTCAATGGTTTTTCAATGAAAACATTTAATGGTTTTTCAAGGAAGAAATTCAATGAGTTTTCAAGGAAGAAATTCAATGCGTTTTCAAGGAAGAAATTCAATGATTTTTCAAGGAAGAAATTCAATGATTTTTCAAACTCTAAAATACAAGTACTTTTTAGACTGTGCGACCTTGTACAAACGTACACTAGACGTTGGTGCGTGACATTTCGAGTTAGGTGACCTCAACTAAATCAGTACTAAATTTAGCTAATTTAATTAAACCTAAACCGTCAATATCGACGTTGGAGTGACTCTAGTTAGACAACATTGGACTCAACAGAAATCTAAAATAAAGATAACACAACTGAATGTGAACTTTTTTTCGAGTTGTCCGTACCTTGGTTCGTTTCTGATATTCTCTTCCCATATCCAGCGCTTTCTCGAATGTGGTACTCCGCTGGTCAACTTCGCGGGCGTACAGCACCTGTATTGAAACCATAACACGTTCAGAATGGCTTTTGCAACCTCGTACATTACCCAGAGTCCTTTAAGAACCACTGGCTTTCGCTTCCGAGAAAATATCTAAAAACAATAAACTGCACTGAGATTATCTACGGGGGAGGGAGGAGGGGGGAGGGGGACTCCTGTTTCTGAAGTATTATATATGAGCGGCTGTAATGGTTCAGGGTTTTCTGTAACGAAATGGGTTAAGAATGCCAGGTTCCAATGTCGACGACTCAGCTAATAAATGAGGTTTAGTAACGAAATATCATGTTATTCTGTACAGAAAGAAGGCACACTAACATGGAACTTCGGGTATTGGAGCTAACGTTTCTCGTAAAACCGGATCCAGTTCTGGATCCCAAGGCCACACAGACACATATAATCTTTATTTATTAACGAGGGCAGAATGGCTTTAAATTCAGAGTTCTCCCGAAGCACGAGTAGCATGCAATCAGAATACATGTCTCGAGAGGTTCCGCACATAATACTATACTTCTATTGTTTTTGTAATGCACTTTCTAAAGGTTAGGGTGTTTCTACTGTTGGGTAGGCCAATACTGTGGCTCGTTTCGATTAGTTCCACCCGACCCGAAGCACCGGCGATGTTCTCCGTGTACTCTCAGTACTTGACCAGCCTGGATTTGAAATAAATGCCCCCTACTCAAAATGTGTTCTCCCCCTACTATGCCTGTGTTGGGAGAACCCTGGGCTTATTACTATGAAGAACTAATTTCAGACGAAAATGTAGACAAGATTAAAACTGTCTTTAGTACCTACATACCTCCATACATGTATATCATATATTGGTGACCCCCCTCCCTCCCCCCTGGGTCACGAGATGTGATTCCACCAATCACGTGGAGAGAGCATATTTGATGGATCATAAACATGTTATATTATTAGTTAAGTTTTCTTTTGTCCCCCACCCCCTACGTAAAGTAAATATGACTCATGCTCAATCTGTGCTCGGTCATGTAAAGGTATAGCGATGAAAACACGACTAGTGACCAAGAAAAATAAAGGGACTTGCTCACAGTGTAGGCTTATACCCCATTGACACCAACTAAACCTGTTTAATTAAACTGAGGTTAACTAGCCCCTATCTTGAATGTGTTTATTCACACAGGGTTAAAGCTACATCGAACAGGTTGTGTATTCGTGAAAGGTTTGAAACTAGTTTAGTTTGAAACTAGTTTAGCACCGGTGACCATGCGGTGTGAACAGGTATCATTTTAAACTTGTTTAATTAAACAGCTTTTAAACATGTTTAAGCTTTGGTGTAAATGGGATATTAGTCACCTTGTTGTGCGAGTCAATCCTGGCGTTAATCTGTCCGTCTAATATGAGTTGAGACAGTTCGTCTTCCAGCTGATGTACAGTTGTGTTGAACGCCTGTGCCATCTTGCTCATATCCGCTGACACATAGGGACTGAAGTACTAGAAAGGAGAAGTGAATTGGCAAATAACAAATGAAAGAAAACCAAGACTATGTAGCAAAACATAATCGAGTTTATAGTAAGGAGACACGTGGTGAGACTGGCTGTACCGGATGACACTCTACTCATCCACACAGCGGTCAAACGTCTGCGCATGCGTCAAAAGTCCTTGCAACAACAACATATTCCAAAACAAATTCAAAGCGAGCCGGCGGCGTCACTGTTCACACACCCGTTTTTAAACCTTGAGAACTTTTTTGGTGAATTACGAAAAAATTTGGTAAACTCAGTTTGAAGTTTGTTCAATTTCCCGTCGACTGTGAAAATAAAAAGCTTAACTTTGACGTATTTTTCTTAACTTTTGGGGGTAGAAGTTCACAAGCCGAGTTTTTTTTTAAACGCCGGGTTGCTGTAATATGTTTTAAGATAATTTTTGAGCGGGAAATTCGCGCGGCCGCCCACCAGACTGACCGTAATACGCACGCGCAGACGTTTGACCGCTGTGTGCTACTCATCTCTTAATCCACCGCACCGAAAAAGATGGCGGCAAGACATTTAACAACAATCCCTTGCGAACCTAGCCCAGTAAAAGAAACACGTAGAAATGCTCTATGCTTTCAAATGACAGTGTATTGGTAACAGCACTTGTACTGGTTTGTGTAGCCTGGGAAACCAGTCGACTCTTATCGCTCCCAGGCTATGGTTTGTGTTTAAGATTTATCAAACTCATTAATAATTCATGAAGCAAAAACAAAGGAAATCAACGACTGATAAGTAATCTTTATTTCGTCCTGATTTACATAAACTTTTGCTTCTATTTTCTCGGCCGAAATAAGTCGTATCGCCATAATAACTGAAAACATGACTCTACATCTAGACATTTGATAAGTGCGATAAAGAATTCGCGTCCGATCTTTATGGGATTTACAAACTCTCGCTTTCATGAGCTCGTGTTTGTAAATCCCATAAAGATCGCCGGCTCATTCTTTATCTAGTACATCAGTAAAACCTCTCTATAGCGATTTTATAACGGATTTAAAGATTTTCGCGCACAAAGGATTGTGGGTAAAAACACAAGCCGCCATCTTGTTCAGTACGGCAGATTGCTCCGGATTCGAGTCACAAGCCATATAATTTTTACAACAACTTCACCAAAGGCCAGTTACCGATTATTTTCTAAGTTTCTTCAAATTAGTCTTAAAATCAGCGATGCAGTGCTGCATTTATCATTAGCAGTACTTGTTCTAGTCACAGGTGCGAGATATGAACAAGTGTCGCTAATCATCAGTGCATTACTGCGCCTGCGTATGTCGCCATGCAGGCTGGTGCTATGTCGCTAGTGAAAACCAAGCTTTACAGTTTAAACACCTAGTTTATAATATCAATGCCAAGGGTGATGTGAAGGATGTTTTAGCATGGAAAATCACACTTTAATTGACTAGCATATGTTGAGTTCTGTACATTTTTCTTCAACGCACCAAAAGTCTACGCGTAAAGAATTTGACTCGTTAAAATATTAAGAGATGAAACATATAATAGGGGCTTTGAAGGGGTTGTGTGACGGTGGGAGGCTTTTATCCTCACAGTCCAGGCCGGAAACCGTTTCCATATGAACTGACGAACCTCGTGCACATGTGGGTGGTTAACATCAAAGCAAATATCCAAAAATGATTAACAAACTGTGTATAGATATAGTCTTCAACGAAAATATAGCATAATTATCATTTCAATCAAGCATTGAAGGAGGTAGCGGCGACATCTAAGACACAACACAGAAGAGTAAGAGCTAATATAAAATATAACTACACAGGAAATGTATGCATTTCCAGATGCCGCTCCACTCTCTCACAGCTTCCATTTTGAATGCAATTCATTCATGATACGGAGTCTATGGCGCAGCCATCCCTGGTGTCAAGGAGCATAATTGATACTGACAAATTAAGGTCAAGGGAGAACCTCGCAACTATCAGTTCAATCCATCCAATCTCAATGTGCGAAACAGGGTATTTGTGAGAAATAAACATGGGGAAATGTGTTGCAAATAGTTGCGAGGTTTTCTCTGTGACCTCAAGCCACCAATCGGGGACTTTAAGACTACCGTTTACACAACGAAATAAGTGCACTGTGAACACTGAGTATGTGTTTACCTGTATTAGCGCTCTCTTTCGGATCTGGCTGTAAAGCGTGGAGACGTGAGGAGCGAGGTACATATCCAGCATGAAGTTATCCTACAGGACGAATGACCAACCACTAAATCCACATCATTCCATTAAATGTCCACGCAACATACATGTACATGTATGTCATAACAGGATGAATGAGCAACCACTAATCCACATCATTCCATCAAATGTCCACACAACATACTGTATGTCATAACAGGATGAATGAGCAACCACTAATCCACATCATTCCATCAAATGTCCACACAAGATATGTCCTAACAGGATGAATGAGCAACCACTAATCCACATCATTCCGTCAAATGTCCATACAACATATGTCCTAACAGGATGAATGAGCAACCACTAATCCACATCATTCCATCAAATGTCCACACAACATAAAGTCTGTATGTCATAACAGGATGAATGAGCAACCACTAATCCACATCATTCCATCAAATGTCCACACAAGATATGTCCTAACAGGATGAATGAGCAACCACTAATCCACATCATTCCATCAAATGTCCATACAACATATGTCATAACAGGATGAATGAGCAACCACTAATCCACATCATTCCATCAAATGTCCACACAACATATGTCATAACAGGATGAATGAGCAACCACTAATCCACATCATTCCATCAAATGTCCACACAACATACATGTATGTCACAACAGGATGAATGACCAACCACTAATCCACATCATTCCATCAAATGTTCACACAACATATGTCATAACAGGATGAATGAGCAACCACTAATCCACATCATTCCATCAAATGTCGACACAACATATGTCATAACAGGATGAATGAGCAACCACTAATCCACATCATTCCATCAAATGTCCACACAACATATGTCATAACAGGATGAATGAGCAACCACTAATCCACATCATTCCATCAAATGTTCACACAAGATATGTCATAACAGGATGAATGAGCAACCACTAATCCACATCATTCCATCAAATGTCCACACAACATATGTCACAACAGGATGAATGACCAACCACTAATCCACATCATTTCATCAAATGTCCACACAACATATGTCATAACAGGATGAATGAGCCAACCACTAATCCACATCATTCCATCAAATGTCCACACAACATATGTCATAACAGGATGAATGAGCAACCACTAATCCACATCATTCCATCAAATGTCCACACAACATATGTCATAACAGGATGAATGAGCAACCACTAATCCACATCATTCCATCAAATATTCACACAAGATGTCATAACAGGATGAATGAGCAACCACTAATCCACATCATTCCATCAAATGTCCACACAACATATGTCATAACAGGATGAATGAGCAACCACTAATCCACATCATTCCATCAAATGTCCATGCAACATACATGTATGTCATAACAGGATGAATGAGCAACCACTAATCCACATCATTCCATCAAATGTCCACACAACATATGTCATAACAGGATGAATGAGCAACCACTCATCCACATCATCCCATCAAATATGCACACAACATATGTCATAACAGGATGAATGAGCAACCACTAATCCACATCATTCCATCAAATGTCCACACAACATATGTCATAACAGGATGAATGAGCAACCACTAATCCACATCATTCCATCAAATGTCCACACAACATACAATGTATGTCATAATCCTGGAACTACATTTGTATCCTAACAACAAAGTACTGTATCTGCAACTTACAGCAAGCATACATACATTAATGTTTGTTCTTACCTTCAGGTCATCTAGAAGCTTAAGACATGTGGCGTACTGTGATTGGTGGAATTTGTACAGCACGTCTCGTAACTGAGGCTCCAACTCCAGAAACAACTTGAACGAGCTGTCGAAGGACAAGAACACTGATATTATTACAATTCACTTACGGTATCGGGGGGGGGGGGGGGGGAGTGGTAAGCGCTTTGCCTCATCACTGTGGCCTGGGTTCGAGGCCGAGTAACATGTGAGTTGAGTTTGTCGATATGTCGTCCTTGCCCAATTTGACTGTGGTTTAGCGGGGTCATGACTCTCATCAGCCCCTGTATGGTTGTTTCAGGTCCGTTAAAATTCATGTCTTTGTACGGACATGCTGCAACATTGCTGGCAATTGCTTTGAAAAAAGGTTGACACACGCTGCAACATTGCCGGCAACATTGAACAAAGTGGACACGTACAGTAGCAATTTCACACTGTTTCCTGTAATTTCGTGCACAATGTTGCAGCCGACTAACCATACAGCAAAAGTTTGTCTGTAAATGCACAGATGATGTAATTTAACCGTGAAGAGAACAAAAAAGTGCGCCACAAGACGCAATCCAGTCGCGTAACTGATGTTCTCTTCACGTTTTGACGTCATCTGTGCATCTATATGAGAGGACCGACTCATGGCAGAATGAAATGTATTTGGTTTGTATAATAATTAACGAAAACAGGAGGCTAGGAAATGATTTTGTGCAAAACGTGACGTCATCTGTGCATCTGGGTCTGATTGTTCAAAGGGTGGATAACGCTATCCACTGGATACGTATTAACCTGGCAAACTAGCTTATTTTATACACTGGATAGGGATTTATCCAGTAGATAGCGTTATCCACCCATTGAAGAACCAGACCCTGTAACGGCTAAAGTGAACAATCTGCACCGAAAAAAAGTGGTCGGTAAGTGGTCGGCCGACCACTTACCGACCACTTACCAACCACTTACCAACCACTTACCGACCACTTTTTTTCGGTGCAGATTGTTCACTTTAGCCCCCTGTAACTCTAATGCTATCAACCAATGTTTGTAAAATGTATGTGAATGAACCAATTTAGAGATGTTTTTTCAAACATTTTACAGAGTAGAATATTTCGAGAAATTTGTACATTCACAGACATATTACAGACTTTTTGTATAGTTCTTAAAAGTTTGTATATGGTTGGATTGTTCCAGTGATTGTTAAAGTTCATAACAATCAGCTTGCCTGCTTGAGAGAACCTTCTTCTGTAACTCCTGTCTGTCAAATGATGCTAGCGCACATAGTCCACCATATATGGCCACGTTATTGGCCGACAACAACTGTAAATATATGACAGACCATAAACAAGGTGAACACATTGCGAAAGAGGGTTTTTCTCTGGGTTCTCCGGTTTTCCTCTCTCCACAAAAATCAACACACTAAATTCCAATTCTATCTGTGGTTTAGCCGGGTCCTGACTTCGATCAGCTCCTATAGTTGTTTCAGGTCCCGTTAAAAATTCAAAAAATATATATACTTAGCATGATACAATAGTTAGGTCCCACGGTCTAAAGCCCGGCCAGTGAAACGGTTTCAACGTCCGTACAACATTTATTTAAACCGATCTTGAAACCGTTTGACACAGACTTTAAACGAAGTCAAACTCTCTCCAACATGCTTTCAATATCTTGCAACACCTTTCAACAATGCTTTCAGACCAGTTCAAACAAAAGTTGTACCGATGTTGTACCGATGTTGTACCGATGTTGTACCGATGTTGTACCGATGTTGAAATCGTTTGAAATGTCCTATAAACGAAGTCAAACTCTCTCCAACATGCTTTCAATATCTTGCAACGACACCTTTCAACAATGTTTACAGGCCATTTCAAATGGTTTCAAGATCGACTTCAACAAATGTACTGATGTTGTACTGATGTTAAACCGATGTTGTACTGATGTTAAACTGATGTTGTACTGATGTTAAACCGATGTTGAACCGATGATCTACCAATGTTGTACTGATGCTGCACCGCTGTTGAAACCATTTGACAGGGGCTTAATGTCTGAGCATGCGCACACAAACTTTTGTCTAATTGATGCATTGTGACCATAGTAACCAATAAAATGTAAGAAGGAACTATGACTTTAGCTAGTTGGATTCTTACACCTCAGCAATATAAATGGCTCAGCTGGTAATTCAGTTTGAGACATAGTCGATTGAAGCATGCATGCCCACACAGGGTTTCCACACAGTTGCAGGAAAACAATTCACTAACTTTTCACTGACCTGTATATGATCAAGCTGAAATCCAGTGCTCGTATTTTTTCCAAATATTCAGTCATTATTTTGAGACAGAAACATTGAACAGAACTGCCCAAAACTGGCTAAAGAAATAAGTATGTGGCACCTGGAAATAATAATTCCCTCACTTTTTCACTGACTTTTAATTGAAAATTGGGATTTCCTGACCAAAATTAATCCTAAATTCCCTGACTTTGATTTTTGTTTGTTTTCCCTGACTTTCCCCTGATCATGGGAACCCTGCTACAACATAGCATAGCTGTGTTCAAGTTGAAGTGTAAAATGCAAGGCGAACTACATGTAAGCAACACAAAAAATATTAAAATATGTACACACACATGTACAAATTTGTAGTAGCACCCACTTACCTCTGGGCATTCACAGTGGTCGAATGAGGCTTGTAAGAAGTATCTGGCTGCAGATTTGTATTTTTTTGTTGCAAGTTCTGCTAAACCTGGAGCACAGAAAAAATATATAAACATGGCATCAAAAATAATGATCAACTAAAATTATTTCACTTATTTGCATAATTTAAATATGGCATAATTTAAATATGGCAATATAAAAATTAATGCAGAATTGAAGGGGCTATTGTCTCGAGTTCATGTCATCAATATCAGCCAAAACCCGGATACTACATTGTAGCTATGACTGAATATGTTTGTAGCCAAGTTCTAATTAGAGGAAATGTGTCACAACCATTTGTGTTTAATGGCCTGGAACACAATTATTTTCGTAGATGAAATCAGAGCGACATATAAACAACATTAACCCAACTTTTTTTACTCCAAGCATGTGCAGCATCATAACATAGTCTGCTTTACTTGAGATGGAATAGCCTGCATAGTGAATGGTACAAACGGAGAGGGAGGGGGGGGGGGGATTGTAAGGAGCTCCTTTCCATTCCCCATCCTACTTTCATTCCCCCTCCCCCTCCCCGACATCTTGTACTCCTTGTAACTAACCTGCTGCACATTTCAGTTTAGTTAATGTTACCATGTTGGATCCCTTCTCTTTCTGCATAACAAATAAAATATAAAATTATTGAATGAGTGTCAATTAAATAAGCCATACACAAACACATAAATTTTTGACCATGCTAAAAGTGATTCTCATCCAAGGACGTTACACCATGCATGTAATCATAAGTTTTGAGAACCAATGAGTTGATGCCCACCTCGGTCAGTTCTGTGGTGTTTTCAGCTTTGTTGACGTAGTTCAGGACATGTGACCAGTTACCCATGTGAATACTGACCTAATTTCACACAATATATAATATAAGACAATTTTAGTTGGCGCTATATACATGTACAGTACATATAGTGTAGTTTACGTCAGAGACATGTGCAGTGTGCACAAAAACAGGCCCCATAATGGTGACATGGTCTGTATGCATCAAGACAGGTCCCATAATGGTGACATTAGGTCTGTATGCATCAAGACAGGTCCCATAATGGTGACATGGTCTGTATGCATCTATAAACAGGCCCCATAATGGTGACATGGTCTGTATGCATCAAGACAGGTCCCATAATGGTGAGATTGTCTGTATACATCAAGACAGGTCCCATAATGGTGACATGGTCTGTATGCATCTATAAACAGGCCCCATAATGGTGACATGGTCTGTATGCATCAAGACAGGTCCCATAATGGTGAGATTATCTGTATACATCAAGACAGGTCCCATAATGGTGACATGGTCTGTATGCATCAAGACAGGTCCCATAATTGTGACATGGTCTGTATGCATCAAGACAGGTCCCATAATTGTGACATTAGGTCTGTATGCATCAAGACAGGTCCCATAATGGTGAGATTGTCTGTATACATCTAGACAGGTCCCATAATGGTGACATGGTCTGTATGCATCAAGACAGGTCCCATAATGGTGACATGGTCTGTATGCATCAAGACAGGTCCCATAATTGTGACATGGTCTGTATGCATCAAGACAGGTCCCATAATGGTGAGATTGTCTGTATACATCTAGACAGGTCCCATAATGGTGACATGGTCTGTATGCATCTAAACAGGCCCCATAATGGTGACATGGTCTGTATGCATCCAAACAGGCCCCATAATGGTGATATGGTCTGTATGCATCAAAACAGGTCCCATAATGGTGATATGGTCTGTATACATCAAAACAGGTCCCATAATGGTGAGATGGTCTGTATTCGTTCTTAAGTTAAACATTCATAAATACCAGCGAGAAGGTGCAAAATGCGAAACTACCACAATTCATGGAGTTGTGAATAGTCCACCTTCTCGCTGGTATTTATGAATGATTAACTTCAGAACGAGGCTGACCCTGTATACATGCATCTGTAGTCATCGCATTCAGTGGTAATTTTCAAATACGAAACTGGACTATTGGGCAAAACATGCATCCATGGACCACCTTGTTCGACCTGATCCATGGACTGCCTGGGTGCTTATTTTACCATTTACACGGGGGGGAAACGACAATTCCAGCAACCTCGTCCCCAGGGTCTTCTCGGTCAGATCCAAGATGGTGGCTACTCCAGAGAAGACCCTGGTAAAGGCTGGATCACATGATCAAATACTGGTGAGATGGTTTGTATGCAATCAAAACATAAGTTTAACTTTGACATTTTACCCCTGGGTAGGGAAGGTCAGTGACTGAAGAGCGAAATTTCAAGTGGGGGGGGGGGCTAAAAAATGTCATTGAGCTGGTATCATGACCAAACCATAGTCTCAAACTGACTGAGAAGACCCCCCTGACTGTGCCGTACCTGGACTGGTTGTGAGACCTCTCTCAAACTAACTCTAGTCTAGTTAGTATTCTTTGGTTGTACCCGATACAGAATTCGATTAGCTTAGAGTAGTTAGTTACAATTCTGTATCATGTACAGTACAGATTCTAGCTAAATTACTTTTTTGTATCTGATTTACAGAATACTAATTTTAGTTCAATTGTGTAGTTGATGCTGTATATGGGAATATACAGAGGCATCCATGTGACTCGAATGCTGCACTTCGATTGGTTAGCACCCTTATCAATTATTATTGAATTTTACAACTACCGGTATAACTCCATACAAGGTGTATCTAAAATTCATGTAAGCTAGTGCTTACCTTGATAACATTCAAGCACATGTTGACTACATGTTTGGCACTAGTGCAGTAATCTCTTGCTCTTGAATAACACTTGAGGGCATTGCTTCAGGAAAAAATACATGCAACAGTCATCAATTAAATGTTTGTTCTTTCATTGGCAATTACATGTAAATTAAGAAGGTTAGCAAAAGAATAGTCAATCTGAGCATGCTCAAGCAGGTTTTAAAGTAAGCATAAGTAATTATTACTACTACTACTAACAGTATACTAAAAAGGCTAAAGTACATGTATGACTAAACAAGTTGCACTGTAAATGTGTTGTCGCTAAGTGGTCACGGCTGACCACTGTCTTACCAACTACTTGCTGACCACTTACAGACAGCTTACTGCTTACAGACCACTTATCGACCACATACACAATTTATGGTACAACTTGTTCACTTTTAAGTCTGCTAAAAACTTACTTGAGGTCACCACATTCAAAGTAGTGGTCACCAAGGTCATCATGGCCTCGTCTGAATGAAGAAAAGAAGAAAATTAATTATGAATGTAAAAATAAAGTCTGAATACATGTACATGTAACTTCACTTGCCTACATCAAAGCATCATATTAAATACACATTAAGTTTCACTTTCATTTCAAGAATCAATTTATAACTTGAGTCATTTTTATCCACTACAGTTGCATGTGTATATACACTCATAGGAAATGGCGTTTTCGAGAGTCAAATGTACAAAATTTCCTGGCCCACTTGTAGACAATATCTCAGGTCCTTGGCTGTTGGCCGTCCCACATGTGCATGTAGCAACAGCTGCTAATGTAGTTACTAGTATTTTCATCTAATTTCAAGCCCTGTCCTTAAACTTCTTGAGACTTGCTTCTTAACCCTTTTTAATGTAAATCCATATTTATGTCAAAAGTTAAGACATTGCTGCAACACTGATCTAATTGGTCAAAAGCCAAAATTAAAACCACAAATGAAGGGCTGTGTGCAAAAAGGGAGTAAGTCACTCAATCTTGTTCACATTCTAAACTCTCCCTTAGAAAACAAAGAAATTGAAGGAGAATTTAGAATGTTATCAGGAGACAATTAATATGGTTATTGCCCTTTTTGCACATATATAGCCCTTCAAATTATACAATGTAGTTCAGCAAGATTTTACTTATAAAAATTCATTTGTAAATCTAGTAGTGACAGTTGGGGTCGTTAATTGTACTCACATATCTAAACATCTACTCGAATTTTGCAAGTGCATGTGTGAGCCTCCAGTCCTGTGTGAGGACAGCAGTTTCTCAAGGGTTTCACAATAAATTAACTAGAGATTGCAAGGAAAATATCTTACCTTATACTTTCTTTGATGGAGTTGCTCTTGTAGTTCTTTAAGTCCGTGTCAAGCTTTTCAAGCTTAAAATACATCAAAAGATGGGAAGTGGAATGAGTTATTTTGTAATATTATAACAGTCTCCTTCCTTGAAGGAAAAACAAAGGAAATGAATGTTTAATGAGTAGTTTGTTAATCAGATTCATCCTGATTTACATAAACTTTTGCTTGAGTTTTCTCAGCTGAAATACAAATGTACATCATATTGCCAAAATAACTGAATTTTTTTTTACAGACATTATTTACTCTATACACATACAGGGCACAACGAAAATCAAAAAAGCAGCTTGCCCAAATACCTGGTTTTAGTAGCCTGAAGTGCAACCTGTGGACAGGAATCACTAGCCCAACAAGTTGAACTACATTTACTAGCCCCAGGCTATCGGACAGCACTTACATTGCGCCCTGATCTATGTTTGATAAGCCATATACAGAATTGATAGTTCCAATGCCCCATAGTTACTGTTGCTATGTCCCACACACCATAAAATTTTGCCAGAAAACGGCACAACAAAGTGCATTGATTGCAAAAATATTTATGTGTCTTCTTTAAATATTAGGTATTCTAATCATATATCATCATCAAACTAGTGAAATGCTAAAAACCTTTCTAAAAATAGATAGTCTTTGTTTAAATGCTCAAATGACATGATATATTCCTGTGGGAAAACTGCTACACTCTGATTGGTTCCCTATTGTTTGAGTAAGAACTATGAATTCATGTCCATGTTTTATTGGATTTACAAACTCTCACCTCTGGCTCGACTTTGTAAATCTGATAAAACATCGGCCACTCATTCTGTATCTAGTCTTCCCATATTTTCTAGTTACCTTTCCTTACCTTCAAAGCTGCCTTCTTGCTTGTCGTCTCCACCCAGGTATTCTCTACAGAAGGGATTTCCAAATCACCATGCCGAGTGCTGTTAATGCAAAGAATGCCATTATTGGGCCACATAGTGGGTGTATACAGATCAGAAGGGCCCCATTGAACTGCCTACCTACCCCCATCAGCCTGCCCCCTCCTCCCATCAGCCTGCCCCCTTCTCCCATCAGCCTGCCTGCTCCCCCCATGAACCTACCCCCTCCCCCATTAGCCTGCCCCCTCCCCCCATCAGCCTGCCCCCTCCCCCCCATCAGCCTGCCCCCTCCCCCCATCAGCCTGCCCCCTTCTCCCATCAGCCTGCCCCCTCCCCCATCAGCCTGCCCCCTCCCCCCATCAGCTTGCCCCCTCCCCCCCCATCAGCCTGCCCCCTTCTCCCATCAGCCTGCCCCCTTCTCCCATCAGCCTGCCCCCTTCTCCCATCAGCCTGCCCCCTCCCCCCATCAGCCTGCCCCCATCAGCCTGCCCCCTTCTCCCATCAGCCTGCCCCCATCAGCCTGCCCCCTTCTCCCATCAGCCTGCCCCCTTCTCCCATCAGCCTGCCCGCTCCCCCCATCAGCCTGCCCCATACCCCCCATCAGCCTGCCTCCTCCCCCCATCAGCCTGCCCCCCTTCTACCATCATCCTGCCCCTGCCCCCTCCGCCCATCAGCCAGCCCCCTCCCCCTCCCCCACTCCCTTATCACTCTCATATCAAGTCTTGATTGTAATTTAGCCACTGGATGTCACTTACTGGGTTACAATATGTATAAATGCCCTCTAACATTTTTCCCCATTCGTTTTCTGACTTTGTCTGACCTAGCTTACACATAATGTTTTGTTTTACATTTTCCCCTATTTCTGATTTTGCCTGACCTTAATTACCACCAAATCTTGGTGACAATTAATTACCCGCCAGTAACCCATAAACAATTTGGCTGCTAACTCAGTGGCCCTACTGCAACAATATGACCAAACCATCTACAATACATGCTTGAGAGTCTACCTGTGCTTTGCCTGTACTCCTAAAGTTGACTTTATAAAATAAAATATATATGAGTATGGGCAGTTAAAGCATCATTGGACTGTCAAGCATGTCTACAATACTGACTTGTGTAAAATTCTTAAGACACTCTGAGCAATAAAATCTGGCCACTTTATGTAAAATGGCTCAAGTTCTTACCATGCCTCAATAAGTCTCTGTAATATATCCTGATAAAGTTGTACATTAAATGTTTGCTTGGCATAATTTATTGCAATCCTGTTGATAATTAAAAGAACAATGTTGTGAGTTTAGGATTCGAATAAACCACTCGTCCGCTCATCAGGACGAGTGCTAAACGGCATCAGGCAAGCACTAGAGAATGGCACTTGCCCATTGGGCAAGTGGAGTCATGATACCCGTCACTGCGTATGAGATTTCCAAAGGGTAGATTTGTTGCTTAAAACCCAAAAAATGTCGTAGTATTTGGACAATTTATATCGAAACTTGAATTTGTTTTACAACAAGAGGTTGCCATCTTGCTGCTGGAGCCTGGAGTCTAATTGCATAAAGACGAGGACTCTTGACTGGTTTAGACAAAATTAAGACAACCAATCACATACCGCATACTTAAACAATATGCTATTTCCATGGCAGGAAGACTAGCAGGAAAGTTTTCTTCTCTGTCAAAATGAATGAGAAGTGATCGGCACCAGCTGTATGCATGTGCTGAAATGGGATTTTATTGTTAAAAAAACTAAGCAATCAGTTAAGAATTGGTTCAGAGAGAGAAAATCAAGTTGTCACACAGCTGCTTTAATATTTGCAAAGAACTGGATGAATGAACTTAACTTAATTATTGGATTCACGATTGTTGCAGCATAAATCTGTTCTTTGTCTCTTGTCTCTGCTTTACAGAACAGTGATATTGAAACAATGATTTATCAGAGGAACTTTATCATACTTTGCCTCTCATGATACGGCTGAACCAAATTTTCATTTTTAGTTTTTGCATTAAATTTTAAAGAGCTTAACTTATAGTTATTAAATGAAAGAGGAGAAAAAATATTTGTAGCTGTCTCAGAGGCTACAAAGCTTTGTGTAAGTTGTAACTTGTTTTTGAATTCACGTTGTCTTTATATAGGGGATTAACTTTAACTTACTCTAGCAAGGTGGCAAATAGTTGGAATCATACCTTCCAATTTTGCAACATTCTTTTCAGGGAGGGGAATCTACATGTAACACAATACTTCTTGAATCCCAAGAAAATCGTTTGGGCAAGTAAGAAGAGGATTCGGGCAAGTACAATTTGATATCACTTGCCTATAGGGGGTAAGTGGGTCTTTTCTAACCCTGGAGTTTAAGTAACTAGGTTAAAAAAGGGTAGTTAATATACCTTTTCCGCTTGGCTCAATGGTGTACCATTTCAGATTAATTTGTGACCATCCCCTTGTTTATTGTTTCTTTTATTTCTGGTTAATGCATGAATGATTAATGCATGAAGGATTAATGCATGAATGTCTTCTCGCCATCTGTAAACTGTTTCAAGTATTCTTTTTTCCCACGTACCGTTCCTGAATGGAATGACTTGCCTAGCCAGTCACAACTGAAGCCGACACAGTTAACAGTTTTCGAACCTTAGTTAACATTGCTATGTAAACATGACCGCTACCCTAAATTCCCATTTAATTTAATTATTTATTATTAATTAATTGTTTATCTATTATTATTTATTATTATCTATTATTATTTTCGTTATGTATAATCTTGGTGTAAAGCAACTCAGCATAACCAAGTAATAAACAGATTAAACAGAAACAGAGATATGTTGATATGGAGAAAATTACTTTGGACAAAGATTATTATTCCCAAAAGATTTGAAATATGACACCATTGAGCCAAGTGGAAAAGGTCTAATATTCTCTGATTGAGGATTCTTAGCCTCTAGATTGTAAATAATTTAAAGCTATTTATGAGCAATGTACAAGTAAAAGGAAGCAAGGACAGCAGCAACAACATAAGCCAAGACAGCTAGCCTAGAGTACATTCACATGCATACAATGTATTAACGGGCTAATTTTCTTCACCATCCCCTCTCTAAAGAAACAAACAAAATAGGTGAGTCAGCCCTGGTGTGTTTAATATGCATGTGTTTCTGCTTATGTCACTGCTGCCTCACTAGCTTGTGCTTGTGTTGCTACACTGTATAGTTCATGTCCTCACTTGTAAAAATTATCAGCACAAGAAAAAAACTGTTTCAAATTTATTGTTCTTCTTGTTATTATGCTTATGTTACTTGCTGTCCTGAGACACCAGCTTGTGCATTATGTTTGTACTGTCTTATGCTTCTGTTGCTATTTGGGCTTAATTCCTAGTGAAAGCTACATGTACATGTAATAAGTCATCCTAATTCTTGTTGTGGCCATATTTTACATGTACATGTAATTGGCATCCACATTTTACCCACTGCTGGGATTTACAAATAAACAAAAATATAAAACAAGGAGAAGTATGTAAACAACATCTTCCTGCTTCAGTGTGTCTTAGTGTGACTACAAAACCAGGGATACATGTACTTAGACAAAGAGAACCAATCACATTGCAGAACAAAAACAAAGTGTTCCACCTTGGAATAGTTTACCCATTGAGCTGTGGCAATTAAGCAATATCTCTTAATTAGTAGTTTTCGGTCTAGCTGCCAAAATTTATTTTCCCCGGTTAATTATAAGTACATGTATAGTTAATAAGATACATGGCATTCATGGAAAGCAGGTTTTTTATTTCCCTTTTATATTAAATAAAGTTGTAATTGACATTAGCTTTTATAGTAAGAAATAGTAGGGTAGGTTAATTGGGTAGCAGGCTGTATTTATTTACTAGAGCACTGTATTTATATCACTATAGTTAAAATTAAACAAGACTGTAAACCTATTTATAATAGTCAAGTACTAGCAATTAATAATTTTTATTATGTTGTATTTGTTTTTAAGTCAAAGTCTAAGTCTTTTGATTGAAGAAGATCACATGGACATGCATACTAGGATTGATACTTTGGAATGCTTTATTTTCGTTTTGCAAATTGTGTTTAGTTCTAATTATCTAAGTGACCCCGGTTTCAGTATACTTGCACTGTGACAAACCTTAGGGCATCAATCTCTAGGGCTGGACAGTGTTTTGCTACAAAAAGCAGTCTGTTTAGCTTGGTCAAACCAGTGTAGTTGGAGCCATATACATCCAAATCCTGTGGGAAAATGTCTCGCATTAAAATTGAGTACCGGTATATGATATGGAGCATCATTAATACCTCTTATGTACATGTACAACAGAGTGTGTCAGGTCCGTAAAGTAAGTTATGGACCGAGGTTTCCCCCTTTTGTATAGCCCAGGTGTGAAATGTGTGGGCCATAAAAAGGAGGGGGAAAATGAGGATTCATAACTTACAGTACAGACTGAGCAAATATGTGGTCAATACCAAGATGTTTATTACATTTTGTATATAGCTTCTTCGTTTTCTTTGAGACCAGAAGTGGGTGGAGGGTCCGTATGGGAAGTTATGGACTGCACATTGACCAATTATAGCTTGCAAAATTACTTAGCTATATAATACGTCATAATACTCCATAAATTGAATTGTACTTATCAATAGTATTAGTCCTAGAAAAGCAATAAACATTTATGACAGAAATATTCCTGAGAACAGTACCAGTGTTGCAGCCTCTATGAGGAAGTTGTCTTCTGTCACCTGCTGGTCACTTTCTGGCGCCATGTCAACCTGCATTGGCTCGACAGGCTGCATAAATAGATAACAGTGAGAATAAAATGAAGGGATACAGAGCACACATCTTCAACTGTAAGTCTTATTATTACACTTTTACATGTACATGTAGGACCAGTAATGAAGTATTGTATAGTTCGTTCAAGTGAAACTGTGAAGTATCCATGAAATAAACCAAACAGAGCATTGAATAAGCACAACTAGTGGAGCAATAATGTTTATCAGTTTGTTACATACATGTATAACCTAATACACCGAATATTAATGTCATACATTATTCGACCATCACGCATCAGTCCCTTTTAGTTTTACTCTGACAAGAACTAGAATAAAGTGAGCCACATTAGAGAAAAACTCCACCTCATAACCCCAACCACATACTCACCTCCTGATGTCTACCCATTCTTGCCGGTAGTGGCATGTTTAAATATTACCTTGGTCACTCTACAGTATGGTTTATTGCTTTTTGAGAACTAAAATATCAAAGAACTTTACCACTGCAGTTCACTTCTCGTACGATTCTTGTTCAAGTCCAAACCCCGACCCAGTCTTCCAACGGACATGTTACTAATTTTGGATTACAGGAATGAACCACAGCAGGCCCGGTAATGAATAATCTGGGATAGTTAGATTTTTTTTAACAGAAAGGCTTAAACCAAGAGTAACAACTAGAGTATTTGCGGGGGGGAGGGGGGAGGGGTTCGTTCGACCTGCCCCCTCCCTACCGTATCAGCTTTGCTGTAGTCTTCGGACTTGTGATTTTATTTTTGTGGAGGGAGGGAAACCGCCGGTCTGTTGAGCGGGAGATCACAGGTTAAAACCCCAGCCTGACCAACACTCAGCACGTCTTCTCGGATAAGGACGTAAAATCGTAGGTCCACTGACGGAGACAGGTCTAGAAGTGACCTTGAGTTCTATATATTGTTTGTACTCCTGTGATCAGGCTCTGATCAGGCTCATCAGGCTCTGATCCGAATGTTTCAAATCAAATCAAACCGGAGAACCCGAAGAAACCAACTCAATTCACATAGAATCAAATCCGACCTACACCCCCAGCTTTAGTCAAAATGAAAACAACTGAAACTAACTATCCGATTATCAACTGAGAGCATGTAAACAAGAGACACCATATAATTATTTTTTATCAAGGTCCGCGCGAGCGGAGATGAGAGAAAAGAAAAAGAAAATTGGAGTTGGGTTACCTGGCTGGCGAGGGATTTTTCTAGCCCCGCCTCAGACTCTCTGAGGATTTTGCACCACAGGAAAGTAACACAATATTCCATGTTTTCTTCTTTTATTCCCACAATACAGTTGCCTGCGGAGAAGGCTAACATATAGCATGAGTGTGAAATTTTGCTGGATGTTCTTGCCCGCCCGCCCGACCGCCCGACCACTAGCCTGCGTCGCATCCGAACTGAACACCGGGGTTCAGTTCGGATGCGACGCAGGCTACCCGACCACCCGCCCGACCGTTGCACCAGCGCGCGGAACACGTGAGGTTTTCGAGTCCTGAATCGGGTGCTCGATTTTGTTTAATAATAATAATAATAATATTGTGACAGGAAAGCTCCACTCACAATTTCCGAGTTTCAGGGAGGTCCTCTTTGGCTATTTATATTAGCCCACCGATACACCGCTCTGAACTGGGGTAAGAACCGCGTTTAGATTACTGATACTGATGAGGCTCGCAAGGAATGGAAAATGAGTTTTAGTGCCTATTTTACTTATCCGAAAATGAACAACATTTTAAGGTCCCGTTGTGATCAATAAATGCGTATGCACCATAATACCAGGCAAACAATGCTTCCTAATGATATATGTATACATGCATGTATTGTATACATAACTCGTTCTGTGTATTTGACCGTGGTAACAAAACACTCGAAAGCAATGAATATCACGGGGCTGCGCCCCTCGAGTTCGAGTTTTGGTATCAAAACACATTAAAGAAAACGAATTTCGTTTTTGATATATAACATAAAACACGCATTTTTAGCCAATCAGAACGCGCATAATATTGTGGTTATGTTATGTAACTCCATGTACATCTTAAGCTTGGTTCACACCAGCGACGCAAGCATAAGTATAAGTAACATACGCAGATGCAGTGAAAGCATTGATCGTTAGCATTCAGTACTTGTTCTTCTCACAGATGTGATTACAGCGTCTGCTTGTTTGAACCAGGCTTAATGCGTGCGTCGCTAGTGTGAACCAGGCTTAATGCGTGCGTCGCTAGTTTGAACCAGGCTTAATGCGTGCGTCGCTAGTTTGAACCAGGCTTAATGCGTGCGTCGCTAGTGTGAACCAGGCTTAATGCGTGCGTCGCTAGTTTGAACCAGGCTTAATGCGTGCGTCGCTAGTGTGAACCAGGCTTAATGCGTGCGTCGCTAGTGTACGGTGGCCCACAAGTGTCACGGCACAACCGAGAAAGTCACGGCACAACCACAAATCTCACGGCACGCCACCAAGATTCCCACGGCACAACCGCCAATTCCACGGCACAACCACCACAAAGCTCACGGCACGCTACCAAGATTCCCACGACAACCTCCACAAAGTCCACGGCACAACCTCCACAAATTCCACGGCGCAAACCACAAATTGTACGGCACAAATAAGTAAGTCACGCCACAACCGACTCAGAAGTTGCGGCGGAAGTGGATAGTCCACGGCGGAAGTGGAAATCTACGGCGGAAGTGAACTCAGACCACCACAGGCAACCCATATACAAGAACGGAACACATATGACGAAATTATAGGAATGCTTTACCATGATTTTGGAATCGAAATGAGCTTGAGTTCTTTAAAAAGGTGGTTCAAAACTCTGAATTTATCCAGAAAAAAATGTCAACTACGACGTGAACTCTTGTCAGGCAAGCCATTCAAGACCTGTTAGATGGACCAGATGCCAGTGTTGGTTATCGGTCTAGCTTCGACTGAGAGGTATGATTGTGCACCGGATTGTCGTAAGTTCAAGAAATTATGCGAGAACTGGATCCAGAAGGTCCAGGCAGGAGCCCATAACCAGGAGCGTCCATATGTCCTATATAGTTGTCACAGCGTTTTTACAAGTTGGGCTATTTTTAGATTATTTTCCCGGCCAATTAATGGTGCACCGTGGCGGAACAAAAGATACCTCATTAGCTACTTTTGTTATACTAAACAACATGGCTGCTACGCTTTTGTGATTTGATTCCCTTAGGCGGAATAATTGCAACTCAACAATAGCGGGAAACCGTTCTAAAAATAACCTAACTTGTGAAAACGCTGTGACATAGGCCTAGTATGCGGGATGGACGCTCCTACGGCCATCCCTTCATGTAGGACGACACGAATTGCTACCAAATTGTATTCTATTGTATTGTGTTGCGTTCTATTGTTGTATTGAATTGTATTGTGTTGTATTCTATTGTATTTTTGGTAAAAAATCATGTCGTCCTACATAAAGGGATTGCCGCTCCTACAACCCTTGCCATTTAAGTCGGACCGCTTCAGCAATTTCCGGCTATTTTTAACACAACCCCCCTCCCCCATTTCAATGTTGGTTTTCGAGCAGACTGAAATGTTGCCTTTCTATCCCAACATTGTGAAGGGGGAGGGGGGACAAGCGAACTCGCATAAAAATGCCCGCGATGTGTCGGAGGAGTTCGTTCAGTGTTCTGAATAGCCTTATTTTGTCGGGCGGTCCGTACTTAAATGGCGAAGGTTGTAGTTATGGGCTCCTGGTCCAGGAGAGCGCACATGTTCCGTCGGCAAGAATACATTTGCCCTGGCCCCAACAGCGTATGGCAAGCTGACGGATATGATAAACTGACGCCATACGGTTTTCCTTTATAAAACAAGTATGCTATTTTTACTTAGTTCAGTATTATAGTCTGGATAGTTCAGTCTCCGTTCTTGTATATGGGTTGCCTGTGGTGGTCTGAGTTCACTTCCGCCGTGGATTTCCACTTCTGCTGTGGACTACCACTTTTTCTGAGTAGGTTGTGCCGTGGCTTACTTTATTTGTGCCGTACAATTTGTGGTTTGTGCCGTTTAATTTGTGGAGGTTGTGCCGTGGACTTTTGTGGCGGTTGTGCCGTGGACTTTTGTGGCGGTTGTGCCGTAGGAATCTTGGTGGCGTTCCGTGAGATTTGTGGCGTGCCGTCAGCTTTGTGTGGCCCAAGCTTAATGCGTGCATATCTACTGTGAACCAGGCTTAATGGGTGTGTCGCTAGTGTGAACCAGGTTTAATGCGAGCGTCACCAGTGTGAACCAGGCTTACTGCGTGCGTCGCTAGTGTAAACCAGGCTTAATTCTTGCGTCGCTAGTGTGAACCAGGCTTAATGCGTGCATATCTACTGTGAACCAGGCTTAATTCTTGCGTCGCTAGTGTGAACCAGGCTTAATGCGTGCATATCTACTGTGAACCAGGCTTAATGGGTGTGTCGCTAGTGTGAACTAGGCTTAATGCGTGCATATCTACTGTGAACCAGGCTTAATGGGTGTGTCGCTAGTGTGAACCAGGTTTAATGCGAGCGTCACCAGTGTGAACCAGGCTTAATGCGTGCGTCGCTAGTGTGAACCAGGCTTAATGCGTGCGTCGCTAGTGTGAACCAGGCTTAATGCGTGCGTCGCTAGTGTGAACCAGGCTTAATGCGTGCGTCGCTAGTGTGAACCAGGCTTAATGCGTGCGTCGCTAGTGTGAACCAGGCTTATAATGCGTGCGTCGCTAGTGTGAACCAGGCTTAATGCGTGCGTCGCTAGTGTGAACCAGGCTTAATGCGTGCATATCTACTGTGAACCAGGCTTAATGGGTGTGTCGCTAGTGTGAACCAGGCTTAATGCGTGCGTCGCTAGTATGAACCAGGCTTATAATGCGTGCGTTGCTAGTGTGAACCAGGCTTGATTCTTGCGTCGCTCGTGTGAACCAGGCTTAATGCGTGCGTCGCTAGTATGAACCAGGCTTATAATGCGTGCGTTGCTAGTGTGAACCAGGCTTGATTCTTGCGTCGCTAGTGTGAACCAGGCTTAATGCGTGCGTCGCTAGTGTGAACCAGGCTTAATGCGTGCGTCGCTAGTGTGAACCAGGCTTAATGATTGCGTCGCTAGTGTGAACCAGGCTTACTGCGTGCGTCGCTAGTGTGAACCAGGCTTAATGATTGCGTCGCTAGTGTGAACCAGGCTTAATGATTGCGTCACCAGTGTGAACCAGGCTTACTGCGTGCGTCGCTAGTGTGAACCAGGCTTAATGATTGCGTCGCTAGTGTGAACCAGGCTTAATGCGTGCATATCTACTGTGAATCAGGCTTAATGGGTGTGTCGCTAGTGTGAACCAGGTTTAATGCGAGCGTCACCAGTGTGAACCAGGCTTACTGCGTGCGTCGCTAGTGTGAACCAGGCTTAATGATTGCGTCGCTAGTGTGAACCAGGCTTAATGATTGCGTCCCTAGTTTGAACCAGGTTTTGTTACCACTGTTAGTTTCGTATATCACTCACTGTATTCCTCATACAATATTATATATTTCTTCTATGCTATATACCTAATGGCATCAGTAGTAACGGTTTTATATTTAACTTTTTCATATTTATTATAGCTATGTAACGGTTATCACGTACCACATTTAAACGAGGCTCCGCTGGTTCACTCTGTGAAACGTGATTAAATAAACACTACACTACTGCTACTGCTGCTACGGCTCAGTGCTACTACTACTAGTATACCTAATAGGTAGTGAATGCTGCCACTCAGTTTAAGGAAATATATTAGAAGAAAACCTACAGTAGCTCTTTGGCAGGAAAAATACATTACAGGGTAACGAAAATGTCAAGGTGTGATATGTGTTAGATGAATCTATTGTGTAGCTTTGGGGCTATCTTGATCCCTATCTTGATCCCTATCTTGACCCCTATCTTGACCCCTATCTTGACCCCTATCTTGACCCCTACTTGACCGGCCTATCTTGACCCCTATCTTGACCCCTATCTTGCCTGAAGCCTGTTTGAGCTGTGGCATGTTTTCTCAAAAGTTATCCCGATTTATTTTCAGTTTGTCCCGATATATCAATAGTTTTCCGGTAAATTTCATGAGTCTACCAATTCACGACATTTTCGTAAGATTCCCTGCAAAACAAACTGCTGTTCTCCCAAAACAGGCACACATATATTAGAGTCCGATGAAGCGTAAACACCGGAAATCAATTGTAATTTCTAATTTAGGTGTTTCGAATACCGTTGTCACTTTTCAAATTGTAACTACATGTATATTGATTTGACTTTTTTGAAGGTAATAGAAGAAAATTATTTGTTGCTAATCATATTGATAAGAGGAGAGATCTTGCTCTTTTGAAAATAGTCATTATCTCCGCCCCAAACTATCAAACTATACGCTCACACTGAGTCCGACTAAACGACTCCAGTGACGCGTGTATGGAGTCATCAACTTAGCATGATCATCAAGTTACAAAACATATTTTCTGGGTTAGTAAATTTCATATCAAAACACGAGAATAATAAGGATCACTGAAGGAATTGTGGTAAAACTACAAACGAAGACGATCACAATTTATTTACACTTGCTGTAGTAAACGCTCAGATTGCATTATGGTTCACGCGCATTGATTTCTTTTGCGTCCTTGCGCATATCCACAATGCAATGCGCTGGAAATGCGCAAAAAAATCGCCTCTACTACACAAATTAATACTGCTGCCTTGCATGCTCGCTCGCTTCAGGCTTGCTCGTTGCGGAAGCAACTACTACTGCTGCTACTACTATTACTGCTACTACTAAACAAAGTTGGCGCGTGAATCCTTGATAGCTCTTTCATCATTCAGTTTATACTGAAACCACTCATTCACGCGTAAGCATAACAAGCGGCCGAAAGCTTCCATACTTCCAAGCGTTATTCACAGCGTAAAGAAAAGAAATAGTTCGAGGCTGAACTCTGAATGCAAATGGCAGTTTTCTCGAGATAACTGATTTTCGTGATGTGCCACCAAGTTTGACAAGAAACGAGGTCCTTCTGCATCGATTAGCAATCTCAAAAGCCAAGACTCGCGACTGCAACTTGTTAATAACCTTCGTCTTAAACTTTCGAACTCCAAATAACAAGCAACGCGAGTTCAAGAAACGAATAGACGTTTTTATTCCAAAATGTCCCTTCGCCATTAGTTCCTTTAGTCCTGGTTTTGGTGTGATATCATCGTCTTCATCCAAAGCGCATGCGCAAAGCTTTATGTCCACATTCTTGTCTACGCATGCGTCGTACTTGCCATATATGCTAAGACGGGTGACTTTTAGCAATGTTATATTCGGATGCCCCACAGACGAGTGATTCAACTGAACCTCGAATCTCTCCACTGAGGTTGCGCCATAGGATGGCTCTACCACCAGCACGAAAGTCGTGATGAAAAATTTCCCCGCCATTTTTTGGCGCGGGCGTTCTACCGCCTTCCCGAGAAATCTTGCACACTCGCCAAAGCCGAGTAAATTTGAAGAGGTTTTAGTCTTCCGTCCCTTCCTGTACTGTTGCGAAATCATGTTATTGATTTCCCCAAGGGCTACTTCTGCGAGCCAATGAACCTGCTGAGATTTTGCACTGATGAAGTGATTCCATCCTCGACATCTACAATAAGCGTCAGAACTGAGCCCCTCGAGGTCTGCGCATGTGCGATTATGAGGAATCGGAGCTAGTAGACCATTCGTCCGATAATTGTATGCGTGCAAGGATGTTTCTGTAAATGATTTTAACATCCCATGCAAGTCGATTAGAGCAACAAGCTTATTTTGATTCAACATTAACGCTTTCATTTGTTTTTTGCCGAGCTTTTTAGCAACTTTATCAGGAATTACCATAAACATGACTGGCGAGAACACTTCCAATCGACCTTGAAATGTACTAATGGAATAATCCGTCGTCTTGGAGCCATGATCAGATAAAATGATAGTTATCGTGTTCTTAAGCTTTGACATGCTATCCACAAAATTTGCCAACGGAATGTCATCAGTCCGTATTCGGTTGCCCGTGGATTCGTGCGCTGTGTTGAGATGCGTATACACAAAAGCGGGAGCAGTACTTTGCACACTCTCCGTTCCCTCAAGAAATTTCTCAACATACTTGAGCAGATATTCGCTCATAAACTTGCCGTCAAAACAAATCTGTGGAAGGTTTTTGAACGGATTTGTGTGCCCTAAGGATTGCAGCCCTTCGCACGCAAATTGGCTGAGACCTCTGTTATCAATGAATCCTTTGGTTGACTGAATGTAATTTTTCCATACTGCCTTAAACTTTTTCGTAAACGTTTCAACTTTTTTCTTGTAGCTCGTAGAAAGAGCAGTTCCCCAGAAGTCAAAGAAGCACAAGTCTTCTTGAAGAAGTGTCTGATATCCACGCTTTTTGAATCTTTTCATGAGATCAGAAATTCCTGAATTTCTGTTATTTGTACCAAGATCTGCTTTAAGCAATTTAGTCCCAGCGAAGAGCATTCTTAAGTGTGTTAAAGTAAAAGAAGCATAACTCTGGACAAGCTCAAAATCTAGCACCGTTGCACTGGAATTGCGGTTGCGGGCTAACTGACGCAAAACCTTAACCGTATGCGGTAACGATCTGTAAAAGTGAGGTCTCGACACTGCATCTTCGATCAAAATGTTCACATTAATGTTCAAGCCGCCTGAACGTTTTGCGCGTTTCAAAATTTGCGGAAAAATCAAAGCCTGCTCATTCTCGTCTTTTAAACATTTCAAAAAACAAAAACTGAATCCAAGTAGAGAATTTTTCTTGATTAGGGCAGGTAATTCGAATTCCAAATCATTAACAGAATTAAATTTCTGCCAGAACTTTTCGTCCGGGATGGAGCCGTATCGCTTATCTCTACATCCTAAAAGAACTTGCTGGTCGCGGCAAGAATCCACATCACACTGTACACGAACTTCATCACTTGTGCTATGGCGATATTTTGTATGTATTTCGCAAATCCTGTGCGAACCTCTCTCGTTGCATTTTGGTGGCTTTGAATTTATATTGTATTCTCCAAAATAGCTAAAAGCCTCGCGACAGTCTTTCTCTGTCCTTTTGTGAGGAACGCAAGTCATATTCTCGTATGCGATGAATGTTTCTTCTGGTCTACTGAGTCCTTCATATGAACAACTTGTTGTTCTCAGTTCTTTTACTGAACGCCTTGAATACGTTTTTACTTTTTTCCTGTCCTTTATAATTACTTCAACTAAATTTGAAGACGTCGTGTCTGTCGCTTCATCTTTTTTACGAATTGGTGAAACATTGAGTGGTTCTTCTCGTTTGGTATTTTTTGTATGTGTAAATGTAGATAAAGGAGTATCACTGTGTGATTTCTTAAGACTTGTTCTTAACTCCTTTTTACGTTCAACACGAGTAGTCGGTTTTGGTTGTCCTGGGTCCTCGTCTTGATCACCTCGGCCATTGTCATTATTCAATTGCTTAATATCTCCTTGACTAGTAAAGCCTTCAATACTTTTTCTTGGTAATATTTCCTCTTGAAATATGTCAGTTTCTGCATCCAAAAGAGCATCTCGTGTATTCGCAGTGGTTGGAGATTCTTCCATGTCTTTTCTTATATCAAAATTTCTTTTGGTCGTTAAGATATCCTGATCATCTTTCGTTGGCTTGGCTTTCCTATATGAAGATTTTTTCCGAGTTTCTCTAGATGTGCGTTTCTGCACTTCATATCCAACTTGCTTGCTTATTTCGTCTCCTGCAGTAAACAAATTACGTGTATTAATATTTGCAACATTTCAAACCGTACCAAAGTTTGAGAAGGGTCCCTGGTTAATAACGGGATGCGGTGCAAGCGCCACAGCCCTTAAAAGGTACGGAAGCAAAAACATTTTTTACGCGAGTAATCCCCCATTTTAAGTATATATTTTAGTAAAAACTCTCTCTGAATTTCTAACGAGGCCTGAAACAACCATGGGGGCTGATCAAAGCCAGCAGTCCCGGCTAATCCACAGATCGAATTGGAATTTAGCGTGTTGGTTTTTGCGGAGGGAGGAAAACCGGAGAACCTGGAGAAAAACCTTCGGAGCAAGGGCGAGGTACCAACCAACTCAACTCACATATGGCGCCGCGTCCGGGAATCTAACCTGGGCCACAGAGGTGAGAGGCGAAGTGCTTAACCACTGCACCACCCCGGCTCCCCTATATATATTTTAGTTTATGAAAAAATGGATACGAGTATGAGCCATTTTGTATCTTGGATCTGATGACGTTACTTGATTGTGACACAACAAAACAGCTATTGTTTTCTGACATTAAAGGCAACCGTATGACGTCATAAGATCCAAGATGGCGGCACCCGGGAAATTCAAAGCCCAAAATTGCTCAAACTCGTATCCAATATTTTTCAAAAACTAAAATATAATTTCCAATTTTTCAACAAATTTTTAATGTAGACCATATGTATTGCCAACACTTTAACGGCAACTTGCTCCAACAGTCGAGGTTCCTTTAAAGCATGTTTATGCAACAGTAGTAGGATTCAAGTACGTACCGTGTGGAATATCCTGTGTGACACGTTTGTGGAGTTGTGTCCTTGTTATGTCATGATTGTTGGTGAGTAGATGAAGAATAATACTAGATGCCGCCATAAAACAGAGAAGAATAAGAAATTTCCTCTTCTGAAAATAAAAAGGAATGGTACACAAATTTAATATCACTCTGGCCTCAACACAGTTGACACGGAGTGCGAATCTTCAACACAGTGTGACGTATAACAGCCAGATTACCCAGAAAGAGCCTCTCGTGTTATCTGTCGAGAATCTCACTTCCATGCCAACATTAGGTTCAGCATTTGAACCTCGTCCCTGATTGGATAATCTACTCATTACCAGACGCGAGACTGAGTGTTAGATCAGTGTACCGATAGTTTTCATTGGCTACGTACCAATGGCCCAGCTAAACCGATTTGACGTGTTTTCTTGATTTGAAACTCAGCGCATGGAAGAGAGATTCTCAACGGATAACACCAGAGGCTCTTCTGTTTCTTCTCTCCTCTCTCTTCGAGCCTCTGGAATCCAGGGTACAACCAGCTATGCATTGTCGAGCTGATTAAACCATCTTACTGTGAATGTAATAACGAACACATCTTCAAGCCGTAACAATGGTTAAGACGCTTTCCAACTGCAAGTTAATTATACAAGCATTTATTCTCATGCTGTTCAAAGTACCCGTTGTACGAAGCAGTATTCCCCCTCCAAAGTTATTTTCCTTTTCCGTTTCGTGGCCCTCAATTAAACTTCTAGTTGGGCACAACTACAGGTCCCGGTTGTTCGAAGCAAGGGTAAGTTTATCCCAAGGTTAGCGCTAAATCTGTAATTGTATTCTGTACAGTTTACCCTCGGGTTAGCGATTTAACACCGGCCGGTAGCGCTTATACTATACCCTTGCTTCGAACAACCGGCCCCAGTGTTTTAGTCGCTCATTTTCCCACTACCAAAACGAACGGCTGACCAAAACTTCTTCTTTATTCAGGATGAGATCTAGGCCATTCCAGGAGCCCATTACCCGGAACATCCATCTCCCATACTAAATATAGAATTATTTCGCGGGAGAGATCGCGCGCCCCTCACTCTCTCCTCAGTCTCTCTGCACGAAAAAGGTTTAATGGTGTGTGTGTTGTGGGGGTGCCGGGGGCAACGATACGGTACGCCTCGCGTTGACCGACATTTTTTCGGGCTGCTGAATTCACCGCTTGGAATTCAGTTCGCGAGAAAATCATTATAAATATAGTACGAAGCGAGTAAATGCTGTGACACCTAACAACTACAGATGGACGCTCCGCCGGGTAATGGCTCCTGGCCATTCTGAATATTTAATTAGTAAAATTTATATTCGTCTCAAGTCAACTGAAACCAGTACATTGTATCGGCTTCGAAATGAAAAGATCTCAATCAGTGTGTTTTTATAGAAAATCTCGTCAAACATGAAATAAGTCAGCAGATATGAAATACCTTGAAGTGCGGTTGGTATTTAACTTATATACGTATAAACTTATCTCTGTTACTCACCAACATTGTGAGGAGGCTCGAGCTTTGTCCTTTCCCTTGGTTTCTGGCGCTCATGATATTCTAAACTTCTATCATTAAGCATCACCAGACAAAAGACCGGTGTACTCAGAAATCTCGGCTAATAAATTCTACATCACCGGCCATTCATGATCAGAAGTCAAAATTAACATTTCCCAGTTGCTTGCTCAGCTTGAACGATAACTAATTTACAGAGTACACTATAGCTATAAGAAACTGATAGATTAATTACGCTATTTCAAAGTATTGTGAATATGATTTTCAGTAGTAAAAAAGTATCATTTTTCACTCTTTTTGTCCTGAGACTTTTTCTCACTACATTACCATAAAGCAGCGTTGTGCCACCGAAAGGCACCTGTGATCACGTGACTCTTACACGCGGTTGGTGGTCAGTTTCTTGATAGAGTCGGCTCGAGCCAAACCCCATATGTTCAACTTTATCATGACAAAAGACAAAAATAACTACTCAGATTAGCAAAGTACAGTTATGCTTTGCAGGTATACTGGAGAAAATGTTGTGAAAATTTTGATCAGTGAAGGATGGTAAGGACTCGAGGGAATTAAAATACCTGCTGAAAATATTCAAAGTATAAAATCGCACTGTACTCGTTACCATGCAACAAAGCTCATGTGTTAGTTAATCTATATGCATGTTAGTTAATCGATAAGGCAGCATATAAAGATTTTCGCATTTTACTTAAAACAACTGAAGGGGTCGAAAGAAGCACTTCTATCTACGAAAATATCTGTTCATGTATCTTGAACTTCTGTTTTGTGTTTACTGTTCTTCAATATCAGAAAATACATGGCCCAAAAAATCTCAATGATCGGCCAAAAATTAAACTTACCGTACCGTTGAAAAGTGCGAATTTTTATGAAGTCTATTTGGCTCGTCAAAGTACCCGTGGCCCACCTTAAATGTTATCATGTATAAATAAAGATACTTATAAAAGAAATTTAAGTGACGTGAAATCGGTTCCGACTAACCCCTCGCCGGGAAATCTGGTTTCTGGAAGAAGCTTTAATCTTTGCCATCCTCTATCTTCGGGGGTAGAAGCGGAATATTTTCACTCTAAAGATTCCGTATTCCTCTGATCTTCTAAGGTAAATATTCCCATTCCGGCTACTAATTTTTTTTTGGATATTCCTTATTCTTTTTAATTTTCGAAAGTGTCATGCGCTTTATTGAAATATTCCGTATTCAGTATATTTTTCAGGCAAATATTCAATATTCCTCAGTTTTCAACCACGATATTCAATATTCAATATTCCGCTTCTACCCCCGATCTATCTAAAAAGTTTGAAAAGCATGTCAGGATATTCACGTGGTATTTCTCCTCGATCTCAGGATGTTATATTTGTAGTTTTGTTTTAAAGGAACTTGAAAGTTCAATTCAGTTGACGTAGCCCCTTTAAAAACTAAATTAGCTTAATTTAGTATTAACTAGTTGACTTATCCTAATTTAAAATGTCCCGCGCCAATGCTTCTCAGATCCAGGGAGACGTTGACTCGCGGTTTGACTAAGTCTAGTGTACATTTGTATGAAACAACGGTTTATATTTTCAAAACATTCAACCCCCCTTGATTTCACTGTGACCGTTGGTCTTGCGGTTACACTAATTTAGGTGGCACGTGTGTGGATATCGTCTTTCAGCCAATCAATCGTGTTCAACTCGAGTGAGCGCAGCGAACGAGTGAGATATCGTGAAGACTCGAAGATCAATTCCATATATCCCGCGCGTCCTATTCTCTGTATATAATTTAGTTAAATGTATCTAAATCGTTAACATCGACTCAGCGGTTATAAGATCGAGCTAACTAAATATATTGTGAGCTATGTTGTCGATATTGTGAGCTAGGAGAAACGGATTTCCAACCTCTGATCCAAGGTACGAATTCCGCGGTCGAATTGGAATTTGGGTTGGAATAGACCGAAATCAAGATGCTGTCATATGGACGGCGTAATGGACTCGTCAAGAACAGCAGCTAAAGTTACAAAGAGGCCCACAAATTGACCACGAATACAATTAACATAACTTCCAGAGGTTTTATATAGCTCCATCACAGGATGGACAGGATACAACTTATATTTTGGGACAAATATAAACATACATTTGAGACAATCAACGTGTTTTACATTAATAAGTAGTGTTTACAGTAAAAGGTCAACTACTTTAATTTACATACGAGAAAAACAAAAATATTAAATTACATCTATATACTAGGGGAGCAGAGAATGAAAGTCACCGCGCTACCGGCCACTCCTAAAGACTGCTAATATTCAGCTAATAATTCTTCCCTTTGGTTATTACTAAGAGGATTTCAAATGAAAGTGTATTTCATCTTCAATCTCATTGGGAACACAGGGCACCATCAGAAATCCGAAGAAGGGTAGTCCAAAATAAAAAATAAAAATCCTGGAACGCAAAATATCAAAGAAAATAACCTGCCCTACACAACCAAGGGGCCAAAAAAATGTGCATCTTGAGGAAGTCCTACCTCCCCCATCCACATTTCTAATGGTGCTTCCCTTGGACACTGAAAACATTTTTTTTATGCGAGTACCCCTTCCTCCCTTCCTCCACTAGGGGACATGCAAAACGTCTCCTGGTGTGTGATTGTCTGGCTGCATTGATGTATATATAGTGGCCCGAGTGAAAGCCCAGATGGGCTCTTGTTACATTAAAATTTACAATTTTATTGAAATCTTATATCAGAGTTGTTAATTTTAAATTTGATATTTTGAGATACCCCCCAATATTATTGTTGCTTTTGGTTTTTGTTTCAAGAAAATATATTTCCAATAGTTGGGGGATTTCCCTGAGAACCAGTGTTTTAAAATATATGGATAATAGTGGGGTGTTGTATTTACCCATAGTTGCAGTTGATACATATTATTGTTTATGATCATGATTTATTATTATTATTGAAATCTTATAATTATACAGTAGTTGTTAATTTATGTGATATTTTGAACACCAGAAAATAAAAGGCTATATTATTGTTACTATGGTTTTGTGTTTCATGAAAATATGACTGTTTCCAATGATTGGGGGGATTCTCAACCATGGATTATTACCTACCTCGTAGTAGACTGGGTTCTTGATCAATTTTTTTTCTTTTGTGCCGAAGCTGGTCGAATTGTTTTTTCTCATTTTTGCTTTTTGCCCCCCATCACTTTTCTAATGGTCTGTCCCTAATATAGAAATCCTTCAATTCTTGCAGTCTCTGTTGAACTAAGCACTTACCAGGCAGTTAATCTCTTGGCGTTAACGGCTTTCTGACTTTTTAAAAGCCGTAACATACTGATCATTAACTGTGAATTAGCTTTAAAATATATCCTCGATGCTAGCGCTGTATTTCATATCCATGGGCCCTTTACAGGAATGCAATCACGTGGCTGTGCTACATGCCAAAAAAATCTGACTTCATTTACTTAGAGGCACTTTTATGAGATCGGTAGTGTTATTAGCAAAACCTGTTGGTAAATGCTATTTTCCACCTCCAATCGATTGTCGATCTTTCTAAAACAGCGTTTTTAAAGATAGCTTGCCATCCAGCATCCATGGCAACATTTTTCCCATGGAGATCACGAGCTCGATTCATTCGTTTATAAAATGAAGTATTTTATCAGCACGTGACTGTATCCTGCAAAGGCCGGCCTCGATGCTTTAGCCAAACTGATCTATTTATCGATTTTACTATGTTTAGATTCAATGATACGCGCGACTAGGAGCAAAATATCAAAATCAAACTTATTCTCCCGTCATTTTTAAAATGATGATTCAGCGCTATTAACATAACCTGGATCGACTAACCGGGATCGACTAGATTCAGTTGAGAGCATTACAAATGAAACTCTCATCTGTCTTAGAATTAAAGGCGACAACTTATAGTAGCAGAGGCGGATCCAGGGGTGGCGAAGGCTGGGGGATTCAATACATCCATTATTACCCAAGGGATATTTGCTAGGGAGTAGAAACAGGCAAAAGTTATTCCTGTGTTTAAAAGAGGGACGCGCTCAGACAAAAAACAATTACAGGCCGATTTCCGTGATACCAGCAATAGCAAAAGTAATTGAACACATCCGTTTACGACCAGTTTTATACATATTTACAAAACAATGGCTTACTCACAAATTGTCAATCAGGTTTTCGTCAACCGACATTCAACAGTTACTGCACTACTTGATGCCACTGGCAAATGTGCTTTGAACATAGAGAATGAATTGATTAACGCCATTATTTTCATCGACCTAAAAAAAGCGTTCGACACTGTTGACCACACAATAGTCCATTCAGGTATTTTCCGCTGAATGCAATGATTACAGACGCATGTACGCAGGTTTAGCCTCATTCTGAAGTTAGACATACATAAATACCAGCGAGAAGGTGCAAAATGCGAAACTATAACAATACGCAGAGTTGTGAATAACCCACCTTCTCGCTGGTATTTATGAATGTTAACTTCAGAATGAGGCTAACCCTGCGTACACGCGTCTGTATACATTGTATTCAGCGGTAATTTTCGAATACGAAACTGGACTATTCTGCTACAAAAACTACAAAACTACGGCGTGTGCCAGTCCAGTACGGCATGGATTCAATCATATCTTAGTGGAAGAGAGCAGAAGTGTGTGGTCGACGGAATATTGTCAGACACTGAAGTCCTTTCCTGTGGCATTTCCATTGGAACTATTTTAGGGCCTTTATTGTTTTTGCTTTATATTAATGACCTTCCAAATTGGTTGTAGTTTTCAAACACGCAAATGTATGCGGAAGATACTTGAATAGACGACAAAAACGGAATTTCTACTAGTTGGCTCACGACAAAGATCCTCCCATATGACCAACATTACAGATTGCAGATGAAGTCATCCACCGAATAGACTCGGCTAAGTCACTAGGGGTTTATATTGACGAATCACTCACTTGGGCAAGCCATGTCGAGAAGATTTCAAGTAAAATCGCAGGTGCGATTGGCGCGCTTAAACGGATAAAGCCCTTTGTCCCAATGTCCTCCCTCGAAACTATGTAAAAAACGCTTATCCAACCAAATTTTGATTACCGCAGCATAGTCTGGGATGGACTGGGCACTGAGCTTTCCCAAAAATTACAAAAACCTCAAAATCGAGCAGCCAGAATAATTACAACTTCAAACTTCGATGATATAGGTGCTGGCCCTCTTCTTGAAAAATTAGAATGGGACCGACTATTTACTCGCCGAAGTAAGCTATTGGCCATCGAGATGTACAAAGTATATAATAATCAAGCGCCTAATTATTTAATTAATACATTTTCCAAAGTTGTGACGCCATATAATATGAAGCTCGACAACAAAATTACAATTGCCTCTCCCAAAAACAAACTATGGGAAAAGCGTTTCGGCTACAAAGGAGCTTTTGTCTGGAATTCGTTACCTGAAGAGATACGACTTTGAAAATCAATTACCAATTTTAGAAATAAGCTGAACAAATTACTCCACTGCTTCTTTGATACATGTTATTCTTTTTATATCATATCATTTATATCATAGTATAATCTATGTATAAATATTGTAATATTTTTATACACGGCTTTTATGGAAAACAGTGTTGTATAAGACTGAGAGAACTACCATGTTGAAATAAAATTGTTACTTACTTACTTACGTACTAGAAAGTACTTTGGTTACCAGATCAGGTCACCCAGTACGACAACATCGTGGTTAGGGTTTAGTACTGCTTTGCTCCAGTTACTGTTAGCTCTATTTTTGTTTCCGTAAACGGCCATTATGCCTTTTATCCGTTTTTCACGTTTTATACACCTTGTTATGTTAGTTCTTCGTAGTCTTTGTTATACAAATCCATTTAGCCATCTATTTCACATTCATTTACTTCACTGCAGCAAATTTCATACAGCTTTAGTCCGGCTTACATGTAGTTTCCTTTTCAGCCGGTATAATGCGTTTTGTCCGGCGGCAGCCTATATAGTAATTTCTATAGGCCGGGCTGGCCAATTTTTTCTCTGGCCGGGGTGGAGGTATTTTCTAGCTTATACAATTTCGAATAAGTTTGGATCCGGCCTAGGTTTCTTCAGCCGTGTGTGTATTGTCCAGCCTATATACTAATTTCTATAGGCTCGGGCCCGGCCAAATAGGTAAAGGTTCACAGGTAAAGACCTAATATGTGATGGAGATTATCCATGTGTTAGGATGTTTGTTCTAGCCGGCCGATAAAGCTTACTCTCACCCATCACTCTTTACGGCTCTAAGGTCATTGTTCTAATTAATCATACTATGCTCGGTATGCATAAATTTGAATAATGATATAATTACGTAAGACGTTCTCTGATTAGTCACTCTGTGCCAAACTCCGAACTGGAAGGACCTTCCGCTCTATCGCACCCTCCCACCTCCCCGCAGAAACGGAGCTGTGACACTCTCCTCACAAGGACTTTGTCCTGCTCCCGGCCACAGAGCTTACTCTCACCCGTTACTCTTTACGGCTCTAAGGTCATTGTTCTAATTAATCATAACGAGAATATTATACTACTAGAAGTAATCATAGATTATCAAAGTGCGTTCGACATATTTTTTTGTATGAGAACTAACGCCTCTCGGGTTTCTATTGTTTTCTCAACATTTGTAATACAACTCCAATTAGTGTTTTAAATAGTACATAGGAGTTAGTATAGAATACAATCAACCCTATTCAGATGTGTATAAACTGCATCCCAGTTTTAATGACCAAGGCTGTCTCCATAATACTGACTAAGTGTTAGTGATTACACTCCAGTGTAGAACATAAAATATTGATTCAAATTATTCTTCAAGTGAGACCAAGGCTGGCTGCAGAATATTGAGTGTCCATCGTTATTGCAGAATAATTTCTGATCATATTAAGGCTCACCTTGTTTTGATATTTAAGTTCCTTGACATATCCAAGTGTGGTTATACCCTGAATGCAGTGTTAATTTGTATAACCACGATCTGATGCACACATGTGTAGTATTTAAAAAGCTTCTTCACAACTCACACTGAAATATTCATACCCATGTATTTCTCATCAGCCTTCAGGTATGATTTATAGCATCTTGACCATTTGCAGTTTTGGTATCGGCAAAGCGAACACCACAATTCAATGCAGCGAGCAAGCCAACAGCATATTTTTCGATCGCAGATTCACTCGGGTTCAGCACAAATAAATAATTATGGCCGAGTTGAATGTTCAAGGTAAAAAACAGACCATATTGGACTTTGTCAGTCCTCCAGATGTACTACACACTTTCCTCAGGCTTTGCTCAATTGTACTGTTTTGCGAACCTTTGAAACATCATCAAGTTCAAGTTCATTTTATTTTGCATTGGATTGTCGGAAAATAAGGCAAATAACTTACCATGCGAGACAGAAACCATGCGAGTGGCCATTTATCGTGTACGTGTGGTTACCAGTTCCCCGGCCGAGATAATGTCGTGTTCGCAAAGTGGCCGAAGTTTCCTGCCTTGTTGATTTTTTTAGTAGCTGAAGCGAGCGCTTCAAAACATCGAGAAACAAACGCCTGGAACTCCCTCATATCGCCTGGAACTCCCTCATATCGCCCAAAAAAGCACATTAGACCACATCAAAGTGTAAATAGTTTATTTCACTATACGAGTTTCAAGGTATTTGGGGATCATTCGACCAAATATGAAGATTTTTCGAGCCATTTAGCGAACTGTTTCGGTCATTTTACAGAAAACCGATGAAAACACGATGTCACATGATTTACACTGCCACAGGGAGCCCACGCGCCGGTCGGCTGCCTGTGACTGTAGTGTCAGAAGTCAAATTATAGAAACCCGAAATGTCGTCTTAAATCGCCCCAAAAGAGTAGTTTTATTTAGAGTGGTACTCCAAATTTATAGTTCACTTGTTGCCTGATAATGTGTCCCTAAGAAAATGGCGTTGGGTTAGGACATCACTCATAAAGCCTGTTGGCCTTTTGCAGGAAACAGTCACGTTCTGAAAGATCACTTCAATAACTAATGAATTCAGTTTTTGATCCCATGGGAAAGGCTTTACTGGACGGCAAACAATCTTCAAAAACGCAGTTTTAGAAAGATCGACAATCGATTGGAGGTAGAAAATAGCATTTTTAAACAGGTTTTGCTAATAACACTACCGACCTCGTACAGTTAGGTGCCCTTAAATAAATGAAGTCACCCAGAACAACCACGTGATTGTATCCTGCAAAAGACCCATTATTTCAGACTTCCTCCTCGTGGTTTACCCTGATCCCATGCATGATCCCATCCCACTAGGAAAAAAGGAAAAAAGTAATACTCCGGATCCATATTGCTTTGCGCATGCGTTCTCCTGGGAATACTCAAGTTAGGGGAGTCGGTGCAAGTGATAAGCAAGCAAGTGATAAGCGCTTTGCCTCTCCCATGCACCACTGCGACCAGGATTCGAGCCACGGTAACGTCAATCAGCCTTTTTAGGGGAGCCGGTCGGGGTGGCGCAGTATGATTATATTATTTTACACAGACGGAGGAAGAAGGGTAAAATCATAGTTTCTCGTTGAGTTTGGAGAAGGCCATCTTTAAGTAATTCTTGCGGTAAGAGGAGAGTGTAGAAGCGTTTCTAATACTACAGTCCAAAAAGTTCCATTCATTAGATGCCAGAAAGGCAAAAGTACGCATCCCGGCCTTAGTAGTCACGTTAGGAAGCTTCACATTATTATTTACAGAGCCACGGGTATTAAAACTATCAACAGAATTAAAAGGTATAATTAAACCCAGTAAGATAGGAGGAAGCTAAATTATTTAAGGCTTTGTAAACGGTCACAGAACGAAAATACTTAATTCTATCATGGGTGGGGAGCCTTACTGTCGGTAGGTGTCCAGAATCAACCTAGCTGTTCTTTTCTGAGGTCGATAGATCCTATCTAAATTTTGCTGGGATGTATCAGTATTGCCCCACACTACGCAGCAATAGCCCATCAAAGAGAGGCTAAGCACTGATGACATGCAAGACGATCATCTAGTGGGAGATGGTGCCGAATGCGCCGAAGTATCCCTAGTCTCTGGGAAATCTTTTTTGCATATGTTATCTACATGAAGGGACCAGCTCAAAGTTTGGTCCAGATACACACCAAGTAATCTCTCGTTTGAAACGGTATCAATAAGAGATCCGTTAATGGTGACGGCAATGTCCTCAGAGAGACACTTTTCTTGACGACGCTATGAGCATCGCCTTCGTCTTCTTTTCGTTTAGAACCATCTTGTTTATTTCACTCCATTGAATGATGGGCTGTGTCTCAGTGTTGAGCTTTACTTCTACATTCTTTACTGAACTTCCAGGAACGTATTGTGTGGCATCATCCGCATATATAGAGATCTATTTGCGTTTCAAAGAGATGCAAAGGAATATTTTTCATATGTAATTTGAACAGTATTGTGCCAAGTATCGACCAATGAGATACTCCAGACGCTATCGTGGCCTTGGAAGAGAACTGATTGTCAACGACAACTTGAAACTCCCTATCGCTGAGATAAGAGCTGAACCAAGACGTCACGTTGTCATCCAGACCATACAGGTGCAGCTTCTGAAGGAGCGTGGGATGATCAACAAGATCGAAAGCTTTCTGCATATCAATCATAGTCAAGCCTTCCCTTCGTCAATCTGTTATGAAATCTTTAAAAACACCGTTCTAACATCCATAATGATTAAATAAACAATTTTTCAATAAACCTTTCAATTAAAATTATTTATGAACGTGAGTCAGTACATTGTAATGGCGTTTTTAATTGGTTTTCAGTTCCGTCTGTTAAATTAACCCTTAAGCCTTCTTAATGATCTCATTCAAATACCAGGAACAAAAAGTAAATGCTTACTCGATCTAGCCTCTATATTTATCGGCTTATATATAATGCGGATTCGATGACATAATAGGAAGTGTATAATTCATATGGGACTCTACATTGTAAACTTGAGTGTTCCACACTTTGGTCGTTGATTTAAAACACGAACAAAGCGGATTTTTTTCAGTTCATCACCCAACTACCACAATCTTCAAAACGACTTCACATTTCAAAACGACTTCATTCAAAATGAGTGACAATTCCTCATACTTGTTTTCAAAACTTTTCAATTTCACTTCAACACTTAACCTCACCACAGGTTCCACCACTGTGAATCCAAACTGCCCAAACATCCCCGAGAGACTTCTCTTCCTCGCTGCTATTGCTATATTCGGTGTCTTTGGTAATATGCTTTTGGGACATACAGTCAACATCGAGTGGAAGAAAAACAAGTCAGCCGATAAAATCCTCATCTTCAATCTCATATCCTCAAATCTCCTTTCACTTGTGCTCTCCCTACCCATGGAAGCTGTTCTTGTTGTTCACTTCAGTCAGTATTTGGAATGCAGCCAATCGCAGATCATAGCGATTTTCAACATAACACTTGCAACGAAAGTAGCTTGTAACTTTTCCACTCTAGCAACTCTAGCTGTGATTGCATTTGACCGATTTGAAGCCCTGACAAAATTTCCTCATCAGCGAAAACTGGATGTAAAATTAGCGTGTATTTTGGTTGTTGTTATTTGGCTTCTTGCCATAGCTACAGGGACCATCATATCGGTTGCCCCTTTACAGTACCACTGTATTCCTCTCGGCACAACTAATATTGTTAATGCAACAGGCGTAACTGTCAGAGTTACAGTCATATCCGTGTGGATAACAACATGTTGCGTTTTTGCCACCAACCTATTTCTCATGGCGGCTCGACATATTAGACAACACAGACAAGAAGTTCAGGCAATGTTTGGTCAACAAAAAGCAGCCGAGAAAGTGTCCTTTACCTACTCATGTATAGCTTTATCACTGGCCTATATCACAATATGGTGTCCTTATGGTGTAGTTGCTCTTTATTCTCGACGACGTAACACGACCGATGGAAGGTGCCTTAAACTCTGGATCCAATCTTTCGTATACATCAGCTCCGCTTTAGCTCCTGTTATCTATCTTTTGATGGATAAAAGACTTCGGAAGAACTTACCTCGAAGAGGACAAAGAGTTGAACCATCAGCGAACACACCTCAGAGACCTTAGATCGTTTCTATGCATTTATTTAGCCCATCCCAATAAAATGTTTGGTTTATTATCGCCTGACCGACCGACCTAATTTTTTTGGAAAAGTATAAAGAATAATTTCATAAATACACCTTTTCGGAGCTCTCTACGTTTTAGTTTCTTGCTTTCCTCATGCGAATTGTAGAGGTAATCAAGTAGAGGAATCAAGCTAACTCAGTAACTAGACCCTATTTATTGTCCGACCGACCCACCATCACGAGCCAGAGGGCGATGGTAAAGGAAACATTTTATTGGTATGGCCTAAGCTTCGCCATAAAAATAATGATGAAAATTCGTGATAGTGCAAGGAGATATAAACTCAATTAAATAAATAACTGTGATTATACTAATATTAATAATAGTAATAATGCGAAATAATAATAAAGGTGAAAAACCAGAACTTTAATTATGTTTCCAGGTTATCTTTGCCTAATTATTGACTGATAACATCTTTGAGGTTCCTATTTCCCGCGGGATTATCGTCTTTCTCGCAAATGATACTAAAGCCCGATTCAAACTTCGAACTTTTCATGCGCTGAACGCAATTGAAACAAAAGATAATTAGGCGGTTTCTTTTGATCTAATTAGGTACAAGAGGGCCCGTATCTTCAGGTGTTTCACACATTCCAACTTCGGCCCATTTGTATTTTCTACTATCTGTTTATTTGATCGGTAAAGCTATTTGCATTCAACCGATATAAATTAATAAATACATAAATAAGTACATCGATTAACAACTAAATATAAGCTTATTGCACTGAGCTAATGGCAACAATATAGAAAGAAAGTAGTATTAGGCCTTTCTTCCCCAGGCCCCTCTTAACTCTCTTTCGAGCCTCTGGAACCCAGGGTAGAAAATACAAAGAGTTCCTAAGGAGAGGAATCGCTCACTTAATTAATTCATGAAATGACCATATAAACTAACATAAATTAGCAGTGGTTTTAAAATGTACAATTTTGACAGCATTTGAGCGACGATGGTTGTTTAGTGTAGTGGTTGCGACGTTTGCCTTACAAGTAGTCGGCAGCGAGGTTCGAGTTCCAGAAAATCTCTCAAATTTTTTTTACCTCACCATTTTCTTCAGATTTTTTTCTTGAGAACCCTAGCTCTAGGTGGGTAAGATCTTGTTTACTGACCGGTTAGGTTTTTTTTATTTTTCAGGGTAGGATTTTAGTTAGTTTATATTGTCATTTCATGAATAAATTATGTGAGCGATTCCTCTCCTTAGGAGCTCGTGAAAATACAGGACTTGCTTCCTAAAGCTTTCGGGGCTTTTTGTATTCACTGCATGGTCTGAGATATTATTCCAGGCAGGAATAGTGCGGGGAAAAAAAAATACTTAAGGTTACCGGATACCTTCAAGGCATGTTTTTTTGTTAAAAAAAATTATTTATTATTTGGAAAGTTTATGGATTGTTTTACAATTTAGAAAAAACATTATTTCAAAAGATATAAAAGCTTGCGAGATATTTAGGAAACACGTATTTAAAAGGAAACTAAATAAATACAGAGGCGTTATAATCCTTTACGTGTCACAGGCACCCCGTGGACTTTTAGCGGGAGCTGTTATCCGAGTAATTTGCAACTGTTGTTGTAGCTTCCCTTCTTCGAAATAACAAACGTGCATTTAGAGTCTTTTATCAATCGTTTGTATGGGGAAATCCAAAAGAGGAAAGCAAAGTTCTTGGGTAAAACATAAAGCGAACCCTGGACCGAAAAAGTAAGGAAACCGGCGATAACTGAGGAGGAATTCGGTAAAACGAGGATTGAGCTCGCGGACAGCGACAAAGGCTCGTGGTTCGAAGAACGTGCGAAAGGCAGCGAAAAACAACCTTCAACTTCAGGGTCAACTCCAAATATAAGCAGCGCTAGCAGGCTTAATATAAACTGTCGTTTGGCTTACTAGGAACCAGCAAGTCATTTGAAGAGACTGACGACGCGAGCAGTGATGAGTTCACATCGGAGTCTGATTCAGATCCGAGTTTCACTCCTGGGCCGTTGTCAATCCTCGACTTCTCAATCGTGAGCTTAAGAGGACATCAACTTGCAGTTGTTGTGGAAATTTGGGAATGAAACTTAACGGCTCTCGAACTGAGCGAAACTGTTGAATTCGGTTGTAAGAGCGAAAGGTTTCTTAGGAAATATGACCTATTTACCAATTTCCCGCGAATTTCACTACAACTGCTTTGAAGCTCCAGGGGTCCTTGCGTAGTCATTGGCTAGTTGGTTCGAAGTTAGCCTCCTCCGCAGGCATCTCTAGTTAGTAAGAAATAGTAAGGTTGGGAACCCTGTGGCCGAACATGTGGGCGCGCGAGGGACCCTGGGGCGAAAAATGTCGTTCGCAGTTCCACAGGGTCCCCAACCTTACTATTTCTTACTAACTAGAGATGCCTGCGGAGGAGGCTAGTTCGCCGGTGTTGATATTTGCTTTGATGAGGTGTGAAATGTTCACAAAACTTTACCGCCGCCAAATCTCCGACTAGGTTTTTCTTCGTATCCCCTCTCTTTGAATGAATTAATAGGGTATGCAGACTTGCCAGATTTTGATAAAATCGGCCAAAAGACAGATAAGTTACTGTCAAAGAAAAAGGTGTGAGCGTTTAGCAATATTCAAAGTATTTTTCCTCATAGAGGAATTGCATTTGAATGAAGTAAAATATTAACAAATACTCACACCTTTTTTTTAGGCTGTCATATGCTGATTGACATTGTGCAGTTGAATTGTTTTTATGCGTTAACCCGAAGGCTGCTAATTCACTTTTATAAACCTTGTCAGTTTTGCGTTTGTTGGCTTAGCATTGCTTTACAATGAAAATTTTTTTAAACAAATCCATTCAGCGTATTCTACACTTCATAAGCTTTACAGAGGTATATAGGTTTCTATAGTTTTCTTTAAAACAACTCGCGTACAAAATTATTATTTTTAGATAGGCTCAATGGCGTTCAGGCCAAGGGTTGCTTTATGAACTGAAAGCTTAGGCGGAGGTACTCGCGCCGTTTAGAAAGGAGAGGCCATTTCAGGTTAGATAACATGGAGATTACACTAGACTCCCTCGAGTAGTCCCGATACACAAACCGTGCCGCACGTCTTTGCACATTTTCCAACTGGTTTATATCACGTTGAGTATAAGGATCCCATGCTGAGCATGCGTACTCCATCATGGGGCGAACAAGAGTAAGGTAAAGCCTAGCCTTAATCTCATGAGTAGAATGGTAAAAGTTCCTTGAGATCAAATTCAGCGTCTTGCTTGCCTTACTTGACACATGGTCACAGTGCTTATTGTAAAGAAGATCTGAGGACAGGATAACTCCAAGATAAGAATGAGAGTCAGTTTTCTTTAGAGCCTTGCCATCCAGGAAATAGGTGGTAATAATTGGAAATTAGCTGCGCGAGATATGCATTGTGAAGCATTTCTCACAATTGAAGCGCATTTGCCATTTCTTGGCCCATAATGATAAGGTATCAAGGTCAGTTTGAAGCACTTCAGGAAAGAGTGCAGAAGACAACTGGAGATATATAATGCAGTCATCAGCAAAAAGACGGATCTGAGAGGAGATATCTTGAGGGAGGTCATCAATGAACAAAAGAAAGAGGAGGGGTCCAAGTACGCACCGCTGTGGTACACCGGACGTTACTGTACACATGTCGGAGTGGTCGCCATCGACCACTTTCACTTGAGTGCGGTTTGTTAGAAAGTTCTTTATCCAGGATAAAGTGCTGCCCTTTATGCCATAGGTAGAGAGTTTGGCAAATAACCTCTGATGCGGGACAGAGTCAAATGCCTTAGAAAGGTCAAGCAGGGTGAAGTTTAAGGTCAAAGTTTTTAGCAAGGTCAAGTGAAGTTAGAATCAGCTGTGACTCACACGAGAAGCCTTTCCTGAATCCGTGCTGTAAATAGGATAATAATGAGTGCTTATCTAAGTGGCCCATAATATTTGAGAAAATTATATGCTCTAGTGTTTTGCAATGAACCTGACAAGTTAGAAATATAGGCCTGTACTCATGATCAAGGTACTCGATTTAAGTACGGAGAAACAAGTTGACGCGGCATGAAGTTCAATATGCCAAGCTTCCCGAAACGTACGGACTTCATTTATTTCATAGTCATGACGGATTTATAGTAATTGTAAGTTTTAGATTGCTAGCGACTCCGATCTGGGATTTAAGAACAGGTTTAGTATGGGTTGGCTGGCTCCTCGTGAATTAATCTACAATACATTTCAGTTGGCCATACGATGACGCAAAACGTGACAAATAAGAGAACGTAACACAGTAAACTATCGTAAATTTGTTTTCAACAACTGATAAATGACCAGAAATAGTCAAGCAGCAGAGCCTTGAAAACGAGGAAAATTTGGAGGGAAAAGTGATTCTTGCGCTCGCATTCGATATTGTGCGAGTGATGACCCAATTCGTGGTATGTCCTCTTATTTCCAATGGCAAGGATGAGCCAATAAGAACATTAAACGAGTAAATGCATGTACAGTTGGCAATGATGAGCCAATAAGAACATTAAACGAGGGAAAAGTGATTCTTGCGCTCGCATTCGATATTGTGCGAGTGATGACACAATTCGTGGTATGTCCTCTTATTTCCAATGGCAATCATGAACGTGAGTCAGTACATATTAATGGTGTTTTTAATTGGTTTTCTTAAGAATTTCAGTTCCGTCTGTTAAATTAACCCTTAAGCCTTCTGAATGATCTAATTCAAATACCAGGAACAAAACGTAAATGCTTACTCGATTTATCGGTTTATATACTAGAAGTAATGATAGATTATTAAAGTGCGTTAGACATATTTTTTGTAAGAGAAAGGACTGGGCTTCCTGTGGTAACACAAAAGACTGAAAGATTGCTGCAATGATGTGGGTGTAAATAATCCTGATCAAAAATGCCTGTTTTTAACTAATGTGAAAATTTTGAATGTCTTGAATATACAAGGGGATGCATATGGGTATAAAACTTTAAATACTTATATTTATATTGCATTGTGTAACATTAAATCATTGGATGCATGTGATGCTTATACATGTGGTTTATATGGTTATCATTCATTTGAGCATTTGTAGCACATTTTTCTGTGTGGTATACAATGTAAAGCTGGAGTTAGTGTATAACACAATCAACCCTATAGCTAGCTACGGCTATTCAGATGTGTATAAACTGCATTCCAGTTCCTAGTATTCACATGCAATATTAAGTACACTCCAGTGTAGAACATAAACTAGTATATATGCATGTGTATAAAGTACACCCCAGTTCCGTAGTACGGTGGCCCACAAGTGTCACGGCACAACCGAGAAAGTCCAGGCACAACGACAAATCTCACGGCACGCTACCCAGATCCCCACGGCACAACCGCCAATTCCACGGCACAACCACCACAAAGCTCACGGCACGCCACAAATCTCACCGGCACGCCACCAAGATTCCCACGGCACAACCGCCACAAAAGTCCACGGCACAACCGCCACAAAAGTCCACGGCACAACCGCCACAAATGTCCACGGCACAACCTCCACAAATTAAACGGCACAAACCACAAATCGTACGGCACAAATAAAGTAAGCCATGGCACAACCTACTCAGAAGTTGCGGCGGAAGTGGTAGTCCACAGCGGAAGTGGAAATCCACGGCGGAAGTGAACTCAGACCACCACAGGCAACCCATATACAAGAACGGAGACTGAACTATCCAGACTATAATACTGAACTAAGTAAAAATAGCATACTTGTTTTATAAAGGAAAACCGTATGGCGTCAGTTTATCATATCCGTCAGCATGCCATACGCTGTTGGGGCCAGGGCAAAGGTATTCTCGCCTACGGAACATGTGCGCTCTCCTGGACCAGGAGCCCATAACTACAACCTTCGCCATAGGTACGGACCGCCCGACAAAATAAGACTATTCAGAACACTGAACGAACTCCTCCGACACATCGCGGGCATTTTTATGCGAGTTCGCTTGTCCCCCCTCCCCCTTCACAATGTTGGGATAGAAAGGCAACATTTCAGTCTGCTCGAAAACCAACATTGAAATGGGGGAGGGGGGTTGCGTTAAAAATAGCCGGAAATTGCTGAAGCGGTCCGACTTAAATGGCAAGGTTGTAGGAGCGTCCATCCCGCATACTAGGCCAATGTCACAGCGTTTTCACAAGTTAGGTTATTTTTAGAACGGTTTCCCGCTATTGTTGAGTTGCAATTATAGACCCTTTGTACGTTACGTCATAGCCGCCATGTTGGTGTACAGTTAACAATAGATTCTTCGTTAGCTTCTTTTGTTCTGTACACCAACATGGCCGCCATGCCCTTTGTCATTTGAGTCTCTGGGGATTGAGTGCAAACCATCTATTCCGCCTAAGGGAATCAAATCACAAAAGCGTAGCAGCCATGTTGTTTAGTATAACAAAAGTAGCTAATGAGGTATCTTTTGTTCCGCCACGGTGCACCATTAATTGGCCGGGAAAATAATCTAAAAATAGCCCAACTTGTAAAAACGCTGTGACAACTATATAGGACATATGGACGCTCCTGGTTATGGGCTACTGCCTGGACCTTCTGGATCCAGTTCTCGCATAATTTCTTGAACATACGACAATCCGGTGCACAATCATACCTCTCAGTCGAAGCGTATGCTAAATAGACCGATAACCAACACTGGCATCTGGTCCATCTAACAGGTCTTGAATGGCTTGCCTGACAAGAGTTCACGTCGTAGTTGACATTTTTTTCTGGATAAATTCAGAGTTTTGAACCACCTTTTTAAAGAACTCAAACACATTTCGATTCCAAAATCATGGTAAAGCATTCCTATAATTTCGTCATATGTGTTCCGTTCTTGTATATGGGTTGCCTGTGGTGGTCTGAGTTCACTTCCGCCGTAGATTTCCACTTCCGTCGTGGCCTATCCACTTCCGCCGTGGCCTATCCACTTCCGCCGCAACTTCTGAGTCGGTTGTGGCGTGACTTACTTATTTGTGCCGTACAATTTGTGGTTTGCGCCGTGGAATTTGTGGAGGTTGTGCCGTGGACTTTGTGGAGGTTGTCGTGGGAATCTTGGTAGCGTGCCGTGAGCTTTGTGGTGGTTGTGCCGTGGAATTTGCGGTTGTGCCGTGGGAATCTTGGTGGCGTGCCGTGAGATTTGTGGTTGTGCCGTGACTTTCTCGGTTGTGCCGTGACACTTGTGGGCCACCGTACTTCAGAGCATTGAACATATTTTTCAAGTGAGAAAATGGTGGTAATTGCAGAACAATTTATGATCAATGTTGGTAGCCGGGTTGGGCTTAATTTTATCAGCCTCTTATGGTTGTTTCAGGTCCCGTTAGACATTCATTGTAGATTAATTGATTAGGGAATTGAACGCAGCAATGAACTCAGTACTTTGATCATGTATTTCCCTCACCTTGTACTGTGTTGATATTTAAGTTTCTTGGCATATCAAAGTGTCATTATAGATTAACTCTTTGCCTGGATGTAGTGTTATTTGTATAACCAAGATGCACACATGCATGTGTCACTGATGTGTAGTGTCGCAACTCACACAAGATACGGGTGTGTAGAAAACTCAGGCCAGGTACTGTTTGCAGTTTTGGTATCTGTATGTACAGCGAAAAGCAGAATCCAATACAGCGAGCAAGCCAACAGAATTTTCGATCGCAGATTCACTCGGTTGATATAGTTCAGCACAAAGTATGGCCAACTTGATTGTACCGCAGACCGTGCCGACAAAACAGACCATGTTTGACATCAGACTTTGTCTTATACTCCAGAGGTAGCACACACTTTCCTCAGGATTTGATAAATCGTAGCAAATTATTCGCAGATTCACTCGGTTTTTACTGGATAGTTCAACACAAATAAATAATTATGGCCGAGTTGAATGTTCAAGTATTTTACTTCTTCGGGCCTTTCGAACTTCTTCGGGCCTCTGGAACCCAGGGTAATGTTCAAGGTGCAAAACAGACTACATTGGACTTTGTCAGTCCTCCAGATGTACTACACACTTTCCTCAGGCTTTGCTCAATTGTACTTGCGAACCTTTGAAACATCATTGTATTGGATTGTCCGAAAATAAGGCAAGTAACTTACCGATCACGAGCAAAACAGAAACAATGCGAGCGGCCATTTTGGTAAAATGCCAGCATCGTGAACGTGTGGTTACCAGTTTCCTGGCCGAGATAATTTATTCTAAAAAGTACAAACATATAAGGACATGAGGACGGACACGAAACTCTGTATCTGTATCTGTTTATTTGATCGGTAAAGCTATTTGCATACAACCGATATAAATTAATAAATACATAAATAAGTACATCGATTAACAACTAAATATAAGTAAATAACTAAATAAAGCTTATTGCAGAAAAGACAGGACTTGCTTGCTAAAGCTTTCGGGGCGTTTTGTATTCACTACATGCTCTGGGAGATTATTCCAAGTAGGAATAGTGCGGGAACAAAAGAGTACTTAAAGACATCAGCCGCACAAGGAAGTGATTGTACTTTTTAGAGTGCTTCCGCCGTGTAACTCCGGTAGATAGGGCGGCACACTGAGTTGGCTTAATGGCGTTGAGGCCAAGGGTGGCTTTGTGAAAAAAGGTTTGGCGGATTTCTTTCGCCTGGAAAAGCACAGGTAGCCCACACATGACCACAGGGAGTCCACTGCAAGATTAGTATGTGCGGATTCGATGACATAATAGGAAGTGCATAATTCATGTGGGACACTCCATTGTAAACTTGAGTGTTCCACACTTTAGTCGTTGATTTAAAACACGAACAAGGCGCATTTTTTTCAGTTCATCAACCAACTACCACAATCTTCACGATCGTGTTTTTCACATTTCAAAACGACTTCATTCAAAATGAGAGACAATTCCTCATACTTGTTTTCAAAACTTTTCAATTTCACTTCAATACTTAACCTCACCACAGGTTCCACCACTACTATGAATCCAAATTGCCCAAACATCCCCGAGAGACTTCTCTTCCTCGCTGCTATTGCTATATTCGGTGTCCTTGGTAATATGCTTTTGGAACATACAGTCAACATCGAGTGGAAGAAAAACAAGTCAGCCGATAAAATCCTCATCTTCAATCTCATATCCTCAAATCTCCTTCGGCACTTGTGCTCTCCCTACCCATGGAAGCTGTTCTTGTTGTTCACTTCAGTCAGTATTTGAAATACAATCGCAGATCATAACGATTTTCGACATAACATTTGAAACGAAAGTAGCTTGTAACTTTGTCACTCTAGCAACTCTAGCTGTAATTGTATTTGACCATAGTTAATATGATTTGACCGATTTGAAGCCCTCACAAAATTTCCTCATCAGCGAAAATTGGATGTAAAATTAGCGTGTATTTTGGTTGTTGTTATTTGGGTTCTTGTCATAGCTACAGTGACCATCATATCGGTTGGCCCTTTACAGTACCACTGTATTCCTCTCGGCACAACTAATACTATTAATACAACAGGCGTAACTGTTAGAGTTACAGTCATATCCGTATGGATAACAATATGTTGCACTTTTGCAAACAAACTATTTTTCAAGGCTGCTCGACATATCAGACAACACATGCAGACAAGAAGTGCAGGCAATGTTTGGTCAACAAAAAGCAGCCGAGAAAGTGTCCTTTACTTACTCATGTATAGCTTTATCACAACATGGTGTCCTTATGGTGTTGTAGTTGCTCTTTATTTACAACGACGTAACACGACCGATAAAAGGTGAGTAGTAAGTAGGCCCTCTTGGGATCATATACCCTCTCCTGATTGGTCGAGAGCAAATCTGTGACGTCACAGGTTTTGTGACGTCACAGGCCCCGCCTCCTCGGTTATAGATCCTAGGCAGGCCGCGGATTGGCTGCCGCTGTTATAGATCCAATACGGGCTCAGGATTGGTTGGGATTTATAGATCCAATACAGGCTCCTGATTGGTCGGGATTTATAGATCCAATACGGGCCCAGGATTGGTCGGGATTTATAGATCCACTAGGGGCTCAGGATTGGTCGGGATTTATAGATCCACTACGGGCTCAGGATTGGTTGGGATTTATAGATCCACTACGGGCTCAGGATTGGTTGGGATTTATAGATCCACTACGGGCTCAGGAGTCCCCCGCGGAGAGGCCACAGGGACCCCCACCGGGCCCCCCCACCGGGGACCCCACCGGGGACGCCCCTGGGGGAGCCCCTGGGGGTCCCCCAGAGACTACACTGACACCCCTGATTCCCTACGAATCCCCTGTGGGTACAATGACCGTGGGTCCCCGCCCTCCCCCCTCCTAGTGATAGCCCGGGACCCATGGAGCCGAGAAGACCTAGATTTTGGGGACAAACCGGACCCCCGGGATTTTTACCCTTGTGGTCTTATAGGAAGCAACCACTATGTAATAATACCTTATGGTTTTATGTGATTCAACCACTATTGGAGACAATAAAAAAGGCATGTGTTTGGTAAAAACAACTTTGTTTCCAAATCTTTCATAATAATATTACAATAATAATAATAAAAAATATATACACTATTTACAAGGGGCCCTATTTCGGGGCCCCGTAGGGAGAGAGAGAGAAATTACATGGTATTTTGTTTGGGCCATTGCCCTATTTGACATGAATTGTTGGGGCCATCGCCCTATTTTATAATTAAAAAATACAGTGAGTTGGGCCATCGCCCTATTTTATAGCTAAAAAATTACAATGAGTTGGGCCATTGCCCTATTATAGTTGAAATATATTTGAAAATTTTAATTATAAGCAAATTGTTTTAAAAATGTATAAAAATAGGAAAAGGGAAATTGCCATGGAGAAAAATGTCAAATGTCAAATCATATTGTAACGGGTTGCGTGATGTCTTGGCAAGGGTAACGTCACAACCCCTAACGTGTCCATGTGATTGAATAAAATAATGGAGCCTGCCCTAAGAAAAAAAGAATGCTCGATCCGACTTAAACAGCAATAACACAAAGGTATCCTATCGTACTTGAGAGACCTTGCTACGAATCTTATAAAACAGGGAGTGCACACTTGTTCCCCGCAGCACGGGAGGGATGGTAGCTGGTTGTTGGGGAGGTCTCCACAGATAATACACTATAAAAATAAAAAATAAAAAGATTGGCGAGGATAATACATTTTTCTCCATGGCAATAAGACTCCCCTACTTCCAAGCTTTCAGTGGATAAATATAAGAATAATATTCTCGGAACGAGGAAGATAACGGCAAATGAAAACTGGCTAAGGTCGAGCCATGTCTAAAAATAATTATGCTCCCCGAGCTAATAAAAAAACGGTGCCACATTTTTTGAAAGCAGACCCCACAACGAGGATGTTCATTAGTCTTTAAGGCATCCGCGATTGCCAAAATGAAACAGGGTTTGCAGTATACACTTCTGCAACAGGGCATGGGGGGTAAAGGTACATGGTCGAGTCCACCACCACCACCACACCATATACACTATAAAAATAAAAAATAGAAAACTATGAATCAATGTGAAAATACAATTTACGCCACTGAAAGCGTCCCCAACCATCCCAGTCTCCCAGATCCAAATAGACTAGGTGGTGGGGGCAACGGAAGTAAACGAGTCCCTCCTTACAGTGGATACGAGCGACAGTCACATTCGAGCGGCAATAGACGCACCAATTAAAAGTGTATTCGGTCAGGGGTTCCACGTACATGGCCGCGCGGGGGCCGGTGAACGTGCTAAAATTTCGTACAAACTCCATGGTTTGGCGGGAGTTTCCCCATGAGTAGTTTCCCCGGACAACTGCGGTCAAATGTTTTAAGAGGAATAAACTAGGGTTAAGTTCCTTCTGATGGGCGGCCTTCCTCCGGTCTATTCTCTGTTGGATGCAAACGTATTCCCCAATTTTTGCGAGGATCTCTGTGGGGAGGCCTGTGATCCTCAACACCATAGCATGCGTATAAAAATGAATGTGAACACGGGACTGAGAAAAAAATAAAAAATAAAAATTAAAAAGAGGTACGGTATGAATAATGCTTTAGAGGAATTCGTTTCTGAAGAGGCGCTCTTACCGAGAGCGGGCAGGTCCCGAGAGGACCTCCAAGAAAACCTATAAAAAATTAATCAAATTATTGTGCGTCGGGGGATTTTTTTGCCAATAAAAATGAACGGTCCTGTTAAGCAGAGTCCGAACGCTACACACTGTCTTTTAGGGGGACGGGACGGAGAAGAACTTACAGGTTCCATGTTTATCACGTCCACACCGTGTACATTCTATAAAAACAAAAACAAAAAGTTAGTGGTTGTGTTCCAAGATAAAAAACAAGTCCGCAGGACCGTACCTCTCTATCCCTACGAGGCCCTCGGTAAGCCATCCTCCGTCTCTTTTTCTTTTTCTTTTTGTGTGTTCTGTAAGCTGTAGAAATAAAAAGGAAACCAAAGGAAAAAAAAAAGATTAGTAACCAAGCGTGTTGAATTTCAAGAGCGAATTCCGTGTACACTTACCTTCTCGAGGCGTCAGGGGCAAAGACACCGAACTTCATTCAACCCTATCCTTTATAGATCCTATACTGGTTCCTGATTGGGGCACTTTCTCGGGTTTTGATTGGCCCGTTTTACGCCACGGGCTCTAGGATTGGTGGACGTTCGATCCGGTTTTGACGTTTTTTTCTGAGCCCCTAAGAAGCTCAAAGTCAACCCTAAAACAGCGTGGAAATTGGCTATTTTTTTTCTGGAGGTCTTCTTCTCAACCCCCTCTTAGTTTTCCCCGTTTTTTCCCCCTTCCTTCGACCCGGGAAAGGTGTTCTTGTAGACCCGAAACCTGTATGACCTTTGGGAAACCAGTTGAACGTTACCGGATGTTTGACGGACCAATCACAAGGTGTGACGTAGTTTGTTTACGTGCCCTTTTCTTACTTCGGGTCAAGGTTGTTTACCAGAATTTTTGGGGGAAGTCCAAGAAGCTCAAATTCATCCTGAAAACATCGGGGAAATTTTCTAAAATTTTCTACAGACCCTTTTCTCACGGCCCTCTTAGTTTTCCCCCTTTTTTTTTTTGTTTTCCCTTTCACACTTTCCGAGCAAGGGCTCCTAAACCGTCTGAAACCCCAACGCGTCCCTCGGGAAACCAGTGGAGTGTTGGCGCGAACCTAAAAGGAGCCTAAACCCTCCAATCACAAGCCGAGGCTTATATTTGCGCGCCCTTTTCTTATTTCGGGTCCACTTTGTGGACGTTGGTTCGGAGGGACGGTTTTGGGAAGGCTTTTTCGCTAGTTTCCTTGGCGCGAAAGAGAGAACGGTTTGAAGAGGCCTGTAGAGTGAGGTCTCCCGGGGGAGGGCCCACAAAAATTCGGAAGAATAAGCGGTGGGGTGGGGGTGTTTGGGGGAATTCTTTTACAAAAAATAATAAAGAGAGTCGAGCTAGAACCAAAAACGGATCGAAATCCACCAATCATGAGGGGTGTTCATTCTAGGGGAACCAATCCCAGACCGAGAAAAGTGCACCAATCAGAGAGAAGTGTAAAAAATATAAAAGTGAGTGACGGCTTTTGGTTTGGATTAGTTTCACCACGATGTCCACCTTCAACTACCTAGATGAGGAAGGCAGGGAAGTCACCCTTACCATAGAAGAAGAAAAAGTGGACAATCCCTATGCCTCATCATTACAGACCACACAGCCCCTCTCCCCCGTGGAGTCGGAGGAAATTCTCCCGCCTGCCGCTTCGGTTCCCGTAGAGGAAATAGCCGTAGAAGAAAACGAGTGGCCAACGTACGAAGACGTGAACCCTTGGCACAGCGAAGACGCTACGTACGCGTTCCTCGAAGCCACGGAGTTTCCCCCGGACACCCCGTCCTCCTCTCAAGAGGCATTTACCATCCCCGAGGGGGAGTCGCTAGAGTTGGGCGGAATAACCGAAGAGGACGTCGAGAAACTAATCACAACGTGGCCCCTCCCCGCCGAGCTACCAGAAATTAGTAACCAAGATCTTGCCGAAGTTTTTTCCGAGGAGACCGAACCCCTCTGGGATGCAGACGCCTGGTTAAACGAACTGTTTCCCTCCACAACTCGGAAACGCATGGCAGAACAACGGGGTGGCGGGGCGGCTAAAAAGACAAAAACAAGCGCCACAGAAAGTGAAGAAAGTGAGGACGACGAGGACGACGACGAAGAAAAATTTGAACTGGTTCAAACAAGATCGAGAGCCTGTAAAAAATTCAAAACAACGTGCAAGGACTACGAACTGAAAATCAAGACACGGGCCCGCGCGACTCTGGCTGAGGTAAGTCGAAAGTAAGACTACACTAATTTTGAGGGGCTGTCATGACCGCGCGCGCGGTGGCGCATGGCTCTAATTCTCCTGTTTGGAATCTCAAAGGAAAGGAGCGGGTTCAAACCCCGCGCGTGGATTTTTTTTCCTATTTTTTTTTTATAATTGTTTTTCTTTCTTTCTCGCCTCCCTTACTACAGTGAGCCTCAATTTTTTATTCATTTATATAAAAATAAAAATAAAAAACATTTTATTTATATTTTTAATTTTTTTTTTTTTAATTTTTAAAAAAAAAAAAATTATTTTAAATTTATTTATTTATGATTTTTTTTTTCTTTCCTGTACAGGCTCTTCAAGACGTGACCGCCGTTATAGAGAGGGTCCTGGACACCACTCTTGGGACCGCAAACCCAGAAGATCGGGTTAGGCTTACCCTAGACGCTCCACGCTTGGACTACCCCCTTTCCTTTCCTTACCTGATGAGGTCTACCCTCACCCCCGCCCTGGTCATGGCCAGAATTGGAGAGCTCACACAATCCAACCAAGAGTTCATCCTACAGGGCAACTTCCATGTCCACGTGTTTCACGTGGAAATACCGAGGGCGGGAAGGGGTCGTTCGGCCCGCTGTTCTACTACCGACTTGGAGAAATTCAAGAAAATTAAAAGAAGTATTTTGAGGATACGAAATGTAGACGAAATGTGTATGGCCAGAGGATTGGTCACGGCCCTAGCCAAGGCACAACAACATCCACAGTACCAATACATAAGACTGGGGAGGCCCGTGCAAAGGAATCTAGCTGTGGAACTCCATCGTCAGGCGGGGGTGCCTATTCAACCGTGTGGGCTACCAGAGCTTAAGCAATTCCAGGAGTTTTTTAGGCCTCAAGGTGTAGAAGTAAATCTGGTCTCCCGTGCCCACATGAACAGCCTTATCTACTCAGGCCACCTCCCCGAGGCACAACACCGCCTTTACCTGTACCAAACAGAGGACCACCACTATGACGTCATCACCAATATGTGTGGGTTGTTGAACGCCAAGTACTTTTGCCCCCTCTGTAAGAAGACCTACAATAGTCCTATACATCACGTCTGTGACACGACCTGTGTTTGTTGTGGCGTCAAGGATTGTTCCCCCCTCCCCCCTGGAGAGAAATGGGATTGGAAAAAGTGTGACCATTGCCATCGGTGGTTTAAGAGTGAAGGATGTTATGAGAACCACCGCCGTCGCCAACCCCGCCGGTCGGGTCGAGGGTCTCTGTGCACAAGAGAATGGAGCTCTTGCGAGCGGTACACCCGTTGTGTCCAGTGTGGGGTGACCGTGGACCATCTGTGCCGGACCCGTCAACAACCAGGGGTCCACGTGTGTGGGGAATACAAGTGCCGTAGTTGCAACACTATTGTCCCCCCGGACCATCTGTGCTACATGCAAGTGGCTGACCAGAAAGCCCCCAGGGTAGAAACAGAAGAAGGAGAAGAAGAAGAAGAAGAAGAGGCCTACACGGCACTCCTGGCTGAAGAAGAGGGGACGGAGAGAGCCGCTGCGGAAGACGAGGGGAATGAGGACAAGTTCCGGTACCTCTTCTTCGACTTCGAAGCCATGCCCCTGGAGGCTCAGCACAGGGTCAACTTTGCGGGAGTCTCCAAAGTGTGTGAGCTCTGTGTGACGTCAGATTTACCCACCTGCACTCAATGCGGTCCACGGAAAATAGAGTTCAAAGGCCCCACGGCCCTCACCCAATTCTGCGATTGGCTCTTCTCGGGGGACCATGAAAATTACGTGTGTCTGGCCCACAACGCTATGGGATATGATTCCTACCCTATCCTGGAGTACTTGTTCAAGAATGCCGTCAAGCCTAAAGTGCTCTTCCGCGGCGGTAAGGCTATGGTGGTGACCATCCCCGACTACAAGCTCGTCCTCAAGGACTCTCTGCTCTTCATCCCGCTAGCCCTCAAACAATTCCCCGTCACGTTCGGTTTCCAAACAGAAAACCTCAACAAGCTGGATTTTCCCATCTTTTTTAACAAACCAGAACACCAGCAGTACGTGGGACCGCTACCAGACCTTCATTATTACGACCCAGATTCACTGAGTCCTCAAGGCAAACAAGAACTAGTGGCCTGGCACGCGACCGAACGGGGCAAGGGGACGGTGTTTGATTTCCAGAAAGAACTGGCCCTCTACTGTCACCGGGATGTGGCCATCTTACAACGGGCCTGTTTAGCGTTCCGGGCTATCATGATGAAAGCGGCGGAGATAGATCCCTTTACCAGGACCGTAACGCTCGCCTCTATGTGCAACCTGGTTTTTCGAAAGAAATTCCTACGCCCTAACACCATTGCGGTCTTGCCACGGCTCGGTTACCGCCCCAAGGACGTGCAGTCGGCGCTGGCCCTCCAATGGTTGGCCCACGTGGAGCGGCGGGACGGAATTCAGATCCAGCACGCGGGCAACGAAGGAGAGAAGCGCGTGGGGCCTTACAAACTGGATGGGTACCACGCAGCCACCCACACGGCCTACGAAATAAACGGTTGTTTCTGGCATGGCTGTGATCGTTGTAACCACCAAAACAGAGTTCATCCCCTACTTCATTGTACCATGAGCACGTTGGCTGACCGCACCCGGGACAAAGTCGCGTACTTGGAACAGCAAGGGTACCGCGTGGTCCAGACCAGAGAGTGCGACATCAGAGCGGCCATGGCCTTGAACCCTACCATCGCCGCCCTCGCACCCATCCCTCAAGCCCAGCTTCCACTCGACCCCAAGAAGGCCTTCTTTGGGGGGCGTACCAATGGGATTAGGACCTACTGGGAAGCCCAGGAGGGAGAATGGATGGAGGCGCTGGATGTGTGCTCCCTGTACCCCTGGGTACAAAAGACGAAACGGTTTCCGCTGGGCCATCCAGAAATCCTCACCGAGAATCTAGACCCCACCCTACCCTACGAGGGGTTAATCCACCTCAAGATTCTACCGCCACGCCGGTTATTTTTCCCCGTCCTCCCAACCCATGTGGGAGAAAAACTTCTGTTTGCCCTCTGCCGGACCTGCGCCGAAGAAAAGAATCAGGAACCCTGTACGCACGAGGACGAGGCCAGGGCTTTGACAGGGACCTGGGTGAGCCACGAACTCCACGCGGCCCTGCGCTACGGCTACCGGGTCCTGGAAGTCTACCGTGTGTGGCATTATTCAGAGTCGGAACAATACGATCCCGCCACCGACACCAAGGGGTTGTTCACCGACTACGTGAACACCTTTCTTAAGATGAAGCAAGAGGCGAGCGGCTGGCCGCCCGGCTGCCACACCGACGCCGAGAAAGCGGCTTTTATAGAGAGCTATCTGCTGAACACGGGGATCTTGCTGGAGTGGGCCAAGATCGCGTTCAACGCGGGGATGCGGGCCCTGGCGAAATGGATCCTAAACACCTTGTGGGGCAAGTTCGGCCAGAAACAGAACCCTCGGCAGACGGAGTACGTCACCGACTTGGACCGTTACTTTGAGCTCATGATGAGCGAAGAGAAGGAAATCCAAGACATTCTGTTCGTTCACGAAGACATGGTGCAAGTCCACTACACCGCGAAGCCGCAGCACATCGACTCCAACCCCCACACCAACGTTGTGTTTGCCGCCTACACGACAGCCCACGCACGCCTGAAATTGTATTCTTACCTCGATCTCTTGAAGGACCGTATCGTCTACCACGATACGGACAGCATTTACTTCACGCAGAAAGCAGGTCAAGTGGCGCCCCCGGTCGGTCAATTTCTAGGCGATATGACCAACGAATTGAAAGAAGGCGAACAGATTGTCCGTTTTGCCTGTACCGGGCCCAAGAGTTACGGGTATGAAACGAATCAAGGCCGTACCGTCTGCAAAGTGAAAGGACTACGCCTCAATGTGAGAAATCGGGCGATCGTCAACCTCGAGACCATGGTAGCCATGGTGCAAGGGCAAGGGGAACCCACACGGACGGTGGTGACGCCGCACGCCATCCACCGCAACACCCAAGACCGGACGTTGCACACCCGCCCAGAGACCAAGACCTTCAAGGTGACCTACGACAAGAGGGTTCTCCACGGCTACCAGAGCTACCCTTACGGCTACTAAAGAAAAACAAAGAGACTCTAGAGGAAATATTTTTATTGCAATAAATGGTTCAGTTCCTTTGAGCTGTGATACTAAAGTCTCAGTCTTTTATTTAGAGGAACTCCATCTTGTAAGGCTGGAGTCTTGGATGCTTGCGCAGGAATCCTTCCCAAATACAAATATGATAGACCAACATCACATAGTGTCCATAATAGGTTCCTTCGCAGTCGCTCACCACATACTGCTTCCTTTCGCCTTCGCTCAGGTATTCTTCCATCCAGTTCCCAAATGTAGAATAGCACATGTGGCACTCGCCCACAATGACATCGTCGCCGCCCTCAGCTCCATAGAAAGTAATATCTAGACCCATGATGGTCACCGTTTGAAGAGCCACGCGTAATGAGTGAGAATTGTGTCTGTATTTTTTCTTTAAGTATTTTTCTTCAGGTGTTTGACGGTCCACCGGCTGATACTCTTGCCTTGGCGCTTGCCCGACGTGGTCGTCGTCCGGATCGTTGTTTCGGTACGGCCGTCTTTCGATTTGCGGCTCGTGATCTTGCGCACGGTTTGCAGCCCTCCTGTCTGGGTTTTCTTTTTCTTTTGCGCCTTATACTTTTTCTGTATTTGCGCTACCGCCCGGGCGGTCCTGCTGGGTTTTTTACCCACCACGGTATGGCGTGGCAACCTCTTCCGGGCCATCGTCTTCCCTGCGGTGGCGACACGGCGTTGCCAGGGGGCTTGTCCCATCCCCGCGGGTCTCATTAGGGTTCGTGCCATGGCGTTAATGAAGGGGGATTTAAAAAGGACGCCAATTTAAAGGTGGTTTTTGGGCGGAACCTGTGCCAAAAGAGAGGCGGCGGCTACCCCCACGGGGACCCCCACGGGGACCCCCGCGGGAAAAGGCTTTGTAGGGGGTCCTGGAGAACGGTGTTTCCTCTCGGCGGGGCGGAGGGAGATCTTTGTAGGGCTGGGGCGGGAGATCCTCTTGGTAGGCGGTGGGGGGAGGCCGTTTAGGCCGGGGCGTGTACTCTTTCTTCTTGGAGATGAGATCCCGGGGGTGGCGGACGAGATCTTTAGGAATTTTTTCTTCCGCTAGAAATTGCATGAAATCACGGTAGCCGGGCGACGTGCGGGTGGAAGAAGGATGCACCGCTTCTTTAATCAGATCGGAAATTTGACTGCCCGGCAGGGTTTGCCCGTAGAGTTTCACTTCCCCTTGCGCATTCCAGGTAATTTTCTGGGCTCCTTTCAGTTTCAACAGATTGACTAGCACCGACGCTAAAGGTTTGCTGGAGGGGGGAACTTTTCGCAAAGCGCCCCTTTGGCTCTGGGTTAACACTTTGGCCGCCACGGCCGTGAAGGGACTAGGCTCAAGGGTTTCACGACGCCGGATGTATTTTTGGAGTAAATCTTGAAACTGGTCGGCACTGGCCGGTTTCTCTGGGTTTTCTAGGACCTGCGCCATGGCCGTTTGGTACTGACTGAGCACTTTAACCCCTTTGGTCGTGTCCACACGAAGCTGTTGTTCCAACCACCGCATGGACTCTTCCGGCACCAAGACCATGCGCATAGGGTTCTTCCCCTCGGCCTCTTTCATGGCTTTTTTCGTTTGTGTCGCTTCACTTCCCATCGCGTCACGGAAATTCCTACTGGGGCTGCTGCTGGAGGGTGGTGTGGGGTCCGCTTCTTTTTCCCTGTCTGGGATTTCTTCTTGGGCGGTCGCGTCTTATACTTTCTTTGGATTTTCTTCGCCGCCCTCACGGTCCTGCTGACTTTTTTTCCCGGTAGGGTTTGGCGTTGCCTTTTTCGCAGGCGAGCTAGAAACAACTGCCACCGGGCAGGGTCTGTACCCTCGGGTACCGGCCAGTTGCGGATGGGTTGGACCATTCAGGACCAGATATGAGCCTGACTCAGTTCTCGGGCGTACTCTTGCGGGGAAGGGTAGGGGTTAGAGTAGTTTGGGTTAATATAACCTCCGGCTTGATCCAGAGCTTTCTTGGCTCCGTAAGCCACGCCTCCACTGATAGCTCCGGCGGCGGCCGCTTTGGCAGCAAAAACGGCGGCTGCAATGAGGGCGGCGGTCGTGAAAATGAAGCCTCCTCGCTGGCCCACGGCCTTTTTAAGCTTGGCTTTCTGCACCGCTGTCGAGGAGGAGAGCAAAATCCTTTTCCTCACGGCCGGCGGCAGGGTTTTGTTGGCTATTTTTCGAAGTTTCACCTTGATGGGAGCAAAGACTTTCTTGGCGCGGGCCCCTATCGGAAAAGTTCCACGCAAGGCGTTGTGCACCACTTCACTGACGGCGTTGATTTGAGTGTGACTCGCGGCCCGGATGAGTTTCTTTTTCTGACCGAGATCCGCTTTGGCAAATTGTCGGATGAACAGCGCGTGACGTTGAAGCAAGGGGGATGCCATCACCACAACTGAACGGTTTCCCTGCGGGACTTAGGCTATAAAGCTAACCCAATTCGATTTCTCCAGGGACTTCTGGGCTCGTAAAGCACGTTGTCTCTGGCCTAGAAAAGGAGGATGGAAGGGGGATTTGTTGGGTCTCTTCCACACGGCCCCCTGAAGCTCTTGGACTCTTTTTACCGTCTTCTTTTTCTTAATACCCCCTCGTTGTTCTCTTAGTGGCAGCGGCTTTCCTACGAGATGCTTTTGTAGTTTGGTGTAGAGCTTGGGGTAGGACAAACCAGGGATCACAACCTTGGGGGTTTGGGAGAGGAGTTTCAACAGGTCCAGCGCATTGCCCACCCCCTTTTGATCCTCCTCCAGCACGTAGGCGTGATGCTGTTTTCCCTCCTCGGAGAAAATGTTCGTGCGCAACCGGATTTGGGGCGGGGTCCGGGGGTGGAGGTCGAAGAGGAGGTAGCCAAAGGGGCGTTGGGTCGCGTCCTGGTAGGCCCGCATCACCGCCGGTACTTGCCCCGGAAAGGCTTGCTCGGCCAATTTCCGGACTTGCAACGAATCCCGAGCGTTTTTAAAAGCCACCAGGTAGTGTGCGTTGATGGAAATGGTGCGTGCGTACTTGCCTGGGGGGAAAATGTTCTGGGTCAGGTACAGCACCGTAATGTTGCGGTGGTGCGAGCCTTTGGTGAACAGGTCCACCACCCGCTCGTCCTTGGAGCCTTCTTTCATCAAATCGTCCAGGATCAAGAGACCCGGTTTGCCGCGAAAGGGGGCGTACGGGTCGTCGGGAAGCCCCTCCACAAATTTCACCCCCAATTGTTTCTGCAGGGCAGTGAACCGGGGTTGCCAAGCGCTGCCATAGCAGTACACGATCGTGAGGGGCTGCTGGGTGAAAAGGGATTTCGCGTGGTGCAGAAGTCTTTCGGTGAACACCGTTTTGCCCGATTGACTCTGACCCGTGATCAAGATATTGCAGGGCGTTTGGAAACGGACATCCATCACGCCTCACCCCTTCCCAAGAATAACAAGACAGAGAGGTGGGTTTCCTGGTTTTATTTTATTTTTCACTTTGTCTCAAACTGATAACACATTGATCGTGAAGGGAACTGTCTTGCCGCTGCCACCGCGCCACACTCCGGCGCTGGTACTGGCGTTGCCAGGCTTGGAGGGCCCGGTCCCTGGTTGTCTTGGTCTTCCACTGCTGGAGGTTCTGCAGGACCTCCGCCAGGGATCGACCGTGGGCTCGGCGCAGGAGGTAGTACAGACAATAACTGCCGCACACGTTGGACTTGTTCCCTTGCAACATCACACTGTTTTCCCTATGCTGGGCGTTCCCCTGCCTCACGTACTCTTGCAACCCGTAATAAGAGGCGGGAAAGCCATAACTGTCGAAGAATTCATTCAGGCCTTGGCGCGGAAAATAAAAGGCCAACCAATGGGTGCCTGGTCCGTCGGCGTTGTCTGTATTGAGAATGAACGAGGCGGGGCGGGTCACGCGGCGGGGCCGTAGGTCCATGGGAAACACGCCCCGAAACGAGGCGCGGAGCCACCAATCGTGGCGGGCCAAGACCGTCAATTGCGATGTGTAGGTGGTCATCTCGGCTTACAACTTTTTCACTTCTCGGCTGCTGCTGATTTCGTACGCGGCGTCAAACTCGCAGTTCACGTACACCGATAGGGTCTGGGCGACCCCTGCTGCAAACTGAAGGCGGATGCCCACCGTCCCGTACTGTTGTATGTTCATGTGGGCGGCGTTGCCACTACCGTCTGGGGTGAAGTCAAAACACAAGATGGCGTAGCCCTTGTCCCAATCGGTCCGGGTAATGTCAATCCCATGGTTGGCGTTCATGGCGCCTTGGGCCAGGAACAGGGTATTGTAACCGTCCAGGGTTTTCCCGGTCGCAAATTCGACGCGGGAGAAGGGGGTGGGCGTGCCGTCGACCGTCACCGTCGCGCGAGTCATCCCAAACCTTTGGAAATGGAAAGGGTTCTTTTTCAGCGCTCCCAAACTGCTCCCACTCTCCACCAAGGCAATGCGCATGCGTCGGGGGATGCGACCGCCTAGGAAATCCGTTTTCTCAAAGGTGGTGTCGCCCTGGGAAATGGTGAACATCCGTTCTTCCTCGCTGTTGTAAGGGTAGAGGACGGGCTGGGACACGAGTTTCACTTCGATGCTCTTCATGAAGTCCTTGTTGCAAACACTGACACGGCGGAAGAAAGTGACCCGCTTCAGCACGATTTTAGCCCCGGCTGCTTCCCCCGCCCCACTGTCCCCCATGAGGGCGAAGGCGTTGCTGGCGGGGGTGAGTCGGAATTCTAGGGGTACCCCGTTGAGGAGCAGTTTGTTGGAGAAGGCCGCGTCAATGCAAAACATCCCGGTCAGTTCCACCACTTTGCTTTCCGCCGTGTAGGCTGCCCGCGTCGTCAACCCTGTGTTGTCCCCGGTGATGTCGAACACATCCATGGAGCCGGCCATGTCTTTGTAGTACAGTCCCGAGGTCAAGTAGGATTTCTTGGCGGCTGGAGTATAGTTGAGCAGGGTGCTGAGGTAGGCTTTGTAGGGGTAGGTTTTGGTGCTCATGGTCATCCATTCCCCGTTCAAGGCCATGTCTACTTGGGACCAGAGGGAATGAAACCAATTGTTGACGGGCCCCAAGTTCAAACCGGCGGTCAAATTCTCGCCGTTGGCTTTCACGAGGTTGGCCGTCACCTTGAAGTAACTTCTAGGCAGCACGGTGTAATAGGGACTGGCCGGGAGGTAAAATTCCACGGGCGACCCGGGCAAGAGGGCCGATTTGGGAGCGTGCTCCGACCAATAGCCTCGTTCTTCGACCGCTTGGGCCAATTCCTTGCCGAAAAAATCCAAATGAGTGTTGTAGCCGCCCATCATGTTGGGCAGGGGCGGCTTGCCCATGCCTGCGACCGTCGCCATCAATAATCGTCGTCAAAGATATCTCTCTCCACACGTGCACGCTTGACGGTCGTTGAAGGAATGAGAGAGGGAGACTGTTTTTGCTTTCTTTTATTCTTGTTGGCCGGGTTCTTCGTATTTTTGGCCGGCTTCTTCGTCTTTTTCCTCTTCGGCGCTATCCCCGCTATCTTTTCCAGGCCTTGGATCAACGTTTTGCTGGTTTTCTTACCGAGCACGCGGGCTGTCCCTTTGCTCGTGTCCTTCACGATTTGTTTCACCACCCTCTTGCCAAATTTCGATTTCAGTTTAGCGAGTATCTTTTGTCCTCCTTTTTTAGCCACCGCCCCCGCGACGGTCCCGGCCAACGCTTTGCCCGCCATGACGGCCAAGGGGGCTAGCGCCAAGGGTAAGAGTCCACCCTTTTGATTGGTGACCGGTTCGTAACGACCGAGTTCATTCCAACGGATAGGGAGGAGTCCGCCACCGCCTTGCTGTCCGCGACCCCCCTGGAAGACAGGAATGGAGGAGGGCATGCGTCGAGTGGTGGGGGGTGCGGGTTTTGCACGGAACACAGGGATCGAAGACCCTCCGCCAGCCATGTCCCCCATAGATGACTCCAGTGCCATAGATTCCGCAGACGCTCCATTCATTCTTACTTTTTCAGAGCACGCTTCACAAATTCCAACGTCGCCACCACGGTAGCTGTTGAGGCGAATGAGAGGCGTTGGCCGGACTCGTCGGTTATAAGGATTTCCAGCGTGTCAAACACCGTTTTGGCGAGCGGGAAGTAGCGCATGACCGGAAAGTCTCGTTCCACCACCTTGTTGTACGCGACCTGGGCCGACACGACACGCAGTAAGGGTGCTTTCACATCCCCCACGATATGCGGTTCGATCAGATCGCAGTACACGTACAAACTGCGTACGGGTTGGTGTTTAAAATCGCGGGTGAGCAGGTAGGGGGTGGGCGTCCGGAATTTTAGACCCGAATAGTAGGTGGACCAACACTCGGGCTGGTACCCCACCAGGGGTGTGTTGTCGTCCGCCGGATAGTGTTCGGGCTTTCCTTGCCCAAACCCAAACAGATTGGCCAGCCAGGGGCTCATGGCAATTTGGGTCTCCTCCTTGAGTTGAAGGGTTAACGTAGCGGTTCCATTAGTCTGGTACCAAAGCCATAACACATCAGGGCCTTTCATCGGAAGGGTAGCTTGGACGGCCATGAGGTTCGCGTAGTTCCCGGTCGGTACCACAAAGGATTTTGCGATCTTGCGATGGCCTCTAAACAAGTTAGCGCCTTTACCCGTACTCGCGTTAGTGATGTAGTACACAGTCCGTTCTCTCTCCAAAACCGAGGCGAGGATCAGGACGGGTTTCACATTCTGCGACTCCCCTATAGTCGTCTTCACGAAACTGGACAACAACGGTGTGCGAGGGCCCGTTTTTTTCAACAGGTGTGCAGGATGTGCGGTGGCCTTTTTGGGATCGTCCTCCAAGCCGACCATGTAGGCCAGTTTAGGGGGGAGGACTAACATGTAGCCGCCCGTAGCGTTTTGAGCCAATTCCAGGACGGTTTTACCCATGGCATTATTGGAAGATTCCACTCGGACGCTAAATGTTTTCATGATCGAATAGTAGCCCCCTTGCAACATCGCCAGGCGCATGGCTGTGACCAGTTCTGTGACCGTTTCGAAAGACTGTGGAGTAAAGGTGATGTTCGGGAGGAGGTCGTAGGAGATTTCTACTTCTGGATCCAGTGTTTCGTGGATCATGGAGAATTGGCGATCTTGAACTTGGGGGAACAATTCATCCCAGGCGCGGGGAAATTGCAGGTGGCAGAGGGCCATCTCCCACTGCCGGTCCAAGACCAACATCTCCGGGAGCCGGATACGAAAATGGGAGCCTGTGTTATCGGGAAAGGTATCCCGGCTGGCCACGCTAGGCAGCGTCATCCAGATGCGGTCGGGGTTCATGCTTTCCGGAAATGGAGGGTCACTTCCACCTTGGAGGTTTGTGGAAATGAAACAAGTTTCCCTTGCTCGTCGGTTATAAGGATTTCGAAATCCTCAAACACCGTCTTGGCCAACCGTCTGTAGTACAGGGGGGCAAAGTTACGTTCGTAGACCTCACCGTCCCCGGGCCCTGAAAAAAGGACTCTCAACAAGGGGACTTTCGTATCCCCCACAATACTGGGTTCCACCAAATCACAGTACATGTACAAGGTCGTCTTCTTCTGGGGACTGGGGAAGACCAGAGTCGTGACCGCCATTTCCCAGTCTCGAGACAACGTGTACATTTTATAGAGGTGGATACGGAACCGGGACGGTTCATTGACGTAGGTGGAGACGTAAGACTTCACCCCGTGGGTTAAGGTAATGTAAATTCCTCCTCCTCCATCCTCTCTTTCTCCACAATGACTCCGACCGTCGGAACAACCAACTCTTTTATTTCTTTTTTTTTTTTCACCCGTACGTTTGGGTCTGGAGCTGAGTGACCGGGACCCAGCTGTTAAATTTAGCGGGGTACCCTTCCCATTTCACCAAGACTTCTTCCTGGTTCTTCTTCTTGCCGCGGCGGCGTTGCAACACCTTTTCGATGATAAAGAGACTTTCTTTTTCCACGGCCACCGGTGTCATCTCACTTTCGTAAAACGTTCCCCGCAACGCCTCCCCGCTCAAGTCCTCCAACCGGTAGACGGGAGGGGTGCGGTAGTCCAACCGTTTTATCACCGTGAACACTTCCTCCGACCAGTTGGCCAGATAGCTTTTTTCAAAATGGCCTTTGGTCTTGCTAATCCGTACCGTGTCGCCGGGACGGTACAGCGGTTTCTTCGGTTTCCTCTTTAACGGCGGTCCCTTTTCCCGGTACAAGACGGCCCGCACCTCGTGGTCGTTGAAGGGCGTGACGGTGATGGGGGCGCGTCGAATGCTGCTGTGAACGGCTCGGTTGTACCCGAGCACCAATTGAGGGAGGACTTTCAAATACTCTTTCTTCCCGGTGGCCGTGAAATATTTGTACATGCGTCCCTTGAGCGTCCGGTTGAACCGTTCGGCAATCTGGGCTTTGGTCTCGTTGTACGTGACGAAAAAGGCCACGTCATTCTTTTTTAAAAAGGCCTGGAACTTGCGGTTGGTAAATTCTGTCCCGGCATCGGTCTGCAACCGCAACGGTTTCCGTTCGCGGAACACTTGGGTAAAGGCGCGCACCAATTCCTCCCCCGTCTTGTTCTTCAGGGGGACCGCCCACGCGTACTTGGACAACACATCGATGATGGTCAAAATGTGTTTGGTGCCCTTGTTAAAGGCACTCGTGGCTTGCATGTCCACCAGATCCGCCTGCCACTGTTCGTCCAGGGCCAGCACGCGCACGCGCCCTCGCAGAATTTTTTTTCGAAAAGGGCGGTGCAACGTAAAGGTCAATTGTTTTTTCAGCCAGGCTAAAGTGGTGGTGCGGGTCACCCCCACTTCGCTAGCCGCTTTCACCAGACGGGCAGCACCCCCAAAGGCAGCAGGGCTGCTGGGGTCGTAATACAACGCCTCGAGCAGCGCGGAAGGATTCTTTTTCTTCTCCTTCTTTCGCCCCATAATCCTCAAAATGAGAGTCCTGGATAATCACTTTTCCTCCGCAACACGCCAAGAGACAACGGACACGTTTCAAAATGCCGTGGCACTTGAGGGACGGACCTCCTCCTCCGCCGCAGGGCATTCTGTACTCTCCCCGAGTCTAGCGCGCGGTACCTCCCTTATACTTTTTTTCCCCCTAGAAAAGACAGACACCGTCATTTTTCCCTGGATATTTTTATTGTTTTTTTTTACACGAAGCAAAAGGGAGACAGGGGAACGTCTTTGAGAGATTCTTGGACCGTAGGGTACTTGCTATCGTAGGTACACCTCCTGCCACTGTCTTCGTACAATTTGTAGGTGTAGGTAAGGGGGTTGGTGAAAATGACGGCCGATTGCTTGATCATACAGGTCCCATAGGTTAGATCCAAGTGGATGGTCTTCAAGGCCTTCTCCAACAATCCTGGCGCGTACGGCATGGTCAACTTCTTGTCTTCCTCCCCTTCCTCCCTTTCCTTGAACAGGTCACACGCAAAACTGTGGGCCATAGTGTTGAGGTAAGGGAGGAGTCCGTCCGCCATGGGATCCTCTTCTCGCACCAGGGTTTCCATGGTTGTCGAGGGGTACCTGTCGTGAATTTGAGTGACGTAATCCATACCAAAACGTCTCACTTTGTCGTAGAGGGGATTGTTCTCGACCGCATACTTCCGTTTCTGGAACAAATGGGTGATCAGGGTGGCGACCAACTCTTTCTGCCTAGTGTGGTAGGTTCCTTGGACATGCGCACGGAAGGTGGTTTCCAGGATCACCAGCCAAGTCGCCTTCCCCTCTTCTGTTTCCATGAACAAATCGTCCATGGTCGGCGTACTTCCGTGGGTCAGCGTAAAATGAGGTCTGAAAAAGTTGACCCCCCGCATCTGCAGCATATGGAAGGTCAACCGGTCCACAAAGTAACGCACGGCTGTCACGAACCAAGTCAGATCTTCTTTGGGCCTCTTCCTCTTTCTCTTCTCAGCCATCCTCTCTTCATCCTCCTCCTCTTCTTCCTTCCTCTTCATCCTCTTCTGTCTCTTCTCGCTCTGGACGGGGAGTCCTTCTTCCATGGCATCGTCGTCGTCGTCGTCGTCACACTTGATCAACGCCATTATCTCGGCCACCCTCTTGCTGGAAACTTGTTCTTCTTTTTCTTCCTCATCCTCCTCTTCTCTCTCTTCCACGTCGTACTTAAATAGGGCTGTGTTCATGTGACCCCTTAAGGCATTGAAATGGTTCTGCTCAGGGATCAGTTGGTTATCCCCCTTCGTCACAGGACTGTCACAAGCATGATGTTGACGATAGAACCTACTCGAGGTGACCATACTACCGCCAAAGTGGTAAGCGATACGGTACAACCGGTTGCTTTGCCGGGACTTAGCCCTCAAATCCTGAACGTAGTCGTACAACTCAAACTCCGAGTAGTCGTAGAGTTGCTGCCATACCCGGAAGGTGTAGTTGTCCCAGATAGGTAACAGAAGGTCAAACTGTTCTTTCAGGAGCTGGTTCGTGACATGGGGGAGTAACTGCTTGATGGCATCCGCGTGATACTGCTTCACCTGGAACTTACTTTCTTTAAAGCTCAGTCCGATACCGGAATAGCCGTCCAACTTCATGGTGGTCTGGGAGTACCGCGCACACAGATGGAAGTACAGGTAGGTTAGGAAGTGTTCGTACTCTGTTATGAGGGCTAGCTCTCTCTTGTACCGGGGGTCTTGCACTGCCGAGAAGTGGGGCTCCGGGGGAAGGTGGTCTTTGTCAAAATGGGCACGGGCCGCTGAATCTATGTTCATGTAGTGGGAAGTGATAAGGCTACTTGCTACCCTCCCCTCCGCATTCAATGTTTCGGCGTGGTACCAAAACTCACGGGGGAGGGCCCGTTGGGTACGGCAACGGCTCAAGTAGCCCTGCGTTCCCCAGACCAGGTCCTCACAAAGCCGAGTCTCGCATATCTCGTACCACATCATTCCCAGACCCTGCTTCAGGGGAAGCCACCGGAACAAGAACCTCGCCATGTCCCTCAGGAAATTGTGGCGTAAGGACCTGTGGGGCCAATCGGTTTCCTCGCTCAACTGATGTTCCAGGGCCATCGCATCCATTTTCGCGAATTCCTCATTGGCAATGTCAAGCATCATCGCTTCTATCTCTAGCCTCTCTTCGGGGAGCACATCTAGGCTGAGCCAATACGACAAACACCCCATCAACATGGACTCCAGTTCCTTCAAGTACCTCTCCTCCAACGCGTTCTTCAAGTCAGGGAACTCCTTCTTCACTACCTGTGCTCTTTTCAACCGGTTCCAGGTCTCCCGTTCGGCCAACAGGTCTCGGTAGAGGTATCCCAAAAGGTACACGCACACACACCTCATATCCTCCTTGTACTTGAAAATGATCTTGTTGTTGCTGTCGTGCTTAATCACCCACGCGTCCTCCGCGTTATAGCCGGAAGTCTTCAAAGTCAAGGCTTTGCGTTTGCCCTCCCGTTGGGCCCCTTGCTGCACCCTCTGAAAACAATCCCCGTGCGCGTAGGAGACCACCGCCATGTACAGGGAGGCCAACGTGACGTGCATCGGACTCATGGGAGGGAGGTCGCTATGCCTCGTCTCGGTCTTCATGAGGCGTATCTTCTGCAGAAACCCTCCAAACAATTGGGCCATGTCGTCCGTCCCCTTTTCCCACAGTTTGCTTTGCCACGTTTGCAAAATGACATACGCCTGGTCGGACGTGATCTGTTTCAGGCTGGCTATCACCTCGTCCCTCATCTCTTGCGTGACGGGTAACGCACACATCTGCCCAAAATAGGGCAGGAATTCGTTCAGGTGTTCCGGCGAAAAACCTTGGCGAGCTTTCTCCCAATTCTCGGCGAATCCCTCTTTCGGCCGAATTGTTTTCCATTGTGAAATGTCGGCGGTCACCAAAGCCACGTACAAATGTTGGGTCAACACTTTAAATTGTTCACGGCTCGCTTTATCCACTTCGTCTACCGATAGGAATTTCGTCGTTTGGATCATCTTCCCAAAGAGTCCACACTATATGGTACTCTCGATAGAGCATAGACACCAAGGCAAACAACCAAAACAACATGAATGCCTTCTCCCAAAAGGTTCACTTTTTTATACGCCTCGGGTAGTTCCCGGTTCGCCAATCCCCGTCCTGGATTGGATCTATAATCCCCACCAATCCCGACCCATAGTGGATCTATAAATTTCCGACCAATCCCGAGCCCCTAGTGGATCTATAATCCCGACCAATCCTGAGCCCCTAGTGGATCTATAAATTTCCGACCAATCCCGAACCCGTAGTGGATCTATAATCCCGACCAATCAGGAGCCTGTATTGGATCTATAAATCCCGGCCAATCAGGAGCCCGTATTGGATCTATAACAGCGGCAGCCAATCCGCGGCCTGCCTAGGATCTATAACCGAGGAGGCGGGGCCTGTGACGTCACAAAACCTGTGACGTCACAGATTTGCTCTCGACCAATCAGGAGAGGGTATATGATCCCAAGAGGGCCTACTTACTACTAAGGTGCCTTAAACTCTGGATCCAATCTTTCGTATACATCAGCTCCGCTTTAGCTCCTGTTATCTATCTTTCCATGGATAAAAGACTTCCCCGAATCGGAAGAACTTACCTCAAAGAGGACAAAGAGTTGGACCATCAGCGAGCACACTTCAGAGACCTTAGATCATTTCCATATATTTATTTAGCCCATCCCAATAAATTGTTTCGTTTATTATCGCCCGACCGACCCAATTTTTTTGGAAAAGTAAAAAATAAAGATTGAAGAATAATTTCATAACTACACCTCTTTTCGGAGCTCTCTACGTTTTAGTTTCTTGCTTTCCTCGTGCGAATTGTAGAGGTAATCAAGAATCAAGTATAGGAATCAAGCTGACTTAGTAACCAGACCCCTATTTTGCCCGACCGAACCCGATTTAGCTGGATATCCGGACTCCTATGGCTGCCGGTTTCAGGGTCCCGTCAAAATTCAGTGTTCGGTTTTTTATTGAGTGGTTCGGAATAGAAAACAATATCCCGGAATCCGGATATTTTTTCTTTAGTGCAAACGTAGTCTAAAATTCATAGCAATGAAATGTTTAATGCAGTTGTAAAAATCGTTTAACTATGCGAGTCTTGCATTTGAGTACTCTTTTGCGAATCGCGCTTTTCAGTAAAAAAGGGAACGTTTTCTTAATAAAACTTTAAATATCGTTACTATAAATTTATTTCAGTGCTAAAGGCGTTTCTCGGCCTAGCATTCCGTTTGAATTCTGAATTCGTTCCGGAAATAAGAATTGTATTTATTGTTGCATAAGAACATTTACATTTCATGAAGCTTAACTGACTCGTTCTTACTTGCGGCTTTGCAGTCTTTTCTTGCAAGTAAATCAGTTGAAATTGCTTCTATGAGTCAATGCTGTTCTATTGCGCACACATGTCATTGGTAATAGCTAAAGAAATATTATCAACGATTTTAGTCCTACGAGAGCACAGCGATACTACCGGTGGAGTGGCGTACAACCATAGGCAGGTGTTATGTCATTTTGAAGAGACGTAACCACATGTTAAACTCTCTTCCTATTTACTCCAACAGTGAATACCAATGAACTACTTTAAACCGAAGATTTTGAATTGAACTGGGGACAGCACTGCACCCGTCCTGTGAAAAATTGCCGATCATTAAAAGAGAAATCAATGGCAGAGCAGTAGAACAATACTAAGATAAATGGAGTACAGTTTGTTGTGTTTAAAAAGCCATTATAGTAGAATGTTGATGTTTTACTTAATGTGATGGGGAAGTGTTTCCTTTGTACATGCGGAGATTAACGATGGTATAAGTGCAGCGCCAAAGCCATGATGAATTACCAAATCCTTAGCTTACGGGAATTATCTTCGACAGGGGAACTGAAGAGGCTGAAAGGACTTGAAGATTGTCTTTTTTGATGGTTTGGAGGGGGTTGGCAATCGAGAAAAGACTCTTGCGAAGTCTCAAACGTCATAGTTTGTATTAATTGAGTTAGAAACGTAACGAACACAATAAATAAAAAAATAACGAATTAACAAAGAGAAAACGTTGTTTTAGTGACCAGTTCGGTGCTATCTCTAGCCCTGATAGAATCCCAACACCTTCCCATCTTGACTGGTTAAAACCTATCCGCTATTAACGGGTCTATATATATATATATAATATATATATATACAGACTATATAGTGAATATATGAAACCATGCACTGGCCAGGTAGTCCACGAGAATGAATCTTTCATGCACAACCGCTCAAGGTAACCGTTTTTTAACACAACATATCCTGAATCTTGTATGCCTATAGCTCTCGAAAATTTTAGTCTATACCTTTCAATAAAAATTACAACTTTATTCCTGTCCGGTTTCTTGAACGGTCATATTTTGCGGCCAGTTTTCTGAAAATGCTCTTTGATATTTATCATATATCGGCATATGCAAATTACGCAGCTGCCTGCCGTCTCTCCTCGAGCGCAAATTTTGCATATTCAAGCCGGTTTCTGCCGGTGATACATCTTTTTGACGGTAGCCAATGTCTTTGTGCTGGTTCATTAAATTGTTGAATATATCTCATCCACTGCATTTACTTTATTTCGATTGAGTGGAATCGATCCATCGATGGCTTATCGGCGTACGTCATAAGTAGCGCTGCACGAAAACAATCGTCAAAATAGAACTGCTTGGTCATTTACCATTGAAGCTGTGAATTTATTGTATAACCGGCGAGAAAATGCTGTAAGCTTTCAGTGTGGTGGAAAGAGCAGAAAGTAACAAGTGTCTGAAGAAAGGAAATTATGCTCGTTTGTCCTCTGGACCAATTATTTGGCAGATTGCGCGGAGAATATCGACTGATATAAAAATAAAGCCAAATCGAAGAGCACGGATTAACCGTTCCAATTAGTTCAGAACCAAAGTAGTAAATTTAGTGACATTTGAACTGAAGCGAGCGTCGAGACGTATTTTAATATGGAAAAGATGGCTTTAGCTTTGGTTGTTCTTATGTGTGGTTTTGCCGCCGTCTTGGTGATTTTTGGTTGCTTTTTGATCTACTATGCCTGCTGGAATCACTGCCATAAAATCCATCGGAAACACTACCAACAGCAACAAAAAGACATCGACGAAGACGCAGATGGATTGGAGAAAAACGAACTGTTCGACGATTGCGAGAAGAAATCGAAAAAGAAAAGTATTTATATCTACTTTACGGCAAGTGGTTTGCGTGAAAAGCTTGAAAAAGACGAGACACTCGAGATGAATACGCTGTAATTTATTGCCTGGATACGGCAAAAGGACGAATCTATGCGGAGATATAGTGATAACTCTTTAGAATATAAACGTGTTTTACCCTGAAATAATACGCTTTGCCTCGACTGATACGAACGGATCCATGGAGACAAATAGCTCCCCCCACAACACTGTGATCATGGGATACCAGACTGAACATTACGTCTTATCGGAACACCAGAGGCTTCTGTTAGGTTTAAGACTCCTCAGTCTGTTGCCAGTTTGCTTGAGAGACTTCTCTTCTCATTCAGTCTAAAAAAAATGTCATTGATAGTTTCGCATTTAATGTATGAAATTATGACATGTTTGTGGAAGCATTTATTTAATTTCCCAGGAGTTTACTCCTTATTATAATGTTGGGAACTACATACTGAAAATGCTGTTAAATTTGCTTCAGTGTTCTCTAGTCCCAGACATTTTTCTATGTTCTTTATGTTCGAGGCGAAATGTTTCTTACATCTGATGTTATGTAAATAGTATGCTTTTGTGTAACAAAAACAAGAAGTAAATATTAATATATAAATTACTGGTTTTCATGTATTTCCTGACCTAAAAATGTACTGGTTTGTTTTCGTCTTTGCTTCTTCGATCGAGTAACTTTTTCTCAGTTTCCAGAATCAGTAATCGTGGCCCCTAAAATTGATGTTTTAAAAGTTTGATTCCGGATTAGACCTTCCCCAAAAGCGTAGAATTTACACGGCACATACACAATGTATCAATTAGGATCGTGGCTTGCGGAAGTCACGTGTCGAATAAAAGAAAAACTTTTATTTTATCATTCAGGCTAAGGACAGAAACTTAACACTTAATTTGTTCTTTTTGTCATCTGAAAGAGAAATCTTGATTATTTTAATGTTTTTAAATCGAGATATTTGATGAAATATGGCATTTTGCAGTTGATTGGGCTTTAACAAGCCGCGGGAGTTCTCTCAAACATGTTAAAGTGAAAAGACTCGGTTCAACTGCTCTTGATGACAACAATGTCATAATAATGATTTGTACCCAATTTATGAAGAACTGGAAAATAATTACGTTTCATCATATCATGCGGACTTGAATCGCTGTAACACCGGTGTCACAGCGATTTCGCCCCCCTAGTGAATTCGCCCCCCCGGGGCGAAATCGCTAGTGAATTCGCCCCCCCGGGGCGAGATCGCTAGTGAATTCGCCCTCCCCGGGGCGAGATCGCTAGTGAATTCGCCCCCCTTCAGTGAATTCGCCCCCCCTAGGGGGGGCGAAATCGCTAGTGAATTGTACTCGTAATTCTTATTGAAATCGCCCCGCCTCAGAAAATAGAGGCAGTAGATGTCAACGTACTGAATAAAAAGTGTCTTTTTAATAAATCTAAAGTATTTTTTTAATAAAATGAAGTGTAAGACCCCTACTACTACTGACTACAAAAATACGCGAGTCGGTAACACTCCTTTTCTTCGGAAAGTCATTTCAAATTCTTCCCGGATTTGAATTAATTGTACTGCTAGAACTGTACTGCAAAACTTACCGCCGTTTTATTTTCTCATTAGTCAATAAGCTGTTTATCCAGAAAGGTTTTCCTAGTTAGAACTGATCTAATTACCGAATTAACAAGCGCCGTTAGCTCAATTGAAATAGAACAAAGCACGCGAGTCGGTAACGCTCCTTCAAAGTTCTTTCGAAATAGATGGATCAACGCGCGCATTAACGGGTTATCAAAATCTTACATAGCACGATAATTACGACAACTTCATTATGGTTTTCATGCATGAAAAAATCATCAAATTGATGAGTTCCACTCGCTACAAGCCCACCGTTTTAAATCTTAATTAGTTCATTAGCTTGTTTATTCAGGAAGTTTTCACGCGAGTCGGTAACACTTCCTTTATTCGGCAAAGTCTTTTCAAAGTAGGCGGATTTACGGGTTGTCAAAAACTTTAAGTGTCCACAATAATTACATCATCTACATGTTGGCTTCAGGCAAGAAATACTAACAACTAATCATTCGAAGATTGACGAAGATTGCAGAATCCCTTGTCGAGTTTCTTGTTGCACTGCTCGCGCGAATGAAAATTGCAGCGTTTACCGTAGCTTTACGTTTACCGTAACGAATTTTGTCGAAGAAAAGTGAAGCGTGAATTTTAAAATAAAATTGAATTACATGCCTTTATACACATTACTGATAGCTTTTTGCCGTACTATTCTCCACGTCCAATACATTACAGTAGTAATAATAAGGAAAACATGTATTCATAACCTTTTAAAAGGTTGAAGGGGAGGGGGGGCGAAATCGCTAGAGGGGGGCGAGGAAGGGGGGGCGAATTCACTAGCGATTTCGCCCCCCGGGGGGCGAATTCACGGGGGGGCGAAATCGCTGGTACACGGTCTCAAATCATCGGCCCGCGGGCTCAATTTAGGAGTGCAGTGCTCAACATACTTGTCGTGCAAATCGGGCCTTTGGTTCCAGATCCCCTAACGTTTTTTTATTTTATTTTATATTTTCCCCCGACCGACCGACCCACCCACCATCACGAGCCAGAGGGCGATGGTAAACGAAACATTTTATTGGGATGGCCTTAATTCTTTATCTATCCCACATATCAAAATCATTGCACACACAAGATGACATTTTGGTATTGGTCATCGCTTTGAAGTAAATACGATTTTATTTGAGAGAGCCGGATAACAATTTCAGTCGCATTACAAGTTTATAATGTGGCTTACCTGTTGAGTACCGGAACTATACGAAGGAGAATTCTCTGCTTTCGTTTTAATCGCTCCAAAATCTCTCCTACTACAGCTCCCGCCATTACAAAGCCGGTCACACAAGAAAACAATAGCACGAAATGGAACTTTAACAGCGATTTGTAGCACTCTAAGCTCAAGAAACTTCGATGTTCTATACATTTAAACACTGGACATTCATTCTCCTATCTGAATTCAGCGGTAGAACGTCAGTTCAGACATGCATATTCAAGCTAAACCCAGTTTTCCTCTGCTTGGTCGTCCATAAACGCGTAATGCCTTGTAAACATTTACTTCACTCGCGAAAGCAAATTCAAATTTGTTCAGTCGACATCTTAATATAATCACTCCAAACAGATACCAGTTGCAGATTAGATGTTACTTAACTTTGATTTGAAGGTAGAAATATTTCATATATCATTTTATTTGTTTTAGAAGGAAAAATAGCTCCCAAAACCATGTATTTTTGAGTGAGATGACAGGGCCGATACCGGAAATGAGTCACCGGATTTCGGCTTTTGTACGCAATGACTTGATATGGCCCATGAAAACAGCTGCGGCCGATTTCCCCCCGTTAGATTTAATATAACAAATATAACACGGGAGTAACTGCCTAGTTGCCGACACTATATCTGAACTTGTTTGGACTATAAACATAATCTGACTGTAGACGCAAAACTTAGATTTTGTTTTATGTTTGTTTGCTATGTTTGCTTTATTACTCGGGCTCGAGTCTAAATCTGCAGGGCGGTTTTTTTTTCAATGCAGCAAAATTTCTGCGCGTGCGTTAAATTCATTCTCGTTCCCAGTGCCTCCTCAACAGGGAACGAAGGGGAGTTCTCTCCAGTCGCCATTTTGTACTATAAAGAATCGACTTGGAATACCGTAAATTGACCTATATCACTATGACGTCATATCAAAACAATCTATTGTTTAAACGCTAAGGATCACGGTCGTGGGAGGGGGACAAAACAGCAACAACACAAAGGAAATCGCTATCAAATGCATTTTGAAGAACGTAGAATAGCGGTAACAGCCACCAAATACGGTAAATATTGTGGGATAAACATTGATACAGCTGATATCTGGAAACCAGACAATTCGAAGTTAAATTTTTCTCAGCAGAGCAGATTTAGTTCAAAATTCTATTGTTCAAGTCGATTCTGTCCCCCTCATAAACAAGCCGTGACGTCATAATGATATAGGGTAATTGAACTGGAGTGGATGTGACTTTATGGAGATCGACCAAGAAGAAAAAGTTGAAATCGTCAAAAGAATAACTGCATGGATATGACTTACAAACCGAGATATAGCGATACTTACTGCCACGTCATCCATTGCATTAATGTGTCAACCAGAGATCCATTGGTTCCTGACACAAAGCGGCCTTTTGAAATAATGGTCGGGGTTCGAACCTGGCCGCGTCCTTGGGAAGAGACGTTTATAAGCCGTTGGCCTTGTCTCCTTCTACTTCTAATCAGTATTTGAAGGGGACGTGAAAGACCCTGTTGTACTACTCGAAAAAGAGAAGGGGATTGTCACCCGGTACAGCAGCCTCGCCATTTCACTAACCACACACTCAACATTGTAAACTGCGTGGCAGCCATTGGCGCCCTAACAGCAGTCCAAAAAATTCTCTGACGGGATATGTCGGTAAAATGTAAAGTGCCATGAAACTGTGGTATATAAATATGGCCTATTATTATTATTATTATTATGGTTGGCACATTAGCATAACAATTGTAATGTTTATCGACACAAAGTATCGCTACACGGCGATGTGACTCAAAACTGTCAAAAAAATAACATGATTTGTCGTGAAAAGGCGTAGAAACCGAACTGGAAGAGTAAAGTATCGAAAAACGTATGTAAAACGTCGAGCTAGTACACCTTTTGCTGTTCATTTGCAGAAAATATGCATACATTTGCGCTAACAGTTAGACCAATAACGCGAAAATACTTTCAATTACTTCCAAATGACATTCATTTTAGTGTAATTGAAATTCATTAACGATTTTTCCAGAAACACTAACATTCAATTGCATGAACAGGCAATCATTTGCTTCTTTTGCCATTCATTTGCGGAAAATGTACTTTCATTTGAACAGTAATCAATTTCGATAACAGGAACCATCCAATCAAGTGCGCGAATTGACAATCATTTTAGTGTACTCAAGCATGTTAAGGCATGGTTTGAACATGAAAACGAGGCTACAGCTATTTTCTTGAATAGAGTCACTTGAATTTGCTCAAATCCTAGAACAATGGTGGTTATAACTAATCTCAGCGTTTTTAATAGTCCTAATATAAAACTTTGGTAAAATGTCTATCACGTGACCAACCACGTGATCACAAAAAGTTGAAAATTAAACTCAAAACGGGGTGGTGCATTTTATATTTTAAGTAACGATTTTTTGTTTATCTGATTACACTTGTGGTTGACTTTAAAGATCAGTCCGGAATGGTTGACCCTGATAGACTGTTAAGGCGAAAATATAGAAAACAGGTCACGTGACCTATTCTTGGAACCATTTTTCGCCATTTATATCCTCTTCAGTGATAAAAAGTCAACCATTCCGGACACAGTCTCATTTCCCATAACAAGCTTAACATTTGGAATCGAAAATCTGAAACAAAACAATAACTTCCGCCACCCCATTTTGATTTCTTTGTTTTATCAGCCTTAAGGTCACGTGACCTTCAAAACACCAAAATACCGATCCTCAAATGTTAAGAGACACGATTACCGTATTATTCCAAAGTTATAGGGTATTTCATACGTAAATGACAAAGATAGCGAATTTTGAATGTTTTATCAGAACGGTTCAAAAACCATGCCTTAACATGCTTGAGTAATTGAAATTCATTAACGATTTCTCCATAAACACTAACATTCAATTGCATTTACAGACAACCATTAACACGGAAGCGACATTCTTTAGTGCGATCATACAAACATTAACACGTTTTAAACACACTATAAGGAAATACAAATTTTCAATAACGTAATAGTCATTCCACGGGATATTGCCAAAAGCGTTCATGAGAAACTTTCGCATTCAGTAGAAAAGAGATTATGTAACCACTTAAGTCCTCTAAATATTGTACATTTGTCCATACAGAGATGTAGAAAATGTAGGCGTACAGGCAGCTACTGTACTGTACACCACTGTACTTCTCGAAGTTTGCGATATGCCCCAGAAAAACAGGATACCACTCGAACATGCACCGTGAAAGAATCATCAGGGCGTTTGAAGATGCAACAGAAGATTATTTACTGGTGGCGGACACATTGGTCAACCTCGTGACCAGGGTCTTCTCGGTCAGATCCAAGATGGCGGCTACTCCGAGAGAACTGAGACCCTGGTAAAGGCTGAATCACGTGAACAAAAATCTCCAGAAATACTGGAGATTTTAATCACATGGTGTGGGCATCCAATATGGCGGCCAAGCTAAATATGGAAATGTTTAACACGTACCTACAAACCATAGGTATCCCAATCCGGAGTGAGCGATTAACGGTATTTCCACGCGGCAAATGACGAAGTGAAAACAGGTCTACTAAATACAGTTCGAAATGGAGTTTACTTGGATAAAGAAACAGTGGAAGGGTATCACAAAGCTACCAGGATGTATCTAAGCTAGAAGAGAATCCTAAACTGAAAGCCGTTCATTTTCTGTTAGCGTTGAAGCAAAGAGATCGATAGCACATGTTCAGTTTTAACGGCTTCTCCTGGCTTTCTCACTGATGAAACTCACCAGAAAATTACCCAGTAATGCACTTCATCTATTGCTCTACCTACACGTGTTTTAAGGTTATTTAAACTCGTTTTATTGATAAAATTTGAGTAATCGATCTACTGATACAAATTCATCTCTCTGGACTCAGTCCGTTTGGCCAATAAAAAGCATCGTTAGAACAACCGTTGTGTCATAATCGAAGAGCCAATCAGAATACGTGACAGTTCAGCGTTTACCAGGGTCTTCTCTCGGAGTAGCCGCCATCTTGGATCTGACCGAGAAGACCCTGGTCACGAGGTTGATTAGGGGTCAACAGGTCTACTGCAAGAAGTATCGTGGCTAGATACATGCGAGATAGAAGAATCGAAGAAAGACCACGAGGTGGTAGGAACAACGTCAGAGTTGAAAACGAGATGAGGGACTGTCTCCATGAAATTGTAAACGAGAACTGCCTTCTAACGTTATCACAGATAAACCCCGAGCTTATTGGGCGCGCCTCCCTCGGAAACCCAGAATCCATGACCGTACTGTGGCGAGGACTCTAGACGGGATGCTGTTTCGAGTCAGGCCGCTCCCAGAAACAGACCAGATGTAATACAGAAAAGGGTTGACTACGCCAACTGGTTCATGGGTCATGGTGTGGTGCACCATTGTATCTTTGTAGACGAGTGCGGATATAACATCTGGACCGCAAGAAGTCACGGCAGAGCCAGACGCGGAGAGAGGGCATATCGGCAAGTATGTGGCCAGCGAGGGAGAAACGTAACGGTCACCATGGCTATCTCACCGATCAATGGCCTTGTCTTTCACTCGGCAATTGTTGGAGGCATGAATGCACAAAGATTTGTGGGGTTGTGTTGCAAAATGTTATTACCACCAACAGAGTAAACAACCCGAAGTGGACGCAGAACGGGACACTGGTCCACACGATACACAGATTATGTGCAGTAGTAAACTTAGTTGAATATCGACACTGTAGATTTACATATTCCAACAGTGTTCCACAGGTAATATCACTATACGTACTATCGCTTACGACAGTGTCTCTTAGTGCCAGTCCTGCTCCACATGCCAAATACTTGATTAGAATGGATCTCCGGAACGATGTGTGTCATTACTTAACATCAGTGGACTTTGAGAGGGAGTCGCTTGTCATTTTCAGGCCTGAGGAAGGGGGGGGGGGGGGGGGTCTTCTTTAATAATATCCCCCCACCCCCTCCCCCCCTCCTTCACAAATAATGACCGGTCCCTAATATACCCTTAGAAATTTACTGAAAAAGACAATCAGATGTTCTCTCAGGTGAACTGAACCGAGTTTGTTTACTTCTTTGAGTTTGAGATCAAGTGAAGATTTGAAAGAATCTACTTTAAATTGAACAGCCAAATCCCAAAGAAAGGCTTGATAATCGACTGGAGCTCAGACAAGGTCAATTTCTAGACACTGACACTAGCAAAATGCAAAGTTTGATTTCAGGCAGTTAATCGAAAACAATAAAATAGTTGTCACTCTGCTGTTTTATAAAGACAGAAACTGTTATACATCTCCAAAATAAACTTTACAATCGAAAACTATTCAGTGCAGCTTGAAATGAAATTCCAGCAGTTCTTAAAATTAGTACAATAAGCAAGGGTTTTTCTTCAGACAACTTGAACAAGCTGTTATGAGCGAGATGAATGTGAATTTCCGTTTTCATTCATTGATTAAAAATTAATTACCTAAACAGCTGGTTACTCAAAGACTAGAAAATTACTTTGAACTTTCTCAAATCACCCCAAGATCCATTAGCAGAGGCACAGATGATTAGATGATACATTTCCTTTCATTTCAATTCCCAAACCTTCAATTTTAGCTGTCAAAAGCCAGGCATTTGCCACCATATGCATAGCTTTGTAGTTTGTACATGTTTGCTTGGCGACCTGTATGTACTGAACTTCAAACTAAAGGGGGAGTTTGGGGGGGGGGGGGGGGGGGGGGGGGGCACTGCTTGCATAATAAAGGTAGGTATGCGAGGTGTTGTCTTCAGAGCTCGACCCAGTTTGAAAAATAATTAGTAGTGATGGTATTTTTATTAACCAGAATTTCCATGACATTTTTGAAAATCAACCCGAAATGATAGATAATTTGCTCCAAAACAAGACTTGGTTAAATTGGGCTCAAGCCTGGACCCAGTAATGCCGCTGCACACCTTAATTACGTCATGTGCATTTTGAATGCTCTGGACTGGGGTGTAGTTTATACACATGGGTAGTGTATTCACCAACATTAGTCAATATAGACCGATTTTATTTAGCTTGTACATTTGTTGCCCATTTCAGATCATGTGACAGCTCTCCAGAGGATTCAGTGCTTTGTTGTCCAATTAGAGAAATTTGTACATTTCCTCTTGGGATACAGAAAAACAAGAAAAAAGAGGAATAGTCAGGGGACCTGAATTGGGACAACAAATATACAAGCTAAATTGGGGCAATCCCTTTATGTAGGACGACACGAATTTTACCAAAAATACAATAGAATACAACACAATACAATTCAATACAACAATAGAACGCAACGCAATACAATACAATAGAATACAATTTGGTAGCAATTCGTGTCGTCCTACATGAAGGGATGGATGTGGAGCCAGCCTTGGTCATCTGAATGCTATTATTTAAATAATACAACACATGGTTAAACTATCAATGTGGCATTATATCTGTTGAATTTGATAAAACTTTCCTCAAGATCCGCATTGATTTCCAGTCATTTGATTACCTATTTAACAGGTTCATCCCCTTGAATACCTTATTAGTCAAGACATTCAAAACTGTTCACATTTATTTAAAGACAGACATTTTTGATCAGGAGATTAATAGGAGATATTGTAGTTGAGTCTACGAATAGCAGTTTCAGCGGTATTGACCCGAACGCCTCACTTCAATGTAATGAAGCGCTATTCAAACTGTGTATCTAAATTAGTCGTGCTTGTTTAGGAGGGTGTTGGTGTCGTGTAAGAATGATGGTTTCAATGGCGCTTCATTACATTGAAGTGAGGCGTTCGGGTCAATACCGCTGAAACTGCTATTCGTAGACTCAACTACAATATCTCCTATTGTTTATACACACAGTCCACCACTGTTGCAATAAAGGGTGCGGTGTATTTTCATTTGTGTCACCACAGGGAGCCCAGTCCTTTCTCGTACAAAAATATATGTCGAACGCACTAGTATATGTCGAACGCACTAGTAATAATATAAATTATTAACAGATACTGGAATTGACTAGAACAACCATCAATAGAATTTTGTGTGACTTTATAAGAAACCGGGAAGAAACATTCAATCATTTGGACTGGAGATTTGTTTACCGAGCAAACACCGTCGCCCCAAAAAATGTGTTAATAAAGAGTCAATTTAAAATACTGAAAAATATAGTGAGTAACTTTGAACTTTGCTGGGCATTTCTGTCTCCAGCCCATCCAAAAGATTAGTGTGGGCATCGGAATAGTTTGCATATTGCCTATATTTAGTATAACCGACCGTAGTCCGAAATAATTCAGGTTTTTTATGTCGGTTTCAAACAATAAATCCAAGTAATTGCTCATATGTGCATTCGCTAGTCTTGTATACTAATTATTACAGTCACGAACAGACCATATCGCAACCAATATTTTATTAAGCGTTGATTCTTTCAAAACAAATAAACAAACATGTATACAGCCCGAGTTAAGGCTGCATGTTTGCATTGATCGTAGCGTCACTGTTTGCGTGGCAGTTCTTTAGTTTTGTACCTCTGCGTGTCTACTGATTCCCTGGCTCTTACTGTCAGTTATGTTTCTTTTGTGTCATTAGGTTAACATCGGCCGGTATGTACACTATTATGTAATTTTCTCAAGTTAGTGTATATTTCTATTCTGAATTTGCATTTGTCATTGGAGTCTGTTCTTATGGTCGAAGGTTCACCGTTAAGGTAAAATATATTTCTGTTTGTTTTGTGTCTAGCTTGTTCGCATTTTATGTTTATGGAAATGTATTAAAGTAGTTTTACTTTCCTTTAGAACCGTAGGATATTGTGAATAAATGGTTGTGTATAAACAGACTATGGCCTACGCGTGTCTTTGGGTACACTGACATAATATTTTTGAATACTAATGTATTAAACCTTTGGTTTGATCATGAAAATTCAGCAGATACAAAAACTAAACTATGGATGTAAAAAGCATTTTAAAATATACCAATTCGCGTTTTCCCCGACATTTTGAATGAGGTGCAAAAGTGTTGATTTATAAAACATGGAAATTTTACTGAGAGTTCTAGATCTGAACATTTTTTTTAAATAGTGAGCATCAAATTTTCAGTATCATGAGATATTACGAGTCGGTCAATAAATGGGTGAAATTTGAGCTGGATTGAGTTGCTCTTCCAAACATAAAACCAATGTTAATTTTCTATACAATTGCTGTATAATTATGACGACTTATTACAAAGGACAGGTGAGATTTTGAAACGTTCTCATATGAACAGTAGAAAAGTAATTTTATACACTTGTTAAAATGTACAAACGAAGCAGCTCGCTGGTCCTCCAGTTTCCCTCCCGTCCCCTCCCCTCCTTCCCTGAGAGCCTGGCTACGCAGCCTAGCTCAGTGATCGCCGCTTCGCGACTCTTCAGTTCTCTCTCTAGAAAACCTCTGCATATCAAACAATTTGTCGTTCAGAGTAATATTTGGGCCTGACTAGATGCTAGTGAGGCATACGCTCATCCTTTTCAAATTTTGCTATCGATGTTTTTAATCGCACTTCCTGTATAGCCTACGTTTTATCCGCCAGTCTCTTCTGCCGGCTCGCTACACTTCCTGAACGTGTTCTAGTATGGAATATCACAATAAATTGTTTGATATGGAATGTGACAAATCACGTGGTTGTGCTGGAGGCCAAAAAAGGCCTTGTACGATATCGGTATTGTTATTTTAATTAGCAAAACCTGTTTGTAAATGCTATTTTCCACCTCCAATCGATTGTCGATCTTTCTAAAACAGCGTTTTTAAAGATAGCTTCAAAGAGATCACAAGCTCAATTCATTCGTTAACGAAGTATTATATCAGCACGTGACTATTTCCTGCAAAAGGCATATTGTTTATCTTTATCCTTGACTGGTTTTAAGAATGTCATTAGAATTAATGATTATCATTATTTCAAGCGTGTTTTCCATTAAATGATTTGAAGGACATGTAACTTTCTCCATCCACAGTTATACTATATTTGTGAAAATAATTCAGTCGAAACACGACAACAAGACTGAAGAGCTAGTCATGCAGCTATCTAATCCAAGGTCCGCCGGCCTACACCAGAATCGCATGCGCAGTTTGGAGGCGATTTCATTAGTTTTGGAATTCTCTCCACTGTGAAAACTTATGACAATCGCCTCCAAAGTGCCCAAGACACGTCAAACGACAGCGAATTAAGAGCAGGTAGGTACGATTATTTTGGCGAAATTGATTTTTTATCTACTTTTTTAAGAGGCTATATTCCTAATTCTCGGTTTTCACTATTACGTCAGTTGAATTCAGCCTGCGTTGCGGCTCTGGAGTATCGGAGCGCAGCGAGCGGAGATTAGGGGAATTGGGGCGAGAGAGAAAAGAGAGAGGGTCGGGAGAAGAGGACCCCCTCCCACCTCTCTTTTTTCTCTCGCCCCAATTCCCCTAATCTCCGCTCGCTGCGCTCCGATACTCAGATTGTTTAACTCCTGAGAATACCAAAACTGATGGTCCAAATTAGAAGAACAAAAGAATAAGCGCAAAGGATTCTGGTAGTTGTATTCAACTGACGTAATAGTGCAAACCGCTATTATCTCGCATTCCTTGTCCTAAGCTTGGGCTGCCTGTGGATATACCAACATAAGTAGGAGAAATCGCAACTGAGTGATATTTATGAAAAAAGTATAGCACGAGCAGTTCATGCGATTTATTGTTTCAGTATAATATACTGAGCAAACATTTGCCGAGAGCCGCATGCAACCGTGCGGTTCGGAAAATAGAGTACCACTCCCAGACCTGTATTCTGATTTGACCATTATACTGTAGTTCTGAGCTGGAGTAGATGCTTTCCAACGTAGCAACGCGTAGTTGGAAAGCGTCTTCGTTACGGCCCGTAGTTATTTGTTGCGTGATAGTTCATTAGTTCCTTTTCTCTTATATATTTTAATATTCATAATATTATAGGTATACAAGAACCGAATCATTTAAATTCTTCCTCTCGCTTTCTGGACAGCCACAAGTCAGCCAAACTTTAGTTTCATTATTGATCGAAACCAAGAGAGGATGACCGAGATTAAAACATCCCTCGAAAATGCATGGGGCGAAGTAGAGGACCTGAAAGAACACAATAAAGCCCTCAAGGGCCAGCTCGACCAGTCGCTAGAAGAATACGCCGCCATGAAAATTCTACTCTCGGAAAGTGAAGACAGAATCACGAAACTAGAAGACTATTCTCGTAGAGAGAATCTGAGAGTGTACAATGTGCCAGAGGACGCGGAAGAGGACTGCAGAGAGATTGCCCTTGATATAATTGAAGAGGTAGGAGCGAATAGGGATGAAGTTAAATTACACGCAGCCCACAGGATCGGCCGAAAAACAAACGTCAATTCTGCCGACGGAGAGGGTTCTCGTTACCATCCAAGACCATTAATCGTCAGATTTGTAAGTAGAGCATGCAGATAAAAACTTTGTCTGGGCCAATAAAAGAAGGTTGAGAGAAAGCGAGAAGTTTGGAGATGTGTATTTGGATGAAGATCTTTCTCCCAAATCCGCATTATCTAGGAAAACTCTTCGTTTGGCACTTAGAACAGCCCGGAATAGAAACACAACCGAGACTAGATGTTACTTAAAAGGGCAATACCTGTTTATTGAAAACATGAGTTATTCAGTTGAAACACTACCAGCCTATCTGAAGGAACCAACTTCAAGCAATAGTCAGGCTAGCCAAGTTCGTAGTTTACCGAAATAAAATGTAAGATTTCACATTTAGTTAAATTTTCGTTCACAAGAATGTTAAGTAAAATTGAAATGTATTGAATTTGACTGAATAACAATTGCAACCACTTGTTGATATGATATGTTGAGACGTAAACTGCACTAATTATCCTCATTTTTTCTAAAAGGAAAAGTATCGTAAACGAGGAGTGAATTCTTCTCTCCACAATAGGATTCAGTCGATTAGACATAATTGTTCTATTTAACGGCATGCGTTTTTTCACCATACCTTGGAAAATTCCACAGGCACTAATAATAGTAGTACGTTGTTTGTTTAGGATTTCTTTCTTATTCTGGTTCTTATTAATTTTCAAGTCACTTATCATTAAAACTAATACCTTTGCCAGCAGTATGGGAAAACGTTTCTTTCTGGGATAATGAATGATTTCAATTTTAGGGTTCTATCACTAAATGTGCGAGGTTTACGAGATTATAAGAAAAGTAGAAAAATGTTTAATTGGATAGTTAAAGACCCTGTGTCCGAGCCCATGGTGCTTTGCGCCAATGTTATGAATAGTTTGTTTATCAACGGCCGCATAAATTAAAGGCCAGCTTTTAGGCGAACTAAAATGCTCTCGATTGTTTATCAGTTTCATAAAAGAAGTACACATACACTTTGGATAACGAATTTCATAATTTCTACCGGATTAAAAACCCAATCGAGCCCACGAATTTTCCCCGGATGCTTCGAATATGATTTTAACAGTATTCGACAGGAAGCCAGTTGTTCTGTCTTTAGATTCTAATTAGGTTCGTTTACGAGTGCGACTTTTCACAACTCTACAAGCAAACACACTACCTTGTTTTCATGTCTCCAGTATTGCTTAGCTGTATTTGAAGTTCTCTACTTTCCTTGCGAATGATATATTTTGAGTGCAAAATTAAATGTCGTACTTGCACTCGAGTCAAACTCACAGCGAAGTAACGGCTGAACTCGGCAGATTGGACTTTGACCCGCGATCGTAGTTTTGGTAGCAAGACTTTCTGGACGTACTGTAGGATGAAAAAAAAGGTTAAGGATATTGCTTTCTCTGCTAATAAAAATGCAAAACGTACACAGATAAGTCTGTAACACCGCACTGGAGCTCAGCCGTGCGAAATTATAATTACGAATGATCTTGATACCAGAAGTGGTTGCTTTGTGCCGCTTTGTATTTCCAACGAAGCCCCCCGGGAAACACACGTAGTAGTCCTTTTGAACCACAAGTGATCTCTTGTAGACCTAGAGAAAGTAAAATGTGGACTGCTGAAGGATTATTTGTCGAGTCGCTTCGCCTCGCTGTCTCGGTCCTTTCTCCGGCATTCCTCTACTCGCCATAGACCGGGATTCGAAGAAATATTCGAACTAAAGTTTCATTTAAAAAAGTATATATAAAAAAGTTAAGATAAAAGAAAGTCAGTTAAGCATATATAACTATGAATAATTACACGATGACCCATTTCGAAAGATTCGAGAGTCGCATAACAACAACAACGATCTTTCTGTTTTTCGTAGCCTACGAAAATTATTTGCGCGCGCAAAGCACCATGGGCTCGGACACAGGGTCTTTAAACATAAAGGTGATATCTTCAGGAAACTCATAGTACTCCAGACATTGAAACCGACTGGTCACATAGATTTAGAGGCAGTCTAGTAATGTCCCATGGGACGTCAAACAGTAAAGGTACGGCAATTCTGTTTGGTTACAAGTTAAACATGAGAAGTATAGACAAGATTATAGATAAAAAGGTAGATATGTAATTGTGCTTTGTGAAATACAAGGAAGCAATTTCTTAGTGGTTAATGTATATGCACCGAACGACGAAAAGTATGGCGCTTTATTGGGTTCAAAATTCAGTAAGATAGATTTGTCGAAAGTTTGTATTTGTGAAATGTTCTATTCATCAAAAACTTGAATTTGTCGTAAGTTTGTGCATGCGTCGAATACTTGAATTTGGTGAAAGCTTCAATTATGCACAACAATTTTAAATTCGTCTATTGAATTCGTTGAACTTTCGAATTCGTCGAATGATCGAATTCGTTGAACGATCGAATTCGTTGTACGATCGAATTCGTTGTACGATCGAATTCGTCGAACGATCGAATTCGTCGAATGTTTGAATTCATCGAATGTTTGAATTCATCGAAATCTGATACTTGTTCCATACCAGTCTCCCACGTCCAAACATATCCCGTGCAAGTTGGATGCGCGGAAGATCCTGGGAATGAGGTCGTTGCAAATGAGGACAAATGCCGAAATGGCGGACATGACGGAATATGTATAGAGACTCAGGCATTCTCTTCTTGACCTTTCTAGAAGATTGCAGTATACTGCCAACTGGTGACTAGCCAGAATTTTTCACTCACCAAAAGACCAATTGTGGTTGCAACATTTCAAGTTTCATGCGACAAAGAACATTTGCTGGCATGTTTTATTGGCTAAATTTACTTAGAACATTGTGTGACTTCAGGCCATTGCGACTTCAGGCCAACACTCAAAATTTAGTCGCATTGGCGCCACATAAGGTGCAATTTCGGACCCTGTGGTTTATTTTTAAAACCCCAGGGGTGGGTGGTGGGGGGGGGGGGGTGGGGTGGGGTGGGTATGAGGGGGGGGGGGGGGGGGGGGGCATTCCATGGAAATTTGGATGGGAACCCTTCAAACCCTTACCCTGTACCACACCAAAAGTTGCTAATTTTTGCGACCCCAATAGTTGTAAAAATATACCCTATTCCAGACTGAAACCGATATCTCCCTTCATAATTTCGGAAAATTGATAACCAGTTCAAGACCAAAACAATAATAAGGTTTTTCAAGTTTAGAAACTAATCTCTTACAAGTATTGATATTCGTTTAGTGTATATATGTAAAAAATACCTTATATAAGGGAGTACCCCCGGGTTTAGAACATACATGTAAATACTTTTACCACAGCCACAGTCATACCGATAAGTTACCTTACCTGCGACTTTTCGACTTCCAGTGTGAGACTCTTTTGTAATGGCCTCACGAATATTTTCGCTTGCCCTAAGGCGCTCTTCAAATATTCGACTGTGTATCCACTTGGAGGACATGGCACCTCCATCAACAGCTTTGAATGCCCTTCTGAAGTTCTTAGGATTTCATAGCCCCCGCTATCTCCAAGAGCGGGGAACGTCTCCAAAATCTTTTCATGAACGTGTAGTGCTGTGCCATTTTTGTCAAGAGTTATTTTTGATTCTCCTAAACCCACCATACTCAGCTAATCTTCTCTGAGGCATTCGGGGGCGTAGTTTGGGTTCTGTTTGCTAGGCAAACGAATGACCTAGTAAATGTATTCTTAGGCAAAAAGTATGGTCTACTCCTGCTGCGTGCAGCCCGACTGGAAACGGCAGAACGTCTAACTGGTCCGGTAGGGGGTTGGTAGCCGAATATCTGCCGGTCAATGAAGACGCGGTTGATGTCACCGGCATCCGCCACGAGGTCGACGTTATTGTGCTAGTTGTAGTCGTAGAGGAGGAAGTGGAAGAGGTGGAAGATGGCTGTACTCCAGTCAGACCATTTGCAGCCGAGATTAGTTTCTCTGCACATTCTCTAAGTATGTTTTCCATTGTAATCTTTAACATGTAGAGTTGGACTATATTATATTTGTGACCAAGATTCAAGAAAACGTTTAATACCACGAGGCCGAATACCGTCGCTCGCAAGGTTTTGTGGGACATATATGGACGTGGGAGACTGGTATGGAACAAGTATCAGATTTCGATGAATTCAAACATTCGATGAATTCAAACATTCGACGAATTCGATCGTTCGACGAATTCGATCGTACAACGAATTCGATCGTACAACGAATTCGATCGTTCAACGAATTCGATCGTTCAACGAATTCGATCATTCGACGAATTCGATCATTCGACGAATTCGAACATTCGACGAATTCGATCATTCGACGAATTCGAACATTCGACGAATTCGAACATTCGACGAATTCGAAAGTTCAACGAATTCAATAGACGAATTTAAAATTGTCGTGCATAATTGAAGCTTTCGCCAAATTCAAGTATTCGACGCATGCACAAACTTACGACAAATTCAAGTTTTTGATGAATAGAACATTTCACAAATACAAACTTTCGACAAATCTATCTTACTGAATTTTGAACCCAATAAAGCGCCATAGAAAAGAGCCAAATAATATTATTGAAAGAAATTATCGCCAAAATTAATACCATAGATTATCCGCTGGAAACATCTATTATTTGGGGAGGTGATTTTAATTTTGTTTTTGATCTAGACTTGGAAACCTCTGGTTGTAATCCTGCTCAAAAAATATGTTCTATAGAAACTATGGAAACTATTATGTTAGAATTGGATCTCTGTGATATATGGAGATTACGAAACCCATCAGCTAAACGGTTTATTTGGTGCGGTACAGCGCAAGGTCGAAGTAGTAAACGAGAGTGTTATCTGCACCGTAGACTGGACTATTTTTTTATATCCGATGAACTCCAGCCTTATGTGGAGGAATGTGATATAATTCCTGCACCCGCTACCGATTACTCCGCCATAACATTAGACATAAAATCAATCCAAAAGGGAAATAAGGGTCCATCCTTTTGGAAATTCAATAACTCCCCTCACTGAAAATGCGGACTACGTTATGAAGTTAAAGTTATTAATCAAGGATACTAAAAGTAGTCTAACTAATGAAGGAATTTTAAACCCGCAATCTAGATGGGAGTTAATCAAATACGAGGTGCGAAACTTTACTATGAAATTTTCGAAATCCCTAGCGAGGAAACGTAGAACGGTTTACCAAAACATTGAATCGGAGATCAACCGTATTGAAAACGTCAATGAGTGGGAAAAGAACGAAAAGATGATCGCAGAGCATGATAAATTGAGCAAAATTCTAGAAGAAAGAAGTAAATACATAACAGAAGGAATTATTATACGTTCTAAAGCAACATGGCACGAATTAGGGGAGAAAAGTACTAAATATTTTTTAACGTTAGAAAAACGTAACAAAGCCAAAACCCACATAAAGGAATTAATTGATAAAGATAATAAAGTGTATACTCAGCCGAAAGACATTTTGAAACAAATTCAACGATACTATAGCTCATTGTACCAGCCGAAGTCGTCTAAAACAGAGAGCGAATGCCTGGAATTCCTATCGCAAATTAATACTCCTAAATTATTAGAAGATGAAAAAAGTACGTGTGAAGGTGAAATTACTATAAGTGAATGTTATACTAGCCTTAAACAACTGGGGACGTCAAAAACGCCCGGAAATGATGGATTAACAAAGGAATTTTATTTGGCTATGTGGCCTGTTCTAGGAGAAGATTTGGTGTGTTGTTTAAATGATTGTTATAAGCATGGTTCATTAACGACGACAAAAAAGCAAGTTATAATTACCTTACTTGAAAAACCGGGTAAAGATAACAGATTTTTAAACTCATGGCGGCCGATAAGTTTAATAAATGTTGATGCGAAAATATGCAGTAAAGTATTTAGTAATAGGATTATTGATATTTTGCCTTAATAATCCATCCTGACCAAGCTGCTTTCGTGAAGGGTAGAAATATCGAAGACCCAATCAGATTCATAGATGACGTAATGGATTATGCTAAAAAGAAAGGTATGTCGTTAGTGCTGTTCGCGGCTGATTTTGAAAAGGCTTTCGACTCTATTGAGCACACTTTTATATTTGCAGTTTTAAAGCATTTCGGATTTGGGGAAGGATTTATCAATTGGATTAAGATGCTACTAAAGGATAGCTGTTCTAGTGTAATGAATAACGGTATAGCCACGAATTATTTTCCTCCTTGTAGAGGAACGAAACAAGGCGATCCGATTTCACCCTATCTTTTTATTCTGGTGATAGAAATAATGGCAACAATGATTCGGAATAGTGAGGATATTGAGGGAATCAGGTTTGCACAAAAGCACAAGAAAATAGTTTTATTTGCTGATGATACTACCTTTATTTTAAAAGATATTGAATCTTTAAATAAGGTAATTGATCAGTCGGATCGGTGTAGTGCTTTCTCAGTCGTCACTTAAAATCAACTTAACAAAAATCACACGCAGGTTGGTTGGGAAAAGTTAGTAAAAGAGAAACATGTTCACGAAATATCAAATGGGTAAATTTCCATAATAAAGGTGTTAAGATTCTGGGTATTTATTTTTCTTATAATGAGAAATGGCATTATGATAACAACTTTATACGTATATTATCTAATTTTAAAACTACCCTATCAATTTGACGGGCGCGTGGTTTAACCTTATACGGCAAAATACAAGTGGTGCGTTCGTTAGCACTATCCAAACTATACTACGTATGTTCAAAAATACACGTCACAGATGGGTTCATTAAAGATGTAGAACGTATTATTACTGACTTTATTTGGAATGGCAGGAAAACCGAAAATAAAGAATCAAACGCTAATTGGGGAATATTATCAAGGGCGGATTAAACTTGCCTGACCTTGCTTCTTGGATTAAAGCTATAGTTGTATAAAATGTGCTATTAACCTCATGAAGCCGGAGGAGAAAACATGGAAAATGTTGCCTCTCTTGCATTTAGAAAAAATAGGTGGAATTGATGTGATATGCAATAATTTCGATGTAACAAGGATTCCATCAAATATACCATTTTTTTACAAAAGTGTCCTCACGAACTGGGCTCAAATTGCCACCATTGAGGTAGTAGATAATCATTTACTGGTCTTAGAACAATATCTTTGGAATAATAAGCATATTAAAATTGACAATAAGGCGGTATTTACAAAGAATTTTCTAAATGCAATATAAATAAAGTCGGTGGCCTTTGTAAAGACAACTCAATATTTGATTGGACATTTGCTCAACGTAAAGGATTACAAGCAAAAGACTACATTCGATGGGCTAGTATTATAGATTCAATACCTTTGAAATGGAAAACTATACTAAAACAAAATAAAGATAAGGTTGATAAGGAAATATCATCGTCGAGATATTTATATCTGAGTAAGGATGGAATTGAAATTGACAAGGTTAAAACTAAACAGATTTATCAGTGGTTAATTAACGTGAAATTTCGATTACCATCTTCTCAGAGACATATATGTAGACGGATCAATCTGATGTCCCCACCGGACTGGGGTGCAGTTTATAGTAGAATATACAAAACTACAAACGATACGTATACGAGATGTTTTCAGTATAAAATATTAAACAACTGCCTCTATCTCAATCGTGATCTTTATCGGTTTAAATTGCTGGAGTCCCCTAGTTGCTCATTTTGTCATTTGTATTCAGAAACGATAGATCATCTATTTGTTGAATGTATAGAATCTAAAAATCTATATTTTGAAATAAGGGACTGGCTGGAAGAGTTTGATATATTTTTACCTGAATCGAATATAGTGAATGTTATTTTGGGAGTAGAGGCAGAAACTCCAATAAATTACATTATTCTGAGTTATAAATTGATATTGTATAAGGCTAGAAAAAGCAAACATATTCCTTCTCTGTCTCTTTTTAAAAACCATTTAAGATATTCTCAGAAAGTCGAACTAAGAGTGGCGAAATCTAAGAACTGAATATTATCGTGCATCTTCGGAAGTGGGAAAAATTAAATATTGCTTTATTGGATTAAATTAACTTCAATATTGTCGATTATATATATAGCTGGCAAGGGTGTTATGTTATTTTATGTTATTATATTTTATTATAGTATTTATGTTATTTATTCAGGGTTAGGGTCTTTGTATGAGTATGTGCAACATATATATGTGTGTTTTTGTATATTGTATAAAATAAAATAAAAAGATGTTTAAATAAAAAAAAAAACCTCTCTCAGTGTCGAAACTTATCTCTCCTCATCATCTTGCACATAAACTTATTGAAAGACTTCATCTATACAACGTTGACCAGTTCTGTTGAAGTCAGGTTTTTCAATATACTGAACGTCCTCTACATATTGCTCTTAAAAAAGTATATTGCTTATTTAGGACTTCGTCTTCCATATCAACACGCTAATCCGACTAAATATCGATTGGGTTATATATCGAACTAAACAGAGCTATAAATAGAGTAATCCGAGACTCCGAGTCCATGTTGTGAACGTGTAAGCCAATCAGAGCCCGCCTGGTGTTTTCTCGCCCCAGTCCTTGATATATATTTCATTCCCGGTTGCCGTGAAGCTCAGAATATAAAATGGCGCTAAAGTTTAGATTAGTTAGGTTCATATTTGCCGTAGCTGGACTTATTGTCATAGTCCAAATTCTCACGGCCATTCATTTTTCGTCCAAACATTGGCCCGATGATCATCCCATTCAAGGCCGGCAACACATAGATGATTTTCATAACAGAATTCAATCGCACGTGGGACAGTACTGGATGGGTAGGAATTCTAAGACTAAGGTATGCAGTCAAATGTGTTTGGTATTTTAAAGACACGGTTTTGTGTTTCCGGTGAAGTGATTTGAGGATTTCTCCATTCTATGATAGCCTCTAGTCTAGCTAGCTTCTTTCTGAATAAGCCAAAATACAAGAAATCAAACCAATGTAATCTTTATTGGTTTGCACTGACCGGATCGCAAATCAAATGCCTGTCAACCTTTTAATTAGATAACTTGCGTTAAATGTAAAATTTAAAATGTTTGATTTGAAGCAAATATTGTTATTTGTTGCACGTAGAACTTAAATTCTGCCGTTTATTTTAGCCCTTTTAACTTTGCTTTGTTACGTTGATAATGAATTGTTAAATTATTTACAATCTGCAAGCTGGTGTAGCACTTGAAATTCACCAAACTTCACATCCGGTTTGTGCGTTTGGGATTTTCTTAATAAATCTGCTTATATCCGTGAGATTTCGCCAAATGTCTAAGACTCCCATCTAATTTCCTAGTGGATTTAACAGTCCAAAACCTAGAAAAGCTCAAACATGAGGATACTGAAGGCAAATGGTTTTTTGATGGACCTGAATCAAGAATGTTGTGTACGTGTTAATATTGGATGGAAGCTCCCAGAAAAAAACATCGCAAGATAATCCGCTTGGACTCCGTCAAAACAACAGATTCATTACATATAACTGAATAAAGTTACGTTAAATAAGTACTGATTGATATGATATTCCTTTCAAGTCTATATATCTGGTTTGTTAGATTCATTTATTGTTTTTAAAGTGACAGGTTATATATATTAAGTTAAAACAATCCTAATTGTAAAATAATTTTTAATTAGTGAATATATAGTCGAACTTATCTGGCGTTGCTGCATAAAGGAAATTCCTTTTGGTAAACATAAGTTACATGTATATGATTGCAAAAAGAAACACACATTTCCAAAGTTCCCATACAGTAATTAATACACACGCACTTGCATGATGCTAAAAGTTAAAATGATTAGTTAAAGTCAAAAATTGTAGTTTGAAATATTAATTAGCAGATATATATATTTTACATACATGTTTAAGATTGCCACACCACTACAGGGGGCACTACTTAATGAAAGCCTATTTGGACAGTGTCTTAATTGCATGTTTCTCAAAAAAATATGCTATAAAACCAGTGCTTGACCTTTATAGCAGTAGTCCACTAGTCCTGGACTAGCTTCTGGACTAGTAAAAAAATAGAGCCACTAGTCACAGGACTATAGTAACTTTCTATAATTTGTAATGCTTAATAAAACATAAAAACAAAAACATGTCCTGTGATTGTTGTTTGAACGGGTTTCTTTGCAAACGTTCTGAAAACAATTGCGAAAAGGCCGAGAAGACTGAACAAGGCTGAGGCGAGGACTGGGCACTTAAGTCAGCCCCAGGAGCTCCCATGAAGGCAGCTATATAATATTGCCACCAGAATTTTCTCTGGACTAGTAAATTTCAGCTCTACTAGTCCCAGGACCAGTGATTAAAGAAGTTAAGGTCGAGCACTGAAAACGTTTCCTTTAATTGTCCTTAAGGACCTGAATTCTTATAAATCAAAACTTTTACATAGGTATATTGAGATGAAGAAATTAGTGGCCAGACTTGTAAATATGCATGTAAAAGTTTGATTGAATTGGCCCCTAATTTATTTGTATCAATAAATTTCCTGAAAATTTTGTGCAACAACCCAATATTGTTCCAAGTTTCCCAGCAGTAGTCTTCTGATTCCCCCTATTTTCTTTAGATTCTCAGCAAAAGTTTGTTAACTAAAGTTAAATCTTTTGTTTATCCTTGGATGAATGAGGCTGATCAGTCCTCTAGCAAGATATGCTCTGAGACTCAATCATTCCACATGCACTCCTTACTACATTCATATATTCTTTGCACTCAATGCTCAACTCGTGTGTTGATATTTTATGGAGGGAGGAAAACTAGAGAACCCATGCAGAAGCATGGGTGAGAATCAACAAACTTCACTCACATATTTTTTTTCATTTAAATTTTTATTTTTCCTTAGTAGTGAAAGGCAAGCAGTTTTATGTGCTGGGCCACCCAGCTCCTAGGCTCAGTTTCAGCCGTTGGGGTGTCGTTTCTCCAAAGCCTCCCCCCACCAACGGCTGGGTGCACGGTCAACACACCGTGTCCGTGACATCAGCTGATTAAAGTTCAATATTATTCAATTTGCATGGTTTGACAAGAAAAGCTGTTTACCCTTTCACGACTGTAGCATAGGCAACACACTAGAACTCTAAACTAAAACTCCAAGTGTGAAATGAATTCTCAAGAACAAACGCCATTTAAAATTATTGAGAAACCAGGCTGCATTATTTGTTACTCTGTAATATTAGTGCCGCTCAAGACACCTCGCTGACAGAAATTAAAAGCCGAAATACGGGGATAAAGTTAAGATATTATCTCGGAACTATTATGAGCTAGAGTTGAGTATTCGCGCTCAGTACTTGTGTAGAGTATGTTTTGGAGACCTTAAAAAATGCACAAACTTAGTACATAGGACTTAAAGAATTGTAAAACTCGTTTGATGCAGCGATTTTAAGTGAATTGTGATCGGCGCAGAGTTAAATGTGTAAACGTGGCCTCAGTCAGACATGATTTCCTCTCTTATAACTCTTTTAATAGGGAGTCATCCGTCTTTTCTTCTCCGATAAAGGCAGCACTAATTTTCTTTGAAGTAAGAATGGCTACCTGGTCTTGCATATATATAGGCAAGAAATGACTGAACATTACGGGTTTCGCAACCTTCGAGCTTGGTACAAGTGATGCGAGTGACGGTTTCCCAAGTGACTTTCCAAACCTGGTGCGTACTGACACAGTGTCTTCACCCAAAACTAACTCTCTTACTGCTTCCTTGTGTGAATCCTTGAATTATTCGAAAGCAAACTTTTCAAAGCAAATTTGAACGCATTTTGGAACAGCAATCCAAAGCTTCTGGTCCAGCTTTGAAAACTTTACAATATAAATTATGCAAATACATTCAGCGACAGGATTTTAGTGGCAAGTTTTTGATTGGCTAAAAACCGACAATGCCTCAGCTCGCACGCCCAGCCGTGAGTGGGGAGAGGATCGCGGGCTCACCGAAACCCCCACGGCTGGAAACCGAGCCTACCCAGCTCCATATTCTCCCAAAACTGGCCTTCTTGGAGTTGTCACCTCCCCTGTATATAATGTACTGTACATTATTATCAGTTCATTGTCTTAGTTAAAATATTCTCACTGTGAATTGTTATTTTATTGACTGTGTAAATAGCAATTAAATGGAAAGAGCTTTTATTTTCTATATAACTAAACCTTAAACTTCTTTTAGTATTTCAAATGTACTTGCTATGTTAATATTAGCAGATATTTCTCTTTCAGTCATTGTTTTGTAAATTCAGTAAAAAATTGTAATTATAGGAAAAAAATCTTGTAAATGTGGCTGAAGGAAGACAATAACTAAAAGACTATATTAAGGAAGACAATGGTACCACTAAATTGCAGGTATTGGTTACCCAATATGTATTTCTCTTGTAATGGACAAGGAATAATTGGTAGTGCAAAGAGAAATAAGTTCCTATGTGGACGAGAGGGCCTGGAGAGCCAGTGTTATGATAATTAGGGTTATATAAACTGTCAAGAGACAGAGTCAGTTCATTGTGGTTCTGGCTCACAAACAGTACAGTGTTTAATTTTATGACAATTTACTATATAAATAACTAGGCAAGTCCAGTTATATATTCAAGTGTATTTATTCATCCCAGATGTATTTCAAATCAGTTATATATACATGTACATGCATAATTATATTACTTATTATGGATGTTAGGGACTTGGTCCCTTACGTAAGTACTTTAAGTAAGTACTTAAGTCAAGTGTGTAACTATGGATATGATGGTGGTAAATATAATAATAATAATGGTGGAGGTTGTGGGCCTGGACCCGTCACTGCAAAGTGTTGCTGTGGTATATTTCAGGGACTCGAGGGAACTATAGAAAACTATGTATACTGTATGAAAGGGAATAGAGAAGATTTCACATGAGCGGAACAAACTACAGCATGTCAATAGCCTGACCTTAACCGTACTGTGACTTACAGTACTATACCATAAATCTGTAATTTGATTGGATCAGCAGGACAAAACAATAGCAAAACCATTTCAATGTCACAGCATGCCATACAGTAACTGTGCTGTAGTCGGTGCCATAGTTTGTCCCACTCGTACGAAACCTGCAAGGCAAGGTACATTGTAGCACAAATGTATAATATGAAATATATATATTTTCTATTGCACGTGATTGGTTGAATGCATCACATGACCTGATGTTTTCTCTCTGCAAGCGGGAGCATATAAGTGCGTGTCTAAGAAAATATTTGAAGGATGATAACAACAATAACCTACATTGTGGCATCAAAATATGCCCTGGTATTTGTCCTTGGACACTATCTGATCCTCGAAGCTCACAGTTTCCCTTGAGCTTTCGCTCTCGGGAACTGTTCTCTTCTTGGAACAGATAATGTTGATGAACGAAATATCAGCCATCGAGCATATTTCAATGCCACTTGGTTATTGTTAGGTACAATGGTTATTGTATTAATATAACATACAAAAATATTCAATGAATCCGTCTTTTTCTAAGAAAACAACCAAATCTGCAGAAAAGTATTAAATTATGACAAGAACACATTTGGCTAACATTTCCTAGGCTTCAGGTCTAAAAAAAATGCTTCTGATAAAAAGTAAGTCAACACATGGGCTGCATCAAGCAAAAGTTCACTTATGACATCAGACATAGATTTCAGGATTTCTGGAAATTCATACATTTTAATGTTTAAAGCTAGGGGTCATCTCAACCAATGTCCTTTGCACCCCTCGCAAGTTATGAGTTTCCTTTCCTGTAATCCAATTCTGAATTAAACAAATTAAGGTATTCAGGATCTGTTGATTACTGTACGTATTCTTCAAATTATTCTCACTGGAGCTGGGGAGCTCAAACTATAAAACTGAATTGTAGCTTGATGGACAGTTTCTAGGGCATCAGAACTGGAGGTTGAGATGGACCCTTTATGTACTAATTTATGGACTGATGATTCTTTAAGTGAGATAAAGGCAGCATGATTTCTGAATTGATTCTGATCAATGTTTGCAGATTAAGTCACTTGTATTTTGCTTGTTTCCTAACTTAAATGCATTACATTTAGATGCTTGTGTGTGGTGCAATAATTATGGCACCTTAAGTATGCGACCCCAAGTTCTATTCCTGCCGTGGGCTGCCACATCTGTACCGACCCTTCTCTGGTCCAAGTAGCTGGTATAGCTTTGAATTCCCTTAATCGGGAGCTCTGTAAGAGAAGGAGATATATGTACTGTCAGCCTCCTGGAAGAGCAGTTGTTAAACTGAAAGGGTGACAGATGTTAAATAAAAAATATAGAACTTTACTTTTAATAAATATTAAGTCTTGCTTGTTTTGTTTGGTAACTTGGCAAAAATACCCATCATTTTCTTTAAAATAATAACAATGTCTCATATGTTGTGGCCCATGTAGAATTTGATCATTTAGCTTTGAAAGATTCCTTTAGAAAGCTTCTCTATATCTCACTCTTCTTTCTCTTATCTCTATTTTTTCACAGAGGTCACAGAATCAACAGAATCAAGTAGGAGACCTTTCAAGGAATGTTGACCAACTAAATTCAGATAGCAACAGGAAAGTTCCTGTTTTACAAGTTCCATTTAAACCATCCTGTAAGCCTAAGCACAAGGATGCAAATTCTGCAATACGGCGTGCAAAATCAGAGACTTGTAGAAGAGAAATTATTAAATTTGCATGTTTATCAGAGACAAATAGACTCTACCAAACAGGAATCAAGAGATTGTGTCCTATACCTCGTAGCAAGGTATCACCTGCTAAACCAGTAGCAGATGATGGAGCTATCCCACATGGACCTCCAATTAGGATCGCATATGTGATGACTCTACATGGTAGAGCATTTAGACAAGTGAAGAGAGTATTCAAAGCTATTTATCATAATCACCATTACTTTTACTTCCATATAGATACGGTAAGTAACAGTAGCATTTAATAGGAATTTAATATCATGGGACCTGTCTTGATGCATACAGACCATGTCACCATTGTGGGACCTGTCTTGATGCATACAGACCATGTCACCATTATGGGACCTGTCTTGGTGTACACAGACAATCTCACCATTATGGGACCTGTTTTGATGCATAGAGACCATGTCAACATTATGGGACCTGTTTTGATGCATACAGACCATGTCAACATTATGGGACCTGTTTTGATGCATGCAGACCATGTCATCATTGTGGGACCTGTTTTGATGCATACAGACCATGTCACCATTGTGGGACCTGTCTTGATACATACAGACCATGTCACCATTATGGGACCTGTTTTGATGCATACAGACCATTTCACCATTATGGGACCTGTCTTGATGCATACAGACCATGTCACCATTATGGGACCTATCTTGATGCATACAGACCATGTCACCATTATGGGACCTGTCTTGATGCACACAGACCATCTCACCATTATGGGACCAGTGTCTTTGATGCACATAGACCGTCTCACCATTATGGGACCTGTCTTGATGCACACAGACCATCTCATCATTATGGGACCTGTTTTGATGCATACAGACCATGTCACCATTATGGGACCTGTCTTGATGCATACAGACCATGTCACCATTATGGGACCTGTTTTGATGCATACAGACCATGTCACCATTATGGGACCAGTGTCTTGATGCACACAGACCGTCTCACCATTATGGGACCTGTTTTGATGCATACAGACCATCTCACCATTATGGGACTTGTTGATGCATAACATTGTTAAATTTTCGATAATTGAAGGGGTGAGCATGAAAACGACAATGTGACAATTTGCGACACTATTCCGTTTTTACTTTTACGGTCGCTTTTACGTTTTTTCAAGTCGAATATTATGATTATAGCCTCCTACCGCTATTTTTAATATTCCGAGATCATTTACCAGAGAGACTTGTCAAAAATAGCCTGGGAAACCAGCAGACTCTTATCGCTCCCCCACTCGCGATAAGAGTCGGCTGGTTTCCCAGGCTATGTCAAAAATTGCTTATCAGTGACTGTGGTCATTCTGTTTTGGTGAATTATTTGGGATTTTTTTCAAGTCTTTCATTAAGATCCGTTCGGTTGGTTTTGTTTGTTTATTTTACCTGATCTTTCATTGCCGTATTTATTTGACTCCCTTATGTGATGGGTACATGGATGCTCGTCGTACCTTTTAGGGGTCAAAATCAGGAGTTTGGTACCACTTAGGGTATCCACGATCAAACACAGACATTTCTATGTAAAGCGGTACCTTTTAGGGGTCGGGTGTCACCGAATGCTAGAGAATGACAGCGCTTTTGAAAACAACAAGGAAGAATGTACTTGATGATACAACATGTTAATAGCAATAAAAGGCATCAAAAGTTTAAAATGTTGGCATGTTTTTATCGTGGTCAAAATAAGCTTGAGCCACGCCCATTTTAGTACCTCTTAGGGGTCAAATCGAAAATGTCCGACGAGCATCCCTACCCCTTTTATATTGGAGTCTCCCCCCCCCCCCCCCCCCCCCCCCCCCCGGGCCTTTCACTCATTAAAAATTCGCTTCACACTATAGTGCACTTCACAAAGAAACGTTAGGTTTTCAAACTTTCAGTTATTTTGAATGAAAAACAGATTTATTGCACGGCCGACAGAGTTTAGTCGCTTTGCTGTTTGAAACTATAATCTTTCCGAAATCCTCGCGAGTTATCCCTGTAGCTAACACGGATTAGACCCGATTCCCTTCGGTTTACCTTTGGCATAACACGGGCCGAAAGTAATTGTGGGTACACGGCAACATTTTCGACAGGCGAAGCACAAACAAGGCTCGACACGACTATATTTGGAAAGCTAAGATCACGAAACTTACCGGAATGGCCTTCCTAACTCCAAAATATTAACAGTTTGCTTCGCCTGAAGACGTGAAGACTGGGTAAATAGTCCAGCGATAACGAATCGCCGAGATTTCAAGTGAACATTCTAGAGGAGAAATTACATAAAGCAAAGTTGACATTCAAGATTTTCAAAGTTTTCATGCTCACCCCTTCAATTTAAGAAGCAAGGCTTTAGATTTACAGAAGTAAATATCGGTACATAAAATATACATTTATTTAAATTTTATTAAATTGTTTGGGGTACTCCCATATATAAGCTATATATGGGTTATAAGCTATATATGGGTTATAAGCTATATATGGGTTATAAGCTATATATGGGTATGTGCCTCCCCAAAGAGGGTATGGTTTTCGAGCTGTTTTAGTGTGAAATATAGTCATCTCTATTGCGAGCCACCAGAGAGAGAAATAGGGTAAGTTATAAACTTTTTCTTTTTAGTCTGGAATCAAGGGGTATGATTTTGACAAGGAAGTATAAGACCAATGTTTATTGATTTCTCTTAGTTAATTTCTCTTGTAATTTTGACATTGATTTTCAAAATAAATTGAGAATGAGAACAAACCATGACGAAAAATATAATTGGATTAGATAACGTGATTAAAGGTGCATGAACTAGGGTACAGATTTTCTGGGTTATAGATTAGCTGACGGTGATGGTAGTTTTTGCGAGCTGACACCCTAATCGCATTACACAACTCGATTGGCCAAGATGGCGACCGTTCAAAGAACCATAATAGGCTGGATGGTCTTCTCGCGAAAATTACCACCACTGCCAGCTATGCATCTGAAAAAAGGTATGGAAAAGCAAAAATTTTGGTCTGAAATAGGGTCAGAGTTTGGCACACCCAGCCGGGCCCCACCCAAAATTATGGGGAGTACCCCCAGATGGAATCTGTTATATAGGGTAGTTAAATAATTTTAATTATTTATTAAAATAATTATATACTTAGGATATGTATAAATAATAATTAAAATAATACCATGGTCTCCTCTACGAAGGACTTTAATCTATAACATCCCTCATCAGCATGCATACTTTCACTAAATCTCCCTCATTAACCATGCAAGAGGGAAAACAAGAACTAAATTTCCCTCATTGACATGCATGAGGAACATTTCGTTCTAATTTTCCCCCTGACCGCACACCCTGACCGCATCGGGTTAGAGTATTAGTACTGGGTAATTATTTTCATCTAACCATGAACTCTCTGTCGATTTATGACTGCAAAGAACCTGTCTTGATTCGTTATACCCACGTGGGATTCTTAAGTGAAATTTACGCATGCTCAGTATGGATCAGAGATATTTAGTTTTGTCTACCGTATTCATCGCCCCACTAGGCAATTTCACGTGCTCATTTTCTGAACACTCTTTGACGAGAAACGGTTGTGTAATTAGCATTTTGAAATCAACCCGACCGCGGCGTGTCGTAGTTAATATACAGAGACTAAACTTGCAGCCGGATTAGTTTGCTTCCTCGGAGATCATAGTATTACAAACTAATACCGTGTCATTTTGGGAGATTAGTTACTATAGCTGGTTCAAATTACATGCACTGCCGTACCACAGGAAATACATGATTTTATCATAGCACCAAGCCATAAAATAGTTACTGGTAATACAATCGTTTGCTTTGTACACTTGCGTATTAAGAGGAGATGTTTTACAAAACCGCGTAATGGGCGCCATAAACTAACAGGCTAAAGGCTGATTTTTGTGCCGATCTAAAATGGAGTTTAGCAAAGATTTCAAGATATTATTTTGTGTTAAATTGAAAGTTAAATTGGAGTGTTAATCCAAAGCGAAAATTTAAAACAAAAACATGAATATGTCACAGAAAACTTAAGGCGATTCAATGGCTGTCTAAATTTACAAATAAAAGTAATAAACTAACTTTGTGCCACGCTAAAAACAGGTTCTTAGTCAAGAGTTTGTTATTTGTGTTTGTTTATGACTAATACAAATTATAGTACTTATAGAGTTAATCCAAAGCGAGAATTAGTCTGCAGTGTTTTTTTTTCAAATATTACGCGACAATTCAGTAGAAAATATTATAAACTGTATCTCTGCTCGGCCATGCAATATCTAGCTTTATTCTATAAACTACAAGGATTTCCAGCACTGAGAAACATCGTATCTGAGCACACGTAAAAATACGATAATTTTACGTGTGTGGATATCGCCTTTCAGCCAATCAGCGATGTCCACGTCACGCGCTTACCCTTGCTTCGAACAACCGGGCCCAGGTCCAAGTATTGTTTGTAAAATAACTAAAGTAATACATGGACGCTTGGAGATATGGACTTTATCTTCGAGTGTTGAACTCGATATCTCACTTGTTCTCTGCGCTCACTCGTGAGATATCGAAGATAAATTCCTTATCTTCGCGCATGGGTATTATTTAAATAAAAATAAAATAAATAAATATTTTATTTGTTATAGCAGGTTGAGTATTACAGCTTATAGCTGGTGGGGGCCTGCTTTTACTCCTCACACACTCCCCACTACATTAACTGTCACACACTCCCCACTACATTAACTGTTTTGGACACACTAACTCGACTCACGGTTGATTTTGATTTTGATTTTAAAAAATAATAAAGAAGCCTTAGCCATGCTTTATACTATCATAAAACACGATGGGTATTTGAGAACATGAGATAAATGTTGAAGCACAACTTAGCCGAAGGCACGTGCTTTCAACATTTGTCGAGTGTTCTCAAATAACCAGAGTGTTTTATGATAGTATAAAACATGGATTTAAGGCTTCTTTATCTGTTTTATAATATAGATTTACACGCGCGATGAAAGGAAACCGCCACTTGAAAACAATAAAACACGGCAAACCATGTTATATACTCTGATAAAACATGGTGTTTTAGCCAATCAGAGCGCGCGTACTATCGTATCTATATTATAAGGTCTCATATATGTTACAAAGATTCATGTTGGATGCTCGTGTATTTTTAAAAATCATCATGTTATACTGTAGTATTTACAACATTTCAATATTTTCTAATATTATATTTAGCGATCGGATTACCTTCGTCGTGAAGTTATAAATTTAATCAAAGATTTTCCAAATGCCGCTATTGCCCCCTGGAGCCTGGCAACCATCTGGGGAGGATCAACTCTGTTACAGATGCTTCTAAGATGTATGGAGGACCTCGTCAAGATAAAGGATTGGAAGTGGGATTTCTTTATTAATATCAGTGGATCAGATTTTCCTATCAAGTAAGTACTGTGTACTTATTGGCCGAGTGGGAGGCCGTTGTCCGGGAAAATATTTGGCTTGAGCTCAGCGTACAAAATGACTGCTCCAAATTGTTTCCTGTTCGTCCCAACCTAACTCAGTCAATAAGTGTTTCATAATATGACCACTTCGTTTGTTTTAGTAACGGCAAAACAACAAACAAAATCGAGCACGGCCGGATGGCTTTTTCCGGCCCGCTCACGTCAAACCTGGACGGCCCCATCACGTGACTTTTGTAAAATGGTTTTGCAAGGAAAGCGCGTTTTTTGGGGGGGGAGGGGGGGAGGGAGCTGTATGTATCAGAGATGTAGATAATAGGGAGCTTTAGATACGAGTACGACGACAACGACTACGACAACGAATACGACTTTTCACAATCGACCAATACTTTAAAAAGATATATGAACAAACAAATACTCTTACTCTTAGTAGCGTGTTCTCGTGTCTGCTGCATTGTTTGGCAGATATGGAAGATCTGTACTTTCTTGCGACTGAGATATTTTGAGTCTAAAAGTCGTACTCGTAGTTAAAGTCGTACTCGTTCTCGAATCTAAAGCTCCCTAATATCTGGGCAACGGGCTATTTTCAACTTTAGACCGGCTATGGAAAAGCAGTAAATAGTTAACTAGTGTTGTGGCTGGCCATGCTATCTAAAATCAGCTACATCTCTGCGTATGTGGAGAAGACAAAGGGACTATTGATAAGCTGACTGATATAAGCCTAAACTTTCATTTTGGGCTGCAAAAACTGTTAGGTTAGCCTAATGGTTGTCGACTAACCTGTTGCACAATAAATCAAGTGCAACCCCTTGTATAAGCACCTCCTTGACGAAGCACCCTGATGCATGCTGGGTAATCCTTGAATAAATAACCCTTAAAGTGAGTACAGACCCATATTTTCTTAATTTATGCAAGAAGTGTATATGTAAATTAGATATGCTTATGATTCCCTTTTAATCACAGGGATGATGCGGTAATCAGTAAGTTCCTGAGGTCTCACAGAGATACAAATTTCCTGAAGCCACATGGACGAGACTTGATGAGGTGAGTTGAATGTTAATCGTAAGAAAGTTAGCTGAGTTGATGTCTAACTAGACAACTTTATTTGGATCTTCATGTGTTCGTGATTGTCAAAGCTGTTCTTCTAAGGGGTAGACAACTATAAATCAGGATAGGGGGTGGGTTTTTTTTGGACTGTGCGATCTCTGCACGCTTTTTTTCACACTAATTTTGCTCGATCCGCCTATATTGTCTTACACAAATTATTTGTAGCAATGTTTTTGGGCCCATTTTCCCTGGTCGTCTTTGCAGCCGTTCTTAGTGTCGATCCCATACTCCCTGCCGTTATGGGACAGACACTAAGGAGACTACATTTTCCCTTGCTCGAATTATTTTTGGAAATTGCCACCCCATTCCCCTGATTTCTAATGGTCCACCCTTAATTCTGTGGCCTTCGCCTGCCACAAATGTTCTAAATCTAAAATATTAAGAGTGGGAGCTTCTCAAACGAGACCATCTCCAAGTGAATTAGACTTTCTAGACTATCACTTAATTAAAATATGATTGCTCTTTTGTCAGTAGAGAAGGTTTCAATAGGACATTTTCATTTTGGCATTATGACATTTTCATTTTACTACAACTATCAGAATCCTTTTCAAATTCTCTTTCTCATTCAAATTTATCAACTCCTTTGAGAATTCCAAGAAAATGGTCCAAATTAAAGGAACAAAAGAATCCGCGCAAAGAGTTCCAGTATGTGACGGCATCATGCAAACGTCCTATTGACTGTAGTACAACCAAAACCAAAGCAATCACAACGAACCAATCACGAACTAAAGTGACTTGGTTTCACTGGCATGAGAAAGCAACCAATCAGGAGGAAAAGTAAACGCAATGGTGGATTGATGACGTGACGGTTTTTACTCTGGAATTTGTTTCGCTGACCAGGAGCCCATTACCAGGAGCGTCCATCTCCCATACTAGGTCTGTGAGTCAGCGTATGACCGGATTTAGCTATATTTAGAACAGATCTCACGGGAGTTCACGTGCCCACACTTTGGGAATCCAATCAAACCATAGTCAGTACAATGCAGCGTTAGTAAAATCACCTCAAAGAACAATAGATCATTCTTAATCTCGATAATTACGGCAAGCATATGCACGATCGCAGCAGAGTCAGAAGGCAGTTACCCGGGAAACATGTTCTAAAAATAGCTCAAACCAGTCATACGCTGACTCACGGGTATAGTATATATGGACGCTCCTGGTAATTGGCTCCTGCGCTGACTGATTACAAAACATTTTCACAGCCAATAGAAAAGCTAAGTAAACGCAAAACCAAAGCAATCACTGAAAACATTCGACACTCAATTGAAACCTGCTCTAAACAATGAAAACTAGCTACTTAGCGATTGAGTGGGAGGGCCGAATGGGAAAATATTGGGCTCGATGTCATGACATACGGACCGAGCGCACTGTACAGAATGACCGAGAGCAGGAGGCCATAACCAGGAGCGTCTATGTCTCCTATACAGGTGTCACAGCGTTTTTACAAGTTGGGCTATTTTTAGATCATTTTTCCAGCCAATTAGTAGATTGCACCAGTGGCAGAACAGAAGATGCCTCATTAGCTACTTTTGTTATACCAACAACATGGCTGCTACGCCTTTGTGATTTTATTCCCTTAGGAATGATTTCAACTAAAGAATAACAGGAAACCGTTCTAAAAATAACCTAACTTGTGAAAATGCTGTGACATGGACCTAGTAGTTATGCGCTCCTGCCGACAGCCAAATATGTTTCCGTTCGGCCCATAGTTAATAGAGTGGAATGGTTAGGAAACTCAGGGACCTTCTTTGTTATATGTCTTTGTTAGCTTTTTTCAACCGCCACCGTGCACAAAACATAATAGAAATTCCAACATGTTAATCAATCAGCCAATAGAAACGTGCGAGTTCAGTCGTTCAGGGAACGCTAATGAACTATGATCGTGCACATTGTCTTACCCCTTCCAACCTAAATCGCAGCGCCTTTGTTAGCCCTTTTGAAGTTTGCCGGGTTTCCTAACCATTCCACTCTATTAACTATGTTCGGCCCGACCTAACTCAGTCAATACGTTTTTTTATCATATGACCACTTAGTTTGTTTTAATAACGGCAAAATAACAAGCATAAAATCGAGTAGGGACGGACGGCTTTTTCCGGCCCGCTGACGTCACACACGTACGGCCCCCATCACGTGACTTTTGTAAAAACGATCCCGCGCGCTGTCCTTTCAAACCTACAGGTCATATGATAAACCACTTTAAGAACAAAACAAATATCTTTCTCGCAGAAGTGCCTTCCTACAAAAACGTGAAAGCACTCTCACTATAAACACACCAGATATAACGAAATTTGAGACAGGAAACGAAGAATTCCCTAATTTATGAATTTAATTGGATGACAGGTTTATCAAAAAGCAAGGCCTAGACAGAACGTTTCTTCAATGTGACGAGCACATGTGGCGACTAGGTGACCGCAAGCTTCCTCCTGACATTGACATTGACGGCGGCAGTGATTGGATTGCACTAAACCGGAAGTACTGTCATTACCTTGTGACGTCAACTGATTCCTTAGTTACGGGAATGAAGCACATGTATCGCTATACGTTACTGCCTGCAGAGGTGAGTCGTGGCTGGCTTTTCTACAAATTTGTTTTCGTATTGGGCTACCTGTGGCGCGCGTCCTTTTCTCCCCTCCCCCCTCCTTCCCTTTTTCCCTCGCCCCATTTTGACTGCGCTCCACAGGTAGCCCAATCCGAAAACGAATTTGCAAAATAAACACCCACAGGATCCGCTGACAGGCTAGTGCATACCCTGCTAGACAGATTCCTCAAGACGAAAGGAAGAGAGAGAGAGAGGATGAAGGAATCTCTGTCTAGCAGGGTAAGTCGTACCAGGAGTCCATTACCAGGAGCGTGCATCTCCCAGGTTAGGTCTGTCCAACAGCAGAACAGATGATGTAGCTATTTTTAGCTTTGTGTTTCCCGCGAGAATAAACAAAGGCCGTCACTTTTAACCAATCAGAATGCACTGAAAAATTGTAATTAACACGGTTCAAACTGCTAAAAATACTAAACCGCAAGAGAACAAAACACAACGTAATCGCATACTAGAACTTCGCGACTATAAATAGACACACCATCTACTGTGCTGTGGGCGCTACCCATCACATAGGTACGCTACCCATCACACAGGTACGCTACCCATCACACAGGTACGCTACCCATCACACGGGTACGCTACCCATCACATAGGTACGCTACCCATCACACAGGTACGCTACCCATCACACAGGTACGCTACCCATCACATAGGTACGCTACCCATCACACAGGTACGCTACCCATCACATAGGTACGCTCCTGTAATGGGCTCCTGGTCGTACAAGGCTTGTCATACTAATTCCTGTAAATTTACTTCCGGTGAAGTAAAGTAAAGAAACATTGGACTATTAGGAGTATTAGCTGATTTTTTAGCGCGCAAGCGCGATATTTTCTCCAAAACTCGATCAATGGAGTTTAGAAATACAATAAATATTTCTAAAAGCGCGCTCTGATTGGACGATAGCCATGTGAATAAATAAATATATGAACGAACGAATAAATGAACTTTATTTACTGAGGGAAAGACGTAAAAACAAAACTATAAATTGATCTAAACGAAAGTAGTTTGAGCGCCGTTCTAAAAAATAGATTATACCGTAAACTGAGTGGACCGCGTTCCATTGCTTAAAAACGCGACTTCTGGTTATGGACCTCTGGTGTTTTATATTTAAGTACAGATACACGGATGACCACATTTTATACTGACACGTAACCTCTCTTTAGTTCGCTGATCATGACGACGCTCGCATGCGTCTCGTGGCGTACTTCTTTGTTATCGTAACGTTGTGACGTCATCTGTGCATCTGTAAGAGGACAGTCTCACGACAAAACGACATGTCTTTGTTAATTGACAAACAGCTTGTGTCTTTTTAATATATGTTTTTAAATACCTTGGTTAATACAGGGGCTGTCAGCTCTTTTTAGCATCACTCTGAAAAACTTGAAGTCATGCATATTCAATATAATAGAAACTTGAAAATAACTTGGCCTAGTTTTATTAAAAGCTTCTTCACAAATAAAACGAAACTATGGCTACAGATGGGATGGAAATGGATCATATGAAAAACTTGAAAACGTTGAACCAACGTACGGTCCTTAAAGTGCATGTAAGCCCTAGCCAGTTATCTTTGATATCGATTGTACATGAAGTGGATAGTCCAGCGGTAGAATATTTCTTGATTTGGGTGTTACGTCTACGGGATATAAAGATTTATGTTTCCAATATGCTAATGTCTGATGTCATCACCGACATCACTTATTATACAAAAGCATGCTGGTAGAGACAAATTACCTATTTTTAAATTCTAAGTTATATTTGAAGCTTATCAAAGTGATTTTACAAAAGAAAATCTAAAATAGAAAATAGCTTAATTCGCAAGCACAAAGAAATTCAGCAAATGTCGGTGATGACATCATATCATTAGTATATTGGAAATATAAACCTTTATATCTCATAGACGCAACACCCAAATCAAGAAATATTCTACCGTTGGACTACCCACTTCATGTACAATCGATATCAAAGATAACTGGCTAGGGCTTATATGCACTTTAAACTGGTGCCTTTGATATTAGCCGTAATTTAATCCAGCTTGGTCTCTTTTCATAAAATTAACATCGCTATGTAGAACGTAGTGCCCAAGGAGTATTTATAGTGTAATCAAACACGGAAAATCAGAAAAGTCCTGGGGACACAGCCCCTTTAAACGTGTACAAATCTTTCTCATCAGTCCTTCTTTCACACTGTCCTTCGTAATGGGCCTTTCTGTGAGCACTGGATCTCCAACAACCTGCGTCTCACAAACTGGAAGAGAAAACTAGGCTGCAGATGTCAGTACAAGCACATTGTAGACTGGTGCGGCTGCTCTCCCAACAACTTTAAACCTGAGGATATGGCGAGAATTAAGGTAACATGGTTTTAACATAGTATTTTTCCACACTGGGCAGCAACGTCTGTTTTTCGGAAATGGAATGTAATAGGAAAAACTCGTATAACTTAAAATAAATGGGTTACCAACCAAGTTGAATTTCTATTCAAAAATGTTCTAAAAAGTGCAAGCTGTCTCCGTTGTTATTTTTCTAGTTTTGTTTTAAAGAAACTTGAAGGTTCAATTGACAGTGGTGAGCGAAGTAACATCGTGTTTTTCTTTACAGAGCCAAGCGACCACCTACTTCGCTCGAAAATTCGAAGCCATAGTCAACCAAAAAGTTATCAACGAGCTAGACGCTTGGCTATACGGTAAATACCCCCCGAAAACCCCCGGGCTCCAGGACTATTGGGAAAACTTGTACCACCACGAAGATACCATCACAAAAGCCAGCGATACCTACTTATCATACTTCCACTCTTACCCGCGACTAGCGACGAAACTGTTGTCACAGGGGGCGAGTGAGAGCTGCCGTTTTGTCTCCAGGGAACCCATCAGGGAGGTTACTTACTTTAATCAAAATGATCAGTTTTCTGGTCTGTTGGTGTTGTATGATGTTGAGTACGTAAACCATCGGAATCACAAAGAAACATTGACTCTGGAGTCGTGGTTTTCACCTGCTGTTCACGAGGAATTGATGAACCTGAACATGAGCAAGGGACCTCAACGACTCGTCTCACTTGATGTAAGATGTATTGCATTTAAATTGATTTATCAATAATTTATCAATTCTATAGGTAAATTCATTGCCTGCATGACTCGGGAATTCCACGTTAAATTTCACGCGAAAAACCGATATCGCACGAATCGCGGAGCGATGAGTTCGATATCGGTTTTTGAAGTGAAATTTAACGTGGAATTCCCGAGTCGGGCAATGAATTTTCTTTGAATCCCATAGCATTTACGAAATGACTTTGAAGTCTTGCTGAAATTCCCGCCACGTGCCAGGAACCCATTGCGCGGTAAACTGAAGAGCGAATAGGAATCGAGCTAAAAAACTCACACGAGCTAATATTGGTTTTCCGACATCAAACTGCATTTTTATGTATAAAAATACTTGTATTTTATTTAGGTACACTTAATTTCAATCTAATCTTACCAAGAAAGCGAAAGTGCATTAACACAATAAAAGAGCTATTGTTCTCTGACATTAGAGGCAACCGTGTGACGTCATAACATCCAAGATGGCGGCGCCCGGGAAATTCAAATGAGTTTTCTGGACAGGAAAATGGGGTCCATAACTGACACCTAGTGTATGATTTACAGGAAAACATTTAGGTATCCATAACAAACGTTTGAGAGCAAACATTGTTTTTCAGTGGAGATTCCCTTTAATATTTCTATTTTGAGACCAGTGTCGATGGGCATGTGTTTTCCTTTTTCACAGGTTGGCACGAACTGGGATCAGAAGGAGCGCGTGTTTCGTAACTTTGCGCGCCTGATCAGCCCGTACCACGATCCCGTGCTGGTTCACCGCTGGGTCCACGGTGATGCGTTCGACATCAAAATAATGTGGGTAGACCCCATCAACGTCGTCACGGGCGTGTACGAGATGCATGTCGTTAGTAACTGGGTCGTGTCCTTTCACAAACCTGCGTTCAAAAAACCCATGAGGCCAGGGAAATGGACGATAAAGATGATCTACTCCGACCGAGGCGAGGATATGGTGATTGGAGAAACGAGCTTTTTAGTTATCCCTCTAGCTTTTCATAACGCTAAACCGGTTACTACTGCACGTGCGATGGAGAAGAATAACGGGCCACCAGGAGGGATTTACAACACGAACGATTTCCTTATCGAGTTTGACCGCGAGGCGAACAATACGGAGACTGTCGCAAAGCAGGCCGCGGTTAATGCCAGGAAGTCTGGGCACGAGCTTAATGAATGGATTGACGAGACGGTGAGTTTGTTTTGGGGCATGGAGGGGACGTGTCTCCTAAGAGGTTCGGCTCCAGACTGTTCTCGATTAATACCGTGTAAAGAGACGGTGTGGAGCTCAAGGTCACCTGATCCCAAGTCCACCATCGATAAAGTGAAGCCGAATGGGAGATTGCGATGACAGCAATTGAATGTTAGCGTGCTATCTTTAGTCTTGCCTGCTTGCCGACTCTTCTGTAATTTTTTCAGGTTTTCTTATTTCGCATTAGGCTACCTGTGTTTTGACCGCGCGCCACAGATAGCCTAATCCAGAGTAAATGTCTGAAAAATTAACATAAGAACCGGCAAGCAGGTCTCCTTCGCAGGTAACTAAACTAATAGTAAAAACTTTTGTGTTAAATAGGAATATTTGAAATATGTCTTAGCTTTGTTGCTTGCGAATTTTAAGAAAACTGGGTGGCTGATATTTTCTGTTCTGAACTCGTTTTGAGACCGTTACGGCCTTGTTGAGATATCTAATGCTCTGGAATCGGGATAATAATTTATTTATTACTCGATGTTTTGTTGTATTGATCTTGAAGTAATGTTTCAAAGCCGACAATGAGGACTGGACGGGGTTTCAAAGTCCGCGCAATTAGTTCCAGTCCGAGCCGCAGCCCTTTGTTCAAAGTATTTGCCTACAGTACTTTGAAATTCTTTTCTAAGTCTAAAGGCCTGTTCAAACGGATCCAACATCAATCCAACATGTTGGATAGTACTGTGATATCGCAAAGGATTCCGGTGATGTTTACGTTCGTCTTCGCGATTTCTCGGCCGCCGAGTTGAGCTCGTAAGCCTGTTACTTTGGCTTTTATGTCTGAGATAGTTATATCTAGTCTTTCTTCCATCTCTTCGTAGGCCCTTTCTCTCTTGTCCTGATGTGATAATAATCTTTGCTTGAAACGTCCCAAAGGCAAACTCTCTCCTCTAACAGATCTAGCAGTTCGTCAATTTCGGCGTCTGACCACTTTCTCGTCTTGCACTTTCTGTCCCTGTGTTTACAGCCTTCCTTTTTCCATTTTTAGGAGTTTTGCTTCTGTTTTCCTGCTTAAAATCTTCTGAAAGTACTCCACTCTCCGCCATCATGGTGCAAATTGAAATGATCGCCTAATCGTCTGTTAGTAAACAAAATCAAATCTCCATGGATACAGCGCGAATGACGAATGAAGTGCGCGTGCGCGAGTCCAACATTGTTGGGAAAGCCGTTCAAACGGATCCAACATGTTGGGACATGGTTCATCGATCACGATAACAAAAGAAATGTTGGACGATGTTGGATGAAAAGTTTGACTAGTTTCAAACTTCATGCAACATTGTCCAACATCGTCCAACAGGGTGTTCAAACGGATCCAACATGTTGCATCCAACAATGTTGCATGATGTTGTGCCAACATGTTGCATCCGTTTGAACGGGCCTTAAGAACTTTGAACTATAAATGTTCATAGTTCAAAGTCCTTGGACTCAGAAAATGATTTCAAAGTACCGTAGAGAGTACTTTGACGGGGTTTCAAAGTACTGCACGTGGTACAAATCGAGACTTCTGGTTGGCTACTTACCTCATGAATTATTAAGTAGTTTTTGAAAGTGGCTTATTGAGTGATACAGTATAGGAAGTTAAAATAATAGACAATAAATGCTTAGTTGAAGCATCTCTTGAACAAAACAAAAAACTCGTCAGCCAAAGCCTTGATAAACCGTCGACGTTCCAGAGCACGATATTCTTGCTGGCCGAAGGATGGATCGCAATAAATCAAAAAAGAGGGAGAATGGGATGGGAAAAATTAGCAATACAAAGACTGAAAATGATAAAGTAGAGTTTAACTAAAATATTGAATTGAATCACGAGAGCATAAGTAAGAGAGGGAATCTTTAGCGCGCGCTTGTGCCATGATGATGTCGAATAAAATATATTTTTAGTAACCAGAAGCAGCGGAAGCAAAGTGCGCGAAATAATCTTGCCGCCATGAAAATTGTTGCCGCGCTCTTGCTTCAGCTCAGCTGAATATTAGATATTCTCACAGTATATAATGTCTACCGCTTACATGCTTTAAAATGTGCGTATCTAGGGCACAAAGGACTGTTACCATGTTTGACAACATGTTTAAATATGCCAGCAGTGTTCATAACTATAATACCAGATACGCAGCCAAACAAAACCTCTATAAATCAGAAGTAAGAACAGATACAGGCAAACAAATGATCTCTTTTATGGCAATTGATCTTTGGAAAGACCTCCCGACTAACATGAAGGATTTAAGTACATTCGCCTTTTCAAAACAACTGAAACGTTACATACTGTCAGAGCAACACTCATAATTTCTATATATCATTATTCTCTCTCTAATTCTCTAAAATTATTTTGTTAACTTTTAAACTCCTTTTTTTTCCCTACCTGTTATAAACACTTAACTAAATATGGCTGGGGGCTAACTAGAAAACCCAGCGGTTAACTTAGCCCTCAGGCTCACACATTTCTTATTATTTATTATATTACTCTTAGTCTATCTCCGTTCTCTGTCTGTATTTTATAATTATTGTATAAAATAAACAAATGAGCAAAAATAAATTGAATTGAGCTACTAGGTTACTAAACATAGATTTTATTCGACATTATCATCGCACAAGCGTGCGAATTGGAGATACCCTCTCGTACTTATGCTCTCGTGATTGAATATAATGAATATACTATATACATGGTAAATAACACGGGAAGAGTTATTCCTAATTGAAGTCCTTTCCAAAAGGCATATTTCTAGATTACAAATTCACATACAAACGCTATTGCCGCGTTTGAGTATATTTTCATCAGATATTTATTACATGGGGGTTTCACAAATTGATTAGTAATTAAGTAAAGGTACGGCTAAAAGCTATAACGAACGGCAGTGATTGCAAAAACGTTAATTTTCTATTAATTATTGTAATTTCAGTGGTTGATAGTCGTAAATTCAATAGAAAACCATCGAACAATTTTTTTCATTCAATATGTTTTGAAGTTTAATATTTTTTTTGATCAAACTATGGTGTTATTTCGAATATCATATGTGGGGAAAGTTCTCAAATTTGCAATTGAAAGACGTTTTGTTTTCTCCCTTTTCGATTGGCTGGATGGTGGCTTTGAGTTTTAGCATAAAATTTACTTTATTTTCTTGGTGTAATTTGGACTGTAGACATCTCAGACAACAGTTAAGGCATATTAAAGCAAAATCGTATTTGGGGCTATGCCCATTGTCTTTTAGTACAGTTCTTAGCCGGGGCATTACTTAATAGACCAGTTCGCGGTTACTACCGACATTTTGAAAGGGATGCAAACATAGCCCGAAATACAGTGTTTGTATGGGAATCCGATGCCAAATAAAATCCGAATTTCTGAAAATCCGAATTTCTGAAATATTCACTGTCTATAAACTAAAGATACCAGATAAAAGGTTAACTGATCAAAATTTGAGGGATGTAGCTGTGCTGGGAAGCGTGCAATCGTGTTTTCAGTTTCCCATACATTTGTCTGTAAACCATACAAACACTGTATTTATCGCCATGTTTGCACCCCTTTCAAAATGTCGGAATTAACCACGAACTGGTCTATCCTTGAATTTGAGTTGTTATTGTAAATACAATTCTGGCATCCGTTCGTACGAAATCACATTGTATATAATAATTACTCTAACAAATTAGTCAATCAAACGTAATTTTTCAATTTGGAAATGAAAACATAGTCGTTAAAATTACCAAGGAATATTACGAATATTAACATTTTTCGTACCTTCAATATTCACTCTTTTCACCTGGTGGCCATCTTGGATTCAGAGCGACGCAATCCTTTGGTTTTGCCAGGTCATCCTCACAGTGAGGGATAGTCAAAGTTTTGACTAACCTGGTAAAAACAAAGGATTGCCTCGCTTTGAATCCAAGATGGCTACCAGGTGAAAAGAGTGAATTACTTCAAAGGGAACCTCCGCTGAAAAACAATGTTTGCTCTCAAATTGGTGGTCCCTTCATGTAGGCAACACATGAAGTGCTATCAAAATACAATAGAATTAACATAATACAAAACAATAGAACGAAATACACAATACAATAGAACACAATACAATTTGGTTGTAATTCATGTCTGCCTACATGAAGCAGCAGGCCTTCACCTCTCAAAACCTTGCATTTTATTGGACCTGCACTGACAAAGAATTCCATTGTTTTAGGGTTAGGGTTTGTATTGTTTCAGGGTTAGGCATTGTTTGGATAGCCAGTACCGCTATTCCAGGTTCCAGGAGGTGAAGGCCCACATTGGCTTTTATCGCACGGCGGCCATGTTGAGTCCCAGGAGAATAAAAACCTTTGTTTTCGTCCAGTAAACTCGTTCTGAAACCGACCAGTGCGAGGCTACCGGGGCCAAAACTATTGTTTTATCCAAGATGGCCGAACTGCGATAACAGCCCATGAAGGGAGAACTCTCAAAGGTTCCTTGTCCAGGACAACGTTTACCCTAGGGAAAAACTCTCGATTCATACTGTTCTCTCTTCCCAGGAGAACGTCGAACAATTTGAATCCTGATACTTTTTTACCCATGTGTATACGTAGTGTAAACCTATTACTGCGGTTGTACACTTGTTTGTTGTCTATTGTTACACAACAAAAGCGTTGTTTTCTGACAATTGGGACAACCGTGTGACGTCATTAGATCCAAGATGGCGACGTCTGGGAAATTCAAATCTAGTGTACAATTTACAGAAGACAAACAACAGCAATAGATTTAGGCATTCATAAGGAACATTTGAAAGCAAACATTATAGAGCAAACTGGTGTCCATTTTACGCTATTTCGAGTTAAGTAGCTTTCATGTTTATAACGAAATTCACTCACAAAATGCTTTCGAGTCTCGCGAATGTAAATTAAAAGTTGCAAAGAAACAACGTTCTTGCTATTTATTGTTCGATAAACCGGAAAATACCTAGTGTATTAAGTTTCAGAAGTATTAAGATCGTCAATGTAGAGTTTTCTTTGTATTAAGAGTTAAAGCAGTTCAAACACTAAGTCCGTACAGAAGAAGGTAGAAGAACTGTATTTTTATTGTCGTTTTGGCCTTAAACGTGTGCTATAGATCCAAGCTTCTGAATCATTTTTAAAATATGTTCTACTACATGTATATCCTCTACTAGTAGTATGTATATAAACAATACTCGGCGCTTTCTCAGTGTAAGCATATTAATAATTCCAAATTTTCATACAAACCTTCTAAAACCTAACCCCCAATTTTAAACTGATCCCAAATCATTCATAGAACGAGGTTAAATACATCTGAACTTAATGGCGAATTTAGCGAAGTTTTCAAGTGTACTTTTGCTTTAACAATTTCAGGACATGCTTACACTCTAATTGTGGCGTACTGATATTTGACCGCGGTGACCTGTACCGAGAAGCGAACCTGTGCGTTTCAACAGGAGTATATGGTTTCAAGTAACGTTTTACTGTGCTACTACTGTAACGAGAACTAAACACATTGTAAAATTAAAATCAAGCATCCAACTTACAAATCCTACCATATCCACAGTATTTTCTTCAAAAGACTCAGAGGTTAGAACTAGTCCACCAAATTTCCTTTTACTGGATTGAAGCTGGAGCAAGTTTAAATGCTACTGTGTTGTACTTGAGACTGATTGGTCAAATAACCGTAAGTTGGAATGCTTTGTTTTCATTCTGCAATGTGATTGGTTCTCACTGTGTAAGTGGTTATTGTTACAGTAGTCGGCACACAGTAATCTCCATGGTCCAATATCAGTTCATATTTCAAAGTTAGGTTATCGTTGGTTTATCTTTGAAACATTTTCTTTTTCGGGAGCCCTTGCGCGCGCAACGCTCACAGGGGGCCTATTCGCGGTATATGTGTCATGTGACTCATTCCACCAATCACGCGCGAGATAAAATATTTGAGCTGATAGGCTGATAGGGAACAACCAATCACGAGCTCGATAGCTGATATCCTCATTCAAGCTGTTTCTTGGTGAAGTAATGAGCTTTGCTGTTTAGTGGAGCACTTTGCAAATTGTTTCTTCTAACACAACACATCCAACATGTGCCTATACTCCTGTTTGACCTCTAGTTCAGTATTTCTTAATTCTAAAACACAGATTGAATTGTTGTATATTAGAGCGTAATAGAGTAAATTGTTGAATGTTAAAAAAAGAAATATATAAGTAAAACCTTATGTATGTTTTAGTTTATCGAATAAAGGTCATTTTAGTGAAAAACTAGTGCTTTTGCGCATCGACTTATTCTTTGAACAACAGCCTCCGTCGCAAGTTATGAACTCGCCGGTGGTATGTCCACAGGAACTATAATCTGGGTTACAGAAGACTGACTGGTTCGCGAGACTTCTTTTTCAGAAAATAAATGCTTGCAGTGTGACTACTGTAACCAGGACCTCTTCGAGAACTAAATACACTGCTCAACGAAAACGAAGCTTTCCAACTTACAAATCATAGAATATCCACGCGATTTGACTTCGTTCAAACGACTTCGACTTCAAAACTAGTCTAGTCCACCATAGTTAATAGAGTGGAATGGTTATGAAACCCAGCGACCTTCTTTGTTATATATCTTTGTTAGCTTTTTTCAACCGTGACCCTGCACAAAACACAATAGAAATTCCAATGTGTTAATCAATCAGCCAATAGAAACGTGTGAGTTCAGTCGTTCAGGGGACGCTAATGAACTATGACCCTGCACAATCTTTTGTCTTTCCCCCTTCCAACATAAATCGCAGCGCCTTTGTTAGCCCCTTTGAAGTTTGCCGGGTTTCATAACCATTCCACTCTATTAACTATGGGTCCACCAAATATTCCTTTTACCGGATCGAAGCTCGAGCAATTCGAAATGTTATTGTCTTGTGCTCGACACTGATTGGATCAAATAACCGCACATTGGAATGCTTTTTTCGTTCTGCAATGTGATTGGTTCTCGTTGTCAAAAGGCTGGTTCTCATATAATCGTCCCGATCGCTTGAACCTTTTGTTCGGTGTGAATCGAAGCGTATTAAAACTAAATTAATAATGCAGAACAAAAGAATCAAGCGATCGGGACGATTATTATGAGAACCAGCCTTAATAAGTAGCCCCGGTTAAAGTAGTCGCGCCGACGGTAAATGGATGTGTCACCGTGCGAGGCTTTTATATTCTCTCTCCAGATCGAACAGTTATTTTCATACCTGGTGCACATGTGGAATGGTTAAAATCAATTAGCAAATAAATGAGTGCTTTGGCCCTTACGGTATGCAGACTGAATCCGGGAAAAGGCCCTGAGTTGTCATGTGATCTACTGCCTGGTTAACAACAGCCTTCTCTGTTAGTTTCGATAGGAATGGAAGGTTGTTTACTGTTTGACTGTTGTATATAATTATTCCATAGATAGCTTATTATTCTTTTTTGCTGGCAGTGAAATCAACTAGCGTACTCAGTAGTGTAGTGGCCAAAGCTTAGTACAAGCAGTCGGAAGGGTCGAGGTTCGAACTTAGGCACACTTTTTCTTTCTATGTCGTTCTTTACTTCTTCACTCCTTACTTAATTGTAGTTTATCGTATAACTAGTTAGTGGTTCATGAATATGTAGATTAAGAACAATTTCATCACTATATTGATGAAAATCAGTGTTCCAAACACTAGTGATTTCAATTTGTATTTCATTGGGTTTCCAAACTCGTCCACGTGACCAGATTAGAGATTGTGGGTGGCCAATCAGATCATGCATTATTAATGAGTTTGAGATCATTGTAGAAATGCTCACCCCTACGTATGCTTAATGAACGGTCCCCGGCTAGATTCCTCATCAGCACTATCAACTGATGAACCATGGACTTCCAGTTATATTTTTCGCAAAGAACTTGCCAAAATCATTGGCAAGTGAGGCAGCAGGATCGGTATGTGGTGGATAAGCAATATTACTGGAACGACCCAGGAACGACTCCTCAAAAACCAACCTAAATTCCAATTCGACGCTGGAGTTCGTCGGAATACTTAAATATTTTATAAGCCTCTGGCTTGGGAGACCCGGTAACGGCTTCTTGTATCTTCGACGTAAAAAGAACGTTGAAGAGCATGTTTACAGCTTTAAAAAGCATCCTTTGATCGGTACTATTTTCACTAATCATGATAAATTCAGCATAGTAATCTCGCCTTGCTTTTTTCGTCATGCTATTGGTACGATTCTTGTCCTCGTGAACAACTGCCGGTCGGACTTAAGCCCAGACCTCCTCCATTTACGCTCGTGTTTACGGCGGAGTTGTAGTAGTAGTAAAGTTTATTTAGTGAGGACGTCACTCTTACCCAAGAGAGTAATTTAAGGCGTGGTCATCGATGGTCCTCCTTGGCATCTTTGATGTCGCAGTTAATCAAGTAGAGGAATCAAGCTCACTTAGCAACCAGACCCCTCAGGGGCGTTAAGGCATGGGTCTCCAATATGGCCGCCGCAAATCAAGAGGGGGTGGTCTATCTCTTTGTGCTTGTGAGATATAATCTTGACACTTTGACAGATTTGATAAAGTCACAACCTTAACACATTTTTGTGACAGTTTCCATGGAAGCGTGTAATGTGACCTTTGAACTTTACTTTTAAGGAAAATTGGGAAAAGCCTCTTGGAGGTCGGTAAAAGTTGTTGATATAGTAGATATTTTCATGCCAATGAATCAAGTTAAGGGCACACTGCGGTGCTCCAATTTGAAAAGTTGGTTATCATTGGAATGTTTGTTAATACGGTGGAAACTTGAGGATATCAAATTTCACAATTGCCTTAAATTGCCTTCCCCTTAAAATAACCAATTTTTCAAATTGGAGCAGGAACGTGTGCACTAATCTTGATTCACTTGCATGAAAATATCCACTATATTAACAACTTTTACCGACCTCCAGGAGGCTTTTCCCAATTTCCCTTAAGATTAGAGTTCAAAGGTCACATAATACGTATCCATGGAAACTTCCACAACAAGGTATCAAGGTTGTGACTTTATGGAATCTGTAAAAGTGCAAAGACTATATCTAACAAGCACGAAGAGATAGACAACCCCCTCTTGCTTTGCGGCGGCCATATTGAAATAGTTTGAGACCAATGCCTTAATGCCACTGAGCCCTTTTTTGCCCGACCGAACCACCATCACGAGCCAGAGGGCGATGGAAACGAAACATTTTATTGGTATGGCCTAAGCTTCGCCATAAAAATAATGATGAAAATTCGTGATAGGGCAGGGACGCCGCATGAAAAACAAAAAAATGAATCCAGATATAAACTCAATTAAATAAATGATGATTATACTACTACTAATAACAGTAATAATGCGAAATAATAATAACCTTAAGAAACGGCAAAGAACCGTAGACGAAAAATAATAATAAAGGTGAAAAACCAGAACTTTCCCTAATTATTGACTGATAAACAATCTTTTTGGCTTCATTTCTTTGAGGCTCCTATTTCCCGCGGGATTATCGTCTTTCTCACAAATGACACTAAAGCCATTGAAACAAAAGATAATTAGGCGGCTTCTTTTGATATAATTAGGTTCAGCGCATGAAACGTTCGATATTTGAATAGGGCTTAAATTGCATATAACCCCTGGCCAGTTATGCTTTATTTTAAAGCTTAGACCTTAAAAGACCTTAAACGGTAGGGAAAATATTTCTCAAATTTTTAAATAAAAATGTTTTCATTATTTTTTTAGCGACTAAACTTCCAAATTTAGAATAATTTCCGCGCACGTTCGGGGACTGGAACGAGAATAAAACGTGACGTCATCAACAGAACTCGTCTCTTCACGGGTATCATGGATCATGCGGGTATAAAGCGTATTTATTATTATTTGCAAAATAATTTAATAGATAACCGAGAAAGATGACAATATCGCGTTAAACGTTTCGGAGAGCTTTATTCGGCAAGGCCTTTCATGCAATGGCCGCATCGAGCGTATTCTGTTGATGACGTCAAACTAGACCCAGTGCCAATTTTGTAAAGCGCTCTCGTGCGCTTGATTTTCATCCACAGGAAACCCAATACAAGTTATTGGGCAACTTTGAACGGCCAATACATTTTCTTTTCTTTTACAGATTGGACTTATTTCGAAAAGTAATTCCCCCCCCTCCCCCTCATCAGACCAAACAATGTTCGAGGTTAATATACATTAAAAGCCGATGAGGAACGTTATCACAGGCTTTACTGAAGTCGAGAATGACCATGTAAATCTGATATGTTTGCGGTCATACCTGTTGAAAATATCATATAAAGTTACCAGTAACTGGGTTTCACAGGAATAACCCTGTCTGATCTGAAACCATGTTGTAGGTGAGACAAGACTCCATGCTCGTCAAAATGATGCAACAGAATGTGTTTGTTGCAAGGTATTGGAAAATATAATTTGTATACATGCACTTGTTAGAGAAATGCTGTTTTTGTGTTTCATTAATGACCTCCCATCAGCTATCAAGTCACAATGCAGATTATTTGCTGATAACTGTTTGATGTAACGGTCTATACAGTTCCGTCGTGATCAAACCATCCGGCTACAAGAGGACCTTGAGGCACTCAAGTCCTGGGAAGATGAGTGGAGTATGCGCTTCAATCCAACAAAGTGCTATATCCTCCGTGTAAGCAGTTCACGTACTCCTTTCTTATGTGATTATACGATCGGCGACTGAGCCAGCGCCACACAGGAACATGTACGGGATCACCCCTATTTGGGCATAAGGGTGCGTTTACCAATTTCGTCGCTTAGCAGCGACGTTGCTATGAAGGGTTGGCGCACGGCCGCGCTCGCGCTCATGCAAATGGCGGGAAAAACTTACTTCCGGTTTAGTGAAAAAGCAACGCGCGCCCTTCGCTAGCAAGCTCCGGTTTTGTTTACATTTTGCAAAGTTGTTTCTTGCTACTTCAACCCGGGTTGTTTTACTTTCCATGCTTCAAGTTTACTTTATATAAATGCCGAAAAAGAGCGATAAAACCGAGAAAGCCATTCTAGCTGCGGAGGGTCGCTGGACGAGGGAAAATTCCGATGTCAGGGAATTCGGGTGTCAAGTGCAAACTAATTTTCTTTCGGATTTCGACAAAGAAAGTTTGGAAAGAGCTTGTTGATAATGAGAGGAGCCAGAATGTACTTACAAGTGAGCAGCTAGACGTGAAAGGAGTCTTCGAAGAGTTTAGTTTTGAGCCACTATGACAAGAAAGTAGCGAAGAAAAATGCAGTAATCAACTCCATTATTACGGCGGCTCGTCACGATACTACTACTTACTAGGAACTTGACTGGAAGTAATCGGTGAATAATGACCAAAACGTTTTCATATATTCTGATACCCTGGACACTATTTCTAACTATAAAGAAGCAAAGACCGATACAACGTAGAACGTAGAGCGTCGTTCTTGCTTGAACAAATCTATTTCTAAGGCCGGAAATGTCTGTGAAAACTGCGGAAGTCAAACATAAATATGGAAACGAACGATGGCAAGTTCCTAATAACTTGCGATGATTGCAATTGGGTCCGAACCATTCCTTTAGGGCGAACAAAGCCTAAGCCTACTTGCCGAATTTTTTAATTATTTCTTTTTTGATCAATGGAGAATATTACAAGATTTATACGAACATGTGCGAATGTTATTACACATTATAGCAAGACATTCCTCTGGAATTGACATATTTAGCAGTGGTTTTGATTGCTATTGGATAGAAAACTGAATCAGATTTTGATGTAAGCTTACCGTAAGTTGAATCGGGTTGTTTCTCCTCGACGCGACGTAAAGTATTAAAGTAAGTAAAGTAAGTGACTTTATTTAAGTGTCAATGTATTCAAGTTAGCTTTGCAGCTAATTGGGGACACTAGTCCTACGATTTTTATACGTCCTTATCCGAGAAGATGTGAAGGTCGAACCGTTTACTGTATTATGTAAAGGCAGCACCTTCTACTCAGTTATTTTAAGACCCTGCTAGCTGAGTGTTGGTCCGGCCAAGGTTTGAACCTGCGACCGGCTTCCGCTCGTATTACAGAGGCAGTTAGATTATGGTGCAGATGGTCGCAAATAGACTTCTTTGCGTGAATAAACCACTGAAATTAGATGTCTGATAATGCAGCTCTGTTTCAATTTCACTGATTTCATTTTCTTGTCCAATGCCTTTAGCTTTGCCCTCGGAAATTCCATCGGTACACGAGAATTCTTTGTAATCAAGAAAATTGCTTTGTAACCACCCAAACGCGGCCGCGCCCCGTGGGCCCTGGTAACAATATTATACTTCCGGATTCACGAAAAATGAAACTGAGTTCGTGAAACAAAGAAAAGTCAACCCTTTCTCAAATAAAAATTGTCCTGAAGTCGCATTGCACAGAGCCAAGCATGGGTTTAGCGAAAAAAATAAAAACACGGAAGTTATGACCATCTAACTGTTAAAATTCACGGGGAAAAATTCTAAAACAATCAATTTTCGGTATATCGTAAAACGCATGCTACACCTTTTGTGCCTAACACAGACCAATGATATATGCAAATATGAAAGCACTATCCCAAACAAATCATGAAATGATTGATTTTTTCTGTCTAGATGACGTCATAATGACGTCATATGATGACGTCATCAAAATATAAAGGTCCGCCTCCCAGGAGTTCCTGAGTGATTTATTAATTATTTTACTCAAATTGTTGGAGTTTTATGGCGTTTTAAATTCTACTTAGCAACGGCCCAAAACAATTGGTAAACGCACCCTTAAATGATGACCTAAAATGGGGTAAGCATATTGACCAGATTTCCAAAAACGCAAATGGAACCAGCGTAAGAAGGCGCAAGTCAAGACTTAACCCGCTGTACATAAGTGGACCCAAGGTTGATCATGAGCTAGTAAGCCGCATATAACGTTTTGTGACATAGCCCCTTTATATTTTGTTCTGGCCGATTCTCGAGAATGCACCTGGTTGAATCTGCCAGCCCGGTCCGGGGGAGCCGGAGGGGGGAGGGGGCGAAGAAATACTTCTCTTCTCGTACCTTTATATCAGTACTATGAAGTTTCCCCTAACATGCAGCTGTCAATTCCCGTGCTTACTTTGATTGGTTGATGTAAGGTAGCTTATAAACTTGTGTAAAAGATTAACGAAATTGTGAGTGAAGTTGAACCATGAAACAAATTATTTTCTTAAAATGGCTACTACAATTCAGAAAGAGCTTGTTAGTAAAGATATCAATACTCCGTAAGTAAAGAAACTCAGATTGTTGGAAAGAAGAAAGTATTGAATACTGAAAGGTAGTAAAGAAGACCATTTATGACGCCATGCATTCTTCGACTGAGGAACATACCAAGGAATACGTCTCCATATTTTCCAATAAACTAATAATGCGTCCGATTGACCGTATTGCGAAATAAGACTGCACAGAATGATCATATAAATCGCTCATATCAGGAATTTTTAGCCACTGGAATACGGCTAAATGTATCTTGAATAACATATGTCACCAAGCATGTGTAGCTTACAGTACAAAATGTGCCTGAACCAGTTATTTCCAGAGACTGTTCCATATATTCTTATTCTGGAATATACTGTCAATCGAACGCTCCCTCAAGCATGTACTCTTAATTAAAAGGTGTTCGTCCTACGCTACAAGGCTCTACAATTAATGTAATAAATACGATTGTTGCTCCCTCAGGCTAGGCAAACCCTGTTCCGGTGCCATTATTAACACCAAATTACAAACCTTAAATGGCTTTAGAATCAAGCACTCGGTACTGTAATGTATTTCCTCTTCATCAGGCACTACTAATTAATATAATTGGAATCTGTGTTTTGTTCTAAAGCCATCGCTAATCACGACGCCAGCCTTTCGTTGGAGAAACAGGTATATACTTCATGGTAGTGTTTCGTTCCATATAGTCTCCCTGCATAATCATTTTCTCTACTGTTTTACAGTATTATGCAGGGACACTATATGGAACGAGGCACTACCATGAAGTATATACCCCGAAAAAGATGTCGGGTTGTACTTTTACCCACAATCCTTTGCGCACGAAAAGCTTTAATCCGTTATAAAATCGCTGTCAGAGAGGTTTTAAATCTTAAACTTAAAATCAAGCCAGTAAAATACACTGTCATTGAAGAGAACAGACTGATTTCTACGTGGTATTTGACTGTGCTAGGTTCGCAAGGGATTGTGGTCAAATGTACAGCCAGCCAACTTTGTCGGTGCGGAATCCCGTTTTTCTACGGTAGTTTTATTTTCCCCTTTTAACTCGTTTCCATTTTTACCACCAACACGAACCGGCCTATCATGGGTTCCAGAGGCTCGAAGAAATAAAAGGCGAAGAACAAGAAGAGCCGCTGGTGTAACGTCCGTTGAGAATCTCACTTCCATGCGAACATTAGGTTCACCTCCCTGATTGGATAATCTATACTCATTACCAGGCGCATACGTGAGTACTGGATGAAACGGTAATTTTCATTGGCTTATCAGGCCAATGACTCAGCAAAACCGGTTTGACGTGTTTTCTTGATTCGAAACTCTCCTCCGTTTAATGATTCGGTGGTGTCAGGGAACGCAGCCGAGGTGCTACTGCGTAGGTAACGACATCCCTGATATAACTCAATTTGCCGCTAACCATTCAGCTCAACTTCTCAGATTCCACTGTCTTAAACTTCAAGTTCAAGGGGTCATCTGAATGGTTAAATTCAGTCTTTGTTCTGACATTATAATAGGATGTTTACATCACATTCAAATAAATTATGACAAAAGAAAACTCAAAACTCGCTAAATTTTCTTGCACTTTTGTACACAAACGATAGCCTGCAATGACATCATCAACATCTCCGGCCGTGTAACACCATATTGGCACTGAAATTATCGATTCCCGAGTCGTTGTACAGCATTGAAACTGATTGAAACCACCTGGCTAAATACGGCAATGTCTAGCCGACTAAAGGTGGTCTGTTTCGTCGTTCTCCTCCTCACAAAAGCATCGAGCCAACCATCAGAGCTTCGCGTTGGGTTTTTGTACCCATTCAGCGGCAAATACGATATTTCAGAGTTGCTTCCTTTCGCGTCTGCTTTCAATATAGCAATAGACACCATCAACAACAGTAGCGATCTTCTGCCTTCTACAAAACTGAAATTCATATGGAACGACACTCACTATAGAGAGACTGTAGCCTTAAAAGCGATGAGTGAGCAGTGGGTAAAAGGTGTGGATGTTGTTGTAGGTCCGGGTAATGAGAGTCACTGTAGAACTGCAGCGAGAATGGCAGCGGCTTGGAACATACCTCTAGTATCCTACGTAAGTACACTTGAATCAGTCTATCGTGTTGAAAATAGATATACAAATATATCTTACTTATTTTTTTAGTCGTAGCCAATCATTCTTGTTTATAGAGCTGGGACATTTGTCAATTAGTTTCAAGTTTTTTTTTTATTTGGCATGCACACTCGGAGTTTGCACGGCAGTGAACTAACCTCAGTGTAACCTCCCTGGCCGGCACTCTACAGTGTAACACACGAAACAGAAAAGGCTTGCGCTGAGGAAGGTTGCTGGCCTTGAAAATAACGCTCGCAAACTGATTTGTTTCTGTGAGTCAATCTCCTAGCCTGAAGGTCTAGAACTTGTAGTTGAAAACCTCGAACAAACAAAGCATATTTATAAGAGTTATTATATAAACCTAATCAGCCTAATTCTTACCCGATGCAGAGTTAAAAGTACGAAACATCTAGTGTAGTACAAGAATATATTTTATAGAATTTACACCGCTATACATGAACTTCAAATGAATTAAATTGATACTGTGAACGTATAGAACACGCATATGTGCCATTGAAATCGTGTTGCCACTACCATCTGAATTTTTGCTGGTGGAAAAATTCCTACTAGAAGATATTTTCTGAGTGGATTTAGAAATTAAATTCGATCCCTGATTGAACGTTTTGCCTTATTGGAGAGTGTAGGCCGGTGACTGGAAGACATGTTTTAGTTAGCCACTAGACAGGACTTGGTTTATACGCGGTCAGTATATGTATAATTTATTTGAACTTTGCCTCATGTGAGTCAGTTGGTAAATTAATTTTGTAATGTATATATTTATATATTAATTAACATTTTCTAAATTTACTTTCAAAATAACAACTTCAAAAGCCACTGGAGGTAGCTGTCATTTTAGGTCGGTTGGTACGGAATTTAGCTCGGTTTGAACTTCCGGGTTGAACCTCCGATAATCTGTTGACGTCTCCATCCGGTTTTAGAATTTTCAGAATTGACATGATATCACTATCTCTATTGGCTTTTTAATTTAAAAAGAACCTGCCAAGCAATTAATAAAACAGGGGAAACACTTAATTTCTCGCCTTTTCAGCCCTTACTGAAATTCGTTAATGAAACGAATGGATCGGAGCCGAAAAATGCTATCGATAATCCGGCGCGAGAGATCGAAGAGTCAAAAACTACGACTGTCCGTCAAAAAAGAAATACGCAAAATCGCAACTTGCTCAATGAAAGCAAATTAATCTTTTCAGGGACAAAGAGTCAAATTTTGACTAATTTTAGCATTCTGCACTGGTATTGATTTAGATGGATAGGTTTATGCTGCTTTATATTATCATGCTGAGTGAGTCCTCAAACGCTAGCTTTGACGTGAATTTCAAATTCTTGTACATATTTACTTCCACTTTTTATGCATAACAACCAAAAGCACTTATCAGTTTTCTGCTTATATTTACTTTTCGACTGTTTAATATTCCTTAGAAACTTTTGTGGAGCTGTAACTTCAGAGAATACTTCAGAGTCACTAAAAGACTTTTCTGAAACGGAATATTGAATTGCTTCATTTTATCTGTCTCATCAACCCGATGTCCTGTTCTCGCTAAGTGCCGGATGCAATGAGTGGGCCGTTGCTTAGAGTTTCTGGTGGCTAGTCAGTTTGTATTTAGAATATTTTTGCAGATATTGTTCAATGGGATTTGTCACATTTATCTGTCCGTTTTCCTGAAGGAAATTGGAGAAATTGGGCTTTTGCTTGACATTGAAATAAAATAATTAATGAAGCGGCAAAAAAAGACCAGAAATTCGATAACAATGCCTTTTTTACTGGAGATGATCCACAACAACTTTGACCCTGATACGATGACGCAAGACATGGTAAATAAGAGGACATCGCCACGGTAAACAATCAGCGTAATTTTTTTTAAATATACTATCCTGGTGGCATATCTATGGAACCGACGGAACTGGCTCTAAATTCCCGGGGGGGTACTCCTGTTTGTGACGTGTTATGTATGTGCCGCGGGAGTGGGTCAGGGTTTTGAGCTCGGTTTGGGCAGGTAGGGTCAGGGTTTTGACCTGATTTGGGCAGATCAGGGTCAGGATTTGAGTATAATTTGGGTGCAGTCAGGGTCGGGGTTCAGTATTTTTTAAGCAGTTAGGGTTTAGTTTGTTTAGCTACTATGTAAAAAAAAGACATTCTGTTGCCGCATTTTGATCGCCTGCCCACATGCAAGCACCGAGGTTCCCATACATCGTGACGCCGCTAATTCGTACTTCAGTACTTATCTATGTACTTCATCTGCTGATTTGTTTACCCATGCAATGACACGTCCCGACTTGAAATGTTCCGTATTTTGCATGCAATCCCGGTACGCGGTATACCGGCCGGGATATATATCCAACCGTGTTTTGAAAACAATTTAAAGAAGGGGCAATCAGGGTTTTTTCCCCCAAAAGGAGGCAATCAGGGTTTTGGAGCTCGGATTAGGTCAAACAGGGTCAGGGTTTGAGCCTCTTGGCCTCACATACATACCCATTTTTCATGTAAGTATCCGGGTCTAAATTGCAATTGTACCACGTACCTTCCTTTTTGCTGCATTAATCCGAGATTTCAAAAGTTTGTTCGGACTCATGAAGTTATCCTCAAAGTAAATTAAATCGGATTTGTGATTCTTGAATGGCTTTCCTTATCAGTTCTTTGCGAATAATAAAAATAGGTTCGAACAGCTAACGAAATTGAAAACCATTTGCCGCCATTTTAAAGACACAGGAAGCCCACTCTCAACATTAGCTACAGCCTGATTTTAAGCGAAAATGTTGTGATTTTAGCAGCCGCCTCGCAATATTAAGCGAAAGACCACCGGCGGATCTAAAAACGTGGTTAGTGGGTACGTTAATTTGTTTTTATTATACAAGTACAATAATTGTCTGGCACTTGTTTTTTGTTTAGGTAATCCCAATAAAATGTTTCCTTTATGACCGCCCCAATTCAAATTTATGGAAAAGTAAAAAAAAAAAACGATTGAAGAATAATTTCATAACTGCTCCTCTTTCAATGTAGAACTTTTCGAACGTAAAATTTAATGAAAACTGATTAGCTGAGTTCAGATTGAATGGACCAGGGGCCAGATTCACGAAACGTTTCCTAAGACATGTCATAAGATATAAAATTTGTGACTGTCCTATAAGAGCTATCGTAAATGCGATTCAGCAACTCTGTCCTAGAGTACTCCTAAGATGTTCTCAGCTAAGACATCTCTTACGTTTCCAGCCTCCGTGAAATTATCGATTACAATGATAACGCCAATCAGCGCTGGCCTTATATATGGCCTAATTAATATTTATGTGCTGTTATTAAAATAAATTAGTCATTCGCGAAATCAGTCGTTATGGCTGTGGACGCAAAGAGGCGAAGGCCCAATTTTACCAAACAAGAAATAGCGGTTTTGGTAGAAACTGTACAAAGTAGGAAAAAAACATTATTAATAGCAAGGAAGACTGGGGGAGGTCTTCCACAGCCACAACTTAAAGAGGAGAAAATCATAGATGTTATGCATATGGGTGAAGAGATACTTCCTCAACAGGATTTCCTAGTCAAATCCAAGGGATTGGCGCGATCGCGAAAGACTCGTTCCGTCGTAACGCTCGCCGACGTTGGAGCTCCAATAACATCGCCGCCATTTATGTGTTTAGGACATATCCTAAAAGTTAAGACATCGATTTTGACCTCTTAAATTTAGGACACGTCTTAAGACTTAATGATGTGTTCGTGAATAACACTTTTGTCCTAAAGTCTATCTTAGGAGGCTCTTGTGTCCTAAGACACCTTCGTGAATCTGGCCCCAGGGCTCCTGTCTGAATTGATAGCGGATGATTTGCTCCAAAACAAGACTCGGTACCGGCTACATACCAAACAGTAATTAATTATTTAATGATTGTATTATTTCTATGATTATCGTTAGGAATTATTTTAATTATTGACAATAATATAACTATAGCCATGTTTTATCGTGCAAATTCGTTAATTGTATTTTATTAAGCCGGTAGGGAGTTTCTTCATAGGGTTTACCTCGGAGCTACTTTCATGATGCCTTTTCTAGTTTATCTGTACGTTCTTGCTTTGCTGGTCTTGCTCTTTCTGTATCCATAATGTTATATACTCAGTTTGCATCTTGATTAAACCATGATTGAATGTGTATATGATGCAAGCGTATTGCTGTATTTTTAGCTTTGTGCTGAAGACATCGTTTCCAACAAATCCATTTACCCAACATTCGCGCGGACACGGCCACCAAACGCACAACTCAGCAAAAGCATCTTAGCTATCTTGCGTAAGTTCTCGTGGCGAATTGTGGCTATCTTATACTGTAAGCCAAGCGTGTGCGGCGTGGGGCACTGGGTTCGAGCCAAGAACGACATGAAGACTTTGTTTCATTCACGTGGGATAAGAGTCGCCTACGAGAACTCACTCCCCCTGGAACACGAGAAGGACAAGTTTGAGAGCATTCTGGAGGATATTAAGAAGAAGGCAAGAAGTAAGGAATACTTGGTTTAAAGACACTAAGCAGGAACAAATTAACGCCAATCTCAGTTTCTTAGTTAGTGTTGTGTCAATCCTATCTAATCCTGATAATTAGATCATACAGGTCCGAGTATAGGTCCATGATATACTCCATATCTCAAGGGGAGTGGTCTAGAAAGTGTATATTCTATCCTAACAACTTACGTTAATCTAGGGGATGCAGGTTGGCGCAGTTGTAAAACACTCGCCTCTCACCGCTGCGGTCTCGGGTTCGATTCCCGGCTCGGGCACCGTATGTGAGTTAGGTTTGTTGTTGATTCCTTATCTGCATGAGTCGAGTGTAGTGTGTCCAAAACAGTTAATGTAGTGGGAAGTGTGTGAGGAGTAAAAGCAGGCCCCCACCAGCTTTAAGCTGTAATACTCAGCCTGCTATAGCAAATATATATATATTTTTAAACTCTGAATTTCTAACGAGACCTGAAACACCCATGGGGGCTGATCAAAGTCAGGACACGACTAATCCACAGATCAAATTGGAATTTAGCGTGTTGCTTTTTGCGGACGGAGGAAAACCGGAGAACCCAGAGAACAACCCTCGGAGCAAGGGCGAGATACCAACAAACTCAACTCACATATGGCGCCGCATTCGGGAATCGAACCTGGGCCACAGAGGTGAGAGGCGAAGCGCTTAACCACTGCGCCACCCCGGCTCCCCTACGTTGTGACAGGTAGCAGGAGTGTTGTGTTAATCCTAATCTAACCCTGATAAAGAAATCACACAGGTCCGAGTACAGATCTTGAGGCACGCCATATCTCAAGGGGAGAGTGGTCTAGAAAGTGTATATTCTATTCTAATAACTTGGCTACGTTGTGACAGATCGCAGGCGGAGTGTTGTGTTAATCCTAATCTAACCCTGATAAAAAAATTATACTTTTAATTTTGTTTTACCTTATGTTGCTTCCGCGCGAGCTGAAGTCAATGCTAATCAAAACTATTTGTACAGAAGACATTGAAAATACACATACAGTTTACTATTCGGCCTATTCGTTGCACCAATTCTTTGCCTGTCTAACGTATGAGAGAAACCTGGAGCGCTCACCATATGCACAGAAAAACCGTATGGGATGCAACACGCCAAATGGAACTGTATATCAGGTATATCCGCCGCATTTTGCTTTAAGGTTATCAAAACCGCGCTGGAAACCTGGCTGCAGAGGGGCATGGAACGAGTAGACTGGTGCAAATGGTACACGATGTTTCGGTCATTTAGATTGGAATGGAAAAAGAGGTATCACCCCTTCCTTTCCGAAAACATTCCAGTGTAATAAACCGTTCCAATTGAATTCTCAACCAAAAATATCGGTTTTTGGTGCAAATGGTAAGCGCTCCTATTTACCTTTGCACAACTCTATTCCTCACCCTTCTGATATCGCAACACGAAGAATATATGCACAAGCGTGACTTTTATGTGTCACGCAACGATTCAAATCGGGTCTTCGTGTGTCACGCAACTGTATTTCCAAATCTGTTGTCACTGAAATATTATGGAGCTCACAAACAAACAAACGAAGTTTATGTTCACATCCTCTTCTATACAACTGCATTGTCCCAAAGGTTTTTCTTTCTTATTAGTTGTACTTATCGATACGATATATTTAATTATTGAATTAGAGACTCGATTGCCACATCTCTAACATCTTTGGTCATTTTAACGCAGTCATCATCATCGCTTCCAGTATTCATTTCGTGCCACCATTTCTGGTAGCCGCCCACAAGAAAAACATGACAGACGGCCGCTATGTTTACATTATCAATGAACTGACCTATGACTACCTTACTGGAGAATCACGTGACCACTGGTGGACTGTAATGAGCGGGGGAAACGCCGACCTGGCAGAGAAAGCTTATCATTCGGTACTAGCATTAGCACCCAGGCCCTATAACCAGACTAAGTACAAACAATTCGAAAAGAGAGTGATTGTAAAGCTGAAGGAATATCCTTTCTACAATGATACCTTTATTGCAATTGTAAGTATTAGCACAGGTAGCCCAAGCTCTGTAAATGACAATATTTACTAGCATTTGTATGGTATTTTTTGGTCTTGAATTTTCAGAGCTAATATTGAATCAAATGGAAAAAACTTACAGGGTGTGTTTAACAAATTTATGCGGATAGTTTAACGTGGTATGTGTTCTTATTTAGCTAGCGCCGAGTGAATCCACCAAAAAAAATGACCATGAGATGACGCAAAACGTGGTCAATAAGAGGACATACCACGGTAAACTGACGTCAATTTGTTTTTTACCACAACAAACGAGAAATAATCAAGCGGAAGTGCCTTGAAAACGAGGGAAATTGTGGGGAAAGTGATTTTAGCGCGCTATCACGCAATCCGTGGTACACGTATGTGCTCTCGTTTCCAATGGCAACAAGCCAATCAGAAAACAAGAAACTGAGCAGTTATTGTAAAATTATTTGTTCATGGGTTGTGTGGTTGCAGACCAAAAAATCCCATACAAATGCTAGAAAATATTGCCATTTCCAGAGCTTGGGTTACCTGTGGTATTAGTATAGTACTCGTGTGAAACTCCTATGTTGAACTATTTTTTTTTTTTTGGACTTCCTGTTTACTGTACGTCTCAGGGGGGTCAACTGGGGTTAAAATATACCCCTAAAGATGTTATTGCTTAAAATTTACGCCTAACTTCTCAGTGCAGTTGCATGAAATACATAGTATTTAAACACTGAGAAAAAAGAACGTAGAAGTATCTTATTTCTTACCCTTAAACACACATTATTCCCCCTCCCCCTCCACCAACACACCGCCAACCCAACCCCTGTTGATCTGTATTCCAATTTACAACAATAGCATAAAATGGGCTGTGTCATGGTGTTGCGCATGTATGGAATCAATGTTTGCACGTGACGTCATAGCCGCCATGTTGGTGCCCTTAAACAATAGATTCCTTGTTGGCTTCTTTTGTTGGGGCACCAACATGGCCGCCATGTCCTTTGTCATTTGAATGTCTGGGGATTGAGTGAAAACCAGAAATTAATTGCCTACAAACAGTTAAAGTCTCCTCCCTCGATGCTTGATTGAAATGATACGCAATATTTATCTTGAAGATTACGTCTACACACAGTTTGTTATTAATCATTTTGTCATATTTGCTTTGATTTTAACCATCCCACATGTGCACGAGGTTCGTCAGTTCATAAAAAAAAAACTGAATTTCTAACGAGACCTGAAACAGCCATGAGGGCTGATCAAAGTCAGGTCCCGGCTAATCCACAGATCGAATTGGAATTTAGCGTGTTGGTTTTTGTGGAGGGAGGAAAAGCCTCGGAGCAAGGGCGAGATACCAACGAACTCAACTCACATATGGCGCCGTGTCCGGGATTCGAACCTGGGCCACAGAGGTGAGAGGCGAAGCGCTTAACCACTGCGCCACCCGAACTCCCCCCATATGAAAATCACTGATAATAACTGTGTCTGACCCGGACTGCGAATATAAAGGTCTCTCACTGTTACACAGCCCAGTTTGTTTGTCATGTTTACTTTGATTTTAATCATCCCACATGTGCACGAGGTTCGTCAGTTCATATGAACATCGCTCAAAATAACCATGTTCGGCCCGGACTGTGAATGCAAGGCCTCTCGCAGTCCCTTTACCAAAAGCTGTTCAGTATCGATAATCAAACAATTTATTGAGAAAAGTGTCGTTCCTGAGAGCTCCCTGTGATATTCCATATATGGTCAATATATTCCATATTTGGAAAGCAGGACGGATCGTCGAATACTAGAACACGTTCAGGAAGTGTAGCGAGCCGGCAGAAGAGATGCGGATACAACGTAGGCTACAGGAAGTGCGATTAAAAAAATCGAATCGTATTTTGAAGATTCGATAGCGAAATTTGAAAAGGATGAGCGTATGCCTCACTAGCATCTAGTCAGGCCCAAATATTACTCTGAACGACAACAATTGTTTTATATGGGTGTCAACAGGTTCTTCATCACGCCGCTTATCTATACGATGCAGTGTACCTCTACGCATTGGCCGTGAACAAGACCATTGCACAGGGACTGGATCCTAGGAATGGAGCAACCGTGTCCGAGAAAATGAGAGGACTCAGTTATGAAAGTAAGGAATAGAACATTTTCATTATGGCGTCATTTTACTACAACTACTAGAATCTTAAATTCTTTTTCTTATTCAAATTTATCAACATTATAGGAACAAATTAATCCGCGCAAAGAGTTCTGGTAGTTGTGACGTCATCATGCAAAATATCAGTTTACGTTTGCAAGGCTAAAAAAGCGTTTGACTTACACCTTCCTTCTCCCTAATAAAAGAACGATAAAATGAGAATCATTACTTTAGTTATGAAAGTAAGGAACTGATGATACATTACTTTGTCAAGCAAATGAAGTCTTTATAAACGTGTACCTCCATCTGTATGCCATTTTGGTTCCTCTCAACAGGCATTACAGGATTTGACGTACGGGTTGATAGCAACGGAGATGCAGAATTTAATATGACGTTGCTTGATCTCCAAAATAATACTCAAGGAGTTCAAGGTTAGCTAGTGCTAGTCTTAGTATTTCGTGACACACTGGTTTGGTTGGGGGTGGGGGGTGGGGGAGTAACTGGTTGTAAACCACCGTACAGCCGGAAAAGATCGGGGCTCGTACTATTACCCACAATCCTTTGCGCGCAAAACATTTTCAATCCGTTGTAAAATCGCGGTAGAGGTTTTAAATCTTAAAAACAAACAAGTACAAATGCTGTTGCCAATCCACTGTTATTGAAGAGAATAGATGATTTCTACGTATTAGTTTGACTGTGTTAAGTTGGCAAGGGATTGTGGTCTAATGACCAGCCGACACATCCAATTCGAACTTGAAAACCGGGAAGAAAATCACCTTTTAATCTCTATACCCCCTTCACCCGGCTCAATGTTGGTGGATTTTGTTATGCAAGTAAACCGAACGAAAATTGTGCTTTTTCACATTGATTCGGGAGGGGAAAGGGAGGGGTGGGTAGAAAATTGTCAAAAGTTATAAACATGAGTGCGTGTCCACTCATCAGGTCTTATCCTCTCCATATTTGTGGCAATATAAGTGCCGTCATGTTTTTGTTTTTTGTTTGTTTGTTGTTGATTTTTTTGGGGGGAGGGGAGGGGGTCATTGTATTTGGTATCCGGTCAGACCAACAACCAGGTGTTTAAAATAACTGAGTAGAATTGAATGTTGTCTTTGCGAAAACGTGTCACAAGATCACACTGCAAATGGTTTATAAACCTTTGTTTATAAGTCTTCTCCGATTAGCATGTTAAAACGTAGGCTCATCAGATGAGACCTGCTATTGCACTCAAGTTGATCAGTCTTTCAAAACGTTAAATATAATGTTTTTTACCTCTAAGTGTCCAAATACTAAGTTCTGTTACATCCATTCCATTGCACAGACATGCAGTCCGTCGGTGAACTGAGAATAGATCGAAATGGCAGTCAGAAGTTAGTGTTGATTCCTGGGAAGGTGATCACGTGGTCTCATCACAAAGGCGAGCCTCAGCGTGTGCCTGCAGACTCTCCGGTCTGCGGTTTCAACAATGAGCGGTGCCTAATCCCTACACCAAGTACGTGATTAGCTGATAGGAACACCACTTGTTCTCGAAGCCCCATTTTAACATTGGTCCTGGTTTGATGACCTTTATTCTCTTTACTTTGTTATTAGCTGGAGCTGCGCGGGCTGAACGCCTGCAGCGGACCACCAACTCGCATCCGTCCAAACCTCCCCCCCCCCGGCTATTTGTAGCACTTTTTCGGCAAACGTAATCGATTATGTCGCGATAAGTCATTGGGCAGCGCGCTCTCGTCGGATCTATCCCACGACGAAAACTGTTTTTACGCCTTCTTTTTTACCCCAGAAATATATATTTTGCTCCTGATTCTGCCGTATTTTTCTCTCTTACCAAATAAAATCATCATCCTGATTTTGATAGGCAACAACAAAACAGATAAATAGCCGCGAGAAGAAGAGGGGGTTTCCCCGTATCCAATCCTCCACAGGGAGATCTTTAGAGTGACAGAGCCGAGAGAGTGCATGCGGAGTCTAAGGTTCACATTCCCATTTGCACGCTGGGTAATCAGGTCAAACATCTCAAGCATATTAACCCTTTCCCTCCTGCACCGCCCGTAACCGCCCAATATGAAGCATGTACCTGAAGAAAATTATTGCATCAAACCTAGACATGCTGGAAATACGATGTTGTGATATTATTTCAAGAGATGAATGACTTCGAAGCCACAGCTGTAACGGGGATCACTTGAGTCTCCCACTTTGGAGAAAAACTCATTTGTGTTGGGGATTGTTGTTCATTTCTTCGCTTATCACGAATTTTGAGGAGCTGAAAATCGCCTCAAAAAACCCTTCCCATTCACACTTGAAATCAAAAGCAAATACAAAATCACCACTCAGTTGTTACAGTACCTTGTTTAATCTTTCCAACCAGCAGGTTTGTTTGCATAAAATGCACCAAACGACTGTGAACCACGCCGATGTTTACACTGCGTTTCACTCGACCACATTTCCCTGCTCCCACCTCCAACTGCATGCTGGGTAATCAACAAAAAATGCACAAGGGGGACCCCTCTCTGGGACTCCGGTAAGATTTTTACCGCGGTAATCTTTTACCCCTACAACCAAGAGCGGTGATTTGGACTCAAGCCGTTGCTTTAAAGTGACAAAAACACATCCTAATAGGTTGAGCAGGGGGAAAACACAACCAACTGCAGAATTTCAAGGGTTTCAGTGAAGAATTATTTCATGTGTCCCAAAGCAGAAACACAACAGAAAAACCCTGTGAAACCCCTCACAAGGCCTACTAAAAGCAAACCAAGTACTTTCCAGCCGTCATCAGACTTAATGATGTCCTCAAGCTCTCCTACAGTGGCTTATTTGTACAAAATTAGAGCACATTTGGTTGGAAATCCTACCGAAGCAGTCATACCTACCGCTAACGAGTGTACAGAATTCTCCCAAATGGAATTGTGGGAAAAGTTTGAGCCCTCAGCTTAAAATGTCAGCAGTATTTAACTGCCCCGGGCTAGCCAAACTTGAACCGAGGGGGGAGGGTTGAGTTAGCACTCAGGATTTCACCAACTGAGCCAAACACGTCCAGTAGGGAAAGGGTCAAGGCCTGACTCGCCTGTTAATTTGGCATATTATTATTTAAAGGGAAGCTTACATCCAATCGTTATGAAACTCGGTAGGCTGTTCGTTATCGGTATTTGTTACAATGTGAACTTCCTGTATTTTTCAAAGTTATGTCACGTGACTTGAAAAAAAGTTTTTGTTTATATAATTTCAAGGATGTAAGCATCCGATATTAACGATTCAGTATTTTTTAAATAGCCAGCATTTTTGTTGTTAAATTCACGCCGGGCACAAATGATCGTAAAAACGGCGGGTTTTATATATATTGAAAAGTTTTCGACATAACAGAATGAATTTTGGTAGGTGTATAAAGGAGTGTAAACAAAACATAGTCTGATAAGTTAAGCTAATATAGCCATCATTATGACGTCACAATGATGTCATATATTCATTTCTAATAGGTTTCTACTAAATTTTTATTACCTCTAAAAACGTTTTATTATATCTTTTTAAAATCTCTTGTTCATGAGAACGAAATAATCGAAAACCCGATATCGATCGGTTGAAGTAAACGGAAGTTATTAAAGTTTGAATTTTGGTAATTTTCCCGCCAAAAATTAGCGGGAAATAAATAGCATAAAACCATTTATGAAAATGTCGCTTGTTTTAACTTTTACAGTTCGAAATACTGGTACATCATATTTTGCACAATAATAGATCTCTTTGGTAATAACAACGTGTTCTTTTTAGAATTTTGATTTTTTGAGTATAACAGCTTAGAATTGAAGCCCCATTTTTTGTATACGTCATTATGACGTCATTAATATATTTGTGTACCCTCAGAAAATAGCCAATTCAATGTTTTTGGAATTTTATCAATGAAATGCATTTGACTAACACTCACAAGTCATAGTATTCTCTTTAATAATATTTTTATAGTCGGCAATCTGATTTAAGTTTGAAGTATGACGTCACTAATAATGACGTCATAAAAACAGTAAATCGTCCATAACTTTGAATATGTTTATCGTAGAAAGTTCAAATTTTCGGCAAATTAATATATTTCATAAAAGCTTTCTGATGACGTAATATTTTTGAAACTTGTTTTAAAGGTTAATTTTCACCAAAAAAGGAGGTATCCCTTATGACGTCACAACAACGTCACAATACAGAAACAATTGTCCCGAAAAATGTAGACTTACTTTATTACCAACCTGCCAACATATCGTCAAATTTAGAGTAGAAGTAAGGAAATGGTGTTACTTTTACGTTTTATGTTACACTCAACCCCGCCGTTTTTACGGTTATTCGTGCCCGGCGTGAAAAGCCGTGGAAACCAAGGAAAAAGTTGAACCGTACTCACTGCACGGTTGCCAAGATGTTTACTGCCCTCAACTTTAATCACCAAATCTTTTACCACACATCTTAGTTCTGGTATTCCGAATATTTCAAAAACAGTATTTTTGGCAAAATATTTGACACCAGATTCGCATACAAATACTGTATTTTCCGCCATGTTTGCCTTGTATCTCGCTCTTGCTCAGAGGATTTTTCTCCGGGTTCTCCGGTTTTCCTCCCTCCTCAAAAACCAACCTAAATTCCGTCGGAATACTTAAATATAAGCCTCTGGTTTGGGAGACCCGGTAACGGCCTGTATATACGACGTAAAATAAACCATCTATTTATTTATTATTTGGTTACCCGACGTGCAATGGGTATATATGCTTTACTATGTATAAACCCTCGCCTTTTATTTTTACCTCTTCCCTGTATCCCTTTTCTTTCCATTCGTCAAGTTTGATTCAATACTCAAATTGGAAACGTTCTATTTTATAGTATGCCTCGGCAAATACAACCAGCCTGGGCCCGGTTGTTCAGTCAAAGCGAGGGTAACTTTATCCCTAGGATAGCGCGACGGTATCAATCAATTGGTAATTGAAATCTGTACATACAGTTTACTCTCGGGTTAGCAATTTAACCCCGGGCCTGAGTGCTTACCCTTGCTTCGAACAACTGGGTCCTGAATTATTTCAGTCGTACATTTATTTCATAATCATTTGCGTTCTCTAGTCCTCTCACTGCCTTCTCGTCCCATTTCATTCATCCTGCCTTGCCTACAAAAGTTTTCTTGTATCATAAGGTATCACAGGAGAAGGAAGTTCCACTAACCTGATCATTGTGCTGACGACAGTCTGTGGAGCTCTGCTGTTTACTGTCATCGTAGTTATCGTCATGCAATACAGGTAACAAATGTTCAGTTGTGGAATAGTGCGGTTTTCGATTGAGTGCCGAACAACTGAACTAACTGGGTGATTGCACTCGGGCCACATGAGACTTGAAGATGAAATACACTTTCATTTGAAATCCTCTTAGTAATATTAACCAAAGGGAAGAATTATTAGCTGAATTTAGCTGTCTTTAGGAGTGGCCGGTAGCGCGGTGACTTTCATTCTCTGCCCCCCCCTAGCATATATATATAATTTAATATTTTTGTTTTTCTCGTATGTTGACCTTTTAATTTAAACACTACTTATTCATGTAACACAGGTTTACAATTCAACAATTTAGTCTGCTGTTCTGTTATACTGCAGGTTTCGAGTACTAATAGATGATTGTCTCAAATGTGTGTTTATATTTGTACCATATTATAAGCCTATCCTGTCCATCCTGTGATGGAGCTAGCTATGTCAATTTGTGTGCCTCTATGTAACTTTATCTGCTGTTCTTGCCATTACGAGTCCATCTTGGTAGTTGTTGGATTAAAGATTATTAACTGAAATGCCTGTTGGTTATGTAATGTTTAAAGTCCGACAATGAGGACTGGACGGGGATTTCCAGTCTGCTCATTATACTAAAGAACTATAAAGGGAATTGTTGGAAGCCTTTAATTTCTCGAACCAAAACCTCGGCCGTGAGAGGTTTCTTGTTTAAGTTTACCTTGAGAGTTGAATATTGCTTGGGTCATCATAAATTATTCTGTGCTGGCGAGCGACAGTGTTTCTCAAAGTTCAGGAGGTCAGATGTCTTCAGACTTCGATAGAGGATAGTAACCCATAACTGCTCAACCACAGTATATATATTTACTAGTAAATCGCTATATTTCGCTATAAATCAGCTATTCAGTATACCTGTATAACGGATTAACGCGGTGCACAGAGAGATCGTACGAGATCGGTAAACCAGCCAAAAACGCGGTCAAAATTATTTTAGTGTTGGCCTACCGATCACGGTGTTTGCGCTGGTATGTATTGTGACCGAGAGTAAAATGAAATGTGGCATAAAACCTACGAAACGTACCTCAAACAAGCTGATAGCGTCCGCAGAAGATGGCGATAAATCTATTAGCGTCAACAATTAATGCATAATTTAACGCATGCGCAGAAATTTTGTTGCACCGAACAAAAAAAAATTGCGGAACTTGAGAACGTAATAATAGATTATTCTATAGGTAGGAATGTAAACCCTGGTGGAGGGTTAGGGTTTGGTTTGGGGTCAGGGAATCCTACGATTCCTACCAAAGTAATAATTATATTACTTATATAGAGATAGGTCCGATTGAATTTAGGCTCTGATAATAATAAGATATCACGACATAGAGTTTGACAGCTCATAAACTGGTAAAACCAGTAACCGAAGACAACACGCATCCGGATAGTCTTCAATATCACTGATATCAATCTCTTTTAGTTAGGAGATGATCCAGTGCTTCGTATCGAGTTTACTTCTCCTCGTGATTGGTTCAAGTAAAGTTCGTGATTGTTTCATTGCGTTTTTACTTTCTGCCATGATTGTCTTTGGTTTTGGTTTTACAACACTCAATCGAAAGCCGCTTTAATAAAAGACTAACAAAGCAACCTGTACACCACACCGCGGCAAAACGTCACGCGCATGCGTATTTGCTATTTCTTGTCCGCGCGCGGCCGCTACCAGTTTCCCGCGAAAACTGAAATGAAACAACAGGCACATGCCGTGATTTTAACGTTTCTGCTTAAAAGTATTCATTTGTGAACTGTTTTGTCAAAAACTAAGAAAACTACTTAAAAGCTAAGCCTAAGACTTTAACAGGTTGAAGTTTTCTTAATTTGTAATTCATTGTGAGTTTACTAAGTTATAAAATTATTTACTAAAAAAGTTGAAACCCTCGGTAATTTGTATTTGATAGCAGAGCCTTCGTTCTTTTGGCCAGCGGAGCATACCGTTTTGCCGCGGTGTGCCTGTACACTTGCCACAAGTCGACCACTTCTTTCTCGGGCGACTGGCGAGTAGCATGTGCGACATGTGTTGGTCTGTGTACAGGCGACTGGCGAGTAGCATGTGCGACATGTGTTGGTCTGTGTACAGGCGACTGGCGAGTAGCATGTGTGACATGTGTTGGTCTGTGTACAGGCGACTGGCGAGTAGCATGTGTGACATGTGTTGGTCTGTGTACAGGCGACTGGCGAGTAGCATGTGCGACATGTGTTGGTCTGTGTACAGGCGACTGGCGAGTAGCATGTGTGACATGTGTTGGTCTGTGTACAGGCGACTGGCGAGTAGCATGTGCGACATGTGTTGGTCTGTGTACAGGCGACTGGCGAGTAGCATGTGCGACATGTGTTGGTCTGTGTACAGGCGACTGGCGAGTAGCATGTGTGACATGTGTTGGTCTGTGTACAGGCGACTGGCGAGTAGCATGTGCGACATGTGTTGGTCTGTGTACAGGCGACTGGCGAGTAGCATGTGTGACATGTGTTGGTCTGTGTACAGGCGACTGGCGAGTAGCATGTGTGACATGTGTTGGTCTGTGTACAGGCGACTGGCGAGTAGCATGTGCGACATGTGTTGGTCTGTGTACAGGCGACTGGCGAGTAGCATGTGCGACATGTGTTGGTCTGTGTACAGGCGACTGGCGAGTAGCATGTGCGACATGTGTTGGTCTGTGTACAGGCGACTGGCGAGTAGCATGTGTGACATGTGTTGGTCTGTGTACAGGCGACTGGCGAGTAGCATGTGCGACATGTGTTGGTCTGTGTACAGGCGACTGGCGAGTAGCATGTGTGACATGTGTTGGTCTGTGTACAGGCGACTGGCGAGTAGCATGTGCGACATGTGTTGGTCTGTGTACAGGCGACTGGCGAGTAGCATGTGCGACATGTGTTGGTCTGTGTACAGGCGACTGGCGAGTAGCATGTGTGACATGTGTTGGTCTGTGTACAGGCGACTGGCGAGTAGCATGTGCGACATGTGTTGGTCTGTGTACAGGCGACTGGCGAGTAGCATGTGTGACATGTGTTGGTCTGTGTACAGGCGACTGGCGAGTAGCATGTGCGACATGTGTTGGTCTGTGTACAGGCGACTGGCGAGTAGCATGTGCGACATGTGTTGGTCTGTGTACAGGCGACTGGCGAGTAGCATGTGTGACATGTGTTGGTCTGTGTACAGGCGACTGGCGAGTAGCATGTGTGACATGTGTTGGTCTGTGTACAGGCGACTGGCGAGTAGCATGTGCGACATGTGTTGGTCTGTGTACAGGCGACTGGCGAGTAGCATGTGTTGGTCTGTGTACAGGCGACTGGCGAGTAGCATGTGTGACATGTGTTGGTCTGTGTACAGGCGACTGGCGAGTAGCATGTGTGACATGTGTTGGTCTGTGTACAGGCGACTGGCGAGTAGCATGTGCGACATGTGTTGGTCTGTGTACAGGCGACTGGCGAGCGTTTATGCGAGCAAGCAAGTATCTAGTAGGGAGCCGGGGTGGCGCAGTGGTTAAGCGCTTCGCCTTTCACCTCAGTGTGGCCCAGATTCGATTCCCGGACGCAGCGCCATATCATGATATGTGAGTGGAGTTTGCCTCTCGCTCTTGCGCCGAGGGTTTTTCTCCGGGTTCTCCGGTTTTTCTCCCTCCGCAAAAGGCCAACACGCTAAATTCTAATTCGATCTGTGGGTTAGCCGGGACCAGACTTTGATCAGTCCCCATGGTTGTTGCAGGTCTCGTTAGAAATTGAGAGTTTTTTTTTACTGTTGTTTCCCTTGCAGGGATTCGATTTGTCAGTTTCGCACCGATCGAATATACCACCGAGATGACATTTCATTTTTTTGGTGGCGGTGCCATACCGAGCGGCGGTTTTGTGTGGCGTACTTTTTTGGTTGGTTTTTATTTCACCTCAATATACTTTTTTATTATTTTACAATATATTATTATTTGCTTGTAATGGTAGGAAGACTAAATAAACCCTTAAGGGCTTTTTCTAGTAGTCTCCCTTTAAAGTTAAAATGTATATAGTTTACATTTACATTACTTTACTGAATTGAACGATTTAGCTTCCAATTCAGGTCACCTGACTTTTCCCTTGAGTAATATTTTCTTGTTTTTCTGTATCCCAAGAGGAAATGTATCAATTCACTAATTGGAAAACAAAACACTGAATCCTCTGGAGAGCTGTGTGTCACATGATCTGAATTAGGATAATAAATGTGCATGTTAAATCGGTCAATTGACGGGTATTTGATTAGCTGCTCTTATAATTTATTCGCCGACTGAAATAGCCGTCGGTAAGTTTGGCCTCGCCCTTCTCCAACCCAAATCGCAAAAAAAAGCGGGCGTTGGACTTTGAGAAAGTTTAAGCAAACCTGAAATAGTCACAGTTAGAAATGGTTAAAACCCTGATCATGAAAAAGAATATTAAAAAAGAAAGAAACAAGACGGGAAAGGAAAATAACGACACCACTTTATCAGCCCCATTAATACTTGTAGTATTCTAGGAACAGGCTATGATGATGGTGATGATAGATAGATAGCCTTTATTAAAACACGATTATAATTAAAGCATAAGGCTTATGGGGTCGTGTGTCTACTACTAAGAATAATATAACTGTACATCTATTTACAATACTAAAAATTACTAAGAATACTTACAATGTAATAACTGTAATAAGTAAATAAACTTCAAATTACTATTGAACTTACTAATAAAATAATGATGCTAAGAGTACTACAGAGCTGCTAAAATGTTTTTCTAAAATAAAATACATTCATACTAGGCCTCAGTTAATGAGTGGACTCGTAAGTAAATGATGACGGTGAAACTTTATTAACGTGTCTTAGGCCTACGGCAAACGTCGAACTAGCCATGAACTTAATTCAGTCGAACCTATTAATTTTGAAATACGCTCATGGATAGTAAGACGTTTGCCGCAATAGAGATCGACCTATTCAATCAGGTACGAGTCCGGCATGAGGTTTAAGTAGCCAAGTCGGGAATTACGACTCTGGTGCGACTTTACGGCAAACGTCGTTCTTAACACGCGCCGAACTAAATTCATAAATTATGTAAAATAACAAATAAATAATGCAAATCGTATGGATTGTGCCAAAACCGTGAAAACAACATCTCCCCCATCTCTCAAACACCGATTACCCCCTGGTGAGCATGCGCTATACAAAGGCGATGGCGGCCTATCGGAAGTCATTGCCACATGACGCTCAGCCGGAAATGTGTAGTTCGTGCTTTATCGTCACAAACTACATTTGCCTTAAATGCGAAATGCCCTTTTGTAATAAATGCTCAGTATTCGATCGAAAGTAATGAAGATCCGCCTGGCTGGAATACCGGCAGAAGCATTGGCTATTGCGAATGTTGCGATATAGCTCGCTTTGAAACGCTTCTACCAAATGAAGTCAAACCATCCAGAATGTCGTTGAAAACTGCGGCATGATCAACTATTAACAGAGGTTTCAATGTGTGAATCGCAAACGCTAGAAACACGGCCAATAACGCCACTTGCAGTGACAACCATCGTCTCCTATACACGGCACCGAGTGCTGTGTAGAACGCCATTCTTCTGTTTCTGTTTTGGACAATCATTTTCCACAGAAAGGCCTTTCTTAGATTCGACCGAGCGCTGTATTTCGCCATATCACTAGCCGCGGGCGAAAAGTGAAATGCGCCAGGACACGTGTTAGTTCCCGTGATTTAATTAAGCGCAAGTGAATTAAGATCGACATATGTTCGACGTTTGCTGTCACGTCGGCCCTAAGTCGATCTTCCACCGAACGTATTTTTTAATAGGATCGGCGCGACTTTAGTTCGACGTAGGCCTAAGTTTTCTTGCCGACCCAGATAGTCTACTAATCGGGAACACTTGATTTTAAGTACAATGTTAAAAATAAAACATACGAATAATTATGTTATAAAAGCAGTAAAAATACATATATGAAATGTAACTATAAGACTAACCTATATGATAAAATTTGATAATCGAAAGTTGATTATCTAAAGTTGATAATCTAATTGACAATGTGGTGATTAATTAATTAACTAATCAAGGCCACAGCACTTGTTCCTCTCCCTTCAAGAATGGATATTATATGTTTTTATAATATAGATACGATAGTACGCGCGCCGGCTGATTGGCTAAAAAGCCAAGTTTTATCAGAGTTTCTCAAACTCATTAATAATTCATGAGCTTTTTAGTCAATCAGAGGGCTGCATTTGGTCACATGTATGAATCTTGATATACCCAATGAAACACTAGATGAACATCACTAGGGATGTTCTCATTGGGTATCAAAAGTGTTGGACCTAATTAAGCTACAAGGATTACAGCATAAGTAGGACTTTACATGTACATGGAGAAGGAGAAGGAGAAGACGGAAATAAAAATCGGTGTCCAGAGTGTGACTCGAACCATCATCCTCATGGCTGCTCTTCGCTACTAGTCCTCTGTTTCGCCCACTACGCTATCAGGCCGTTTGTTGAAATGACCGTGACAAAATAACAATCACAACCCTTGTAGTCTATAATGGCATGCAATAAAATTCCAGGCAACAATACTTTCTAATGATTTATGAATGCAGGTATTGTTTTCGCTTGAGAAGTCAGATCAAAAACTCGAGCTTCGTATTTCACCAGGGAATCCAAACACCTCGAAATAATAAAAGTACTCGCCCGCTTTCATCTTTCTCGGTGTTTGGATCCCCTGGTAAAACAGTAGCTCCCGTTTTTGATCTATCACGTATAACATGGTTTGCCGTGTTTTATTGTTTTCAACTGGCGGTTTCCTTTCATCGCGCGCGTAAATCTATATTATAAAACAGATAAAGAAGCCTTAAATCCATGTTTTATACTATCATAAAACACTCTGGTTATTTGAGAACACTCGACAAATGTTGAAAGCACGCGCCTTCGGCTTGTGCTTTAACATTTCTCATGTTCTCAAATGCCCATCGTGTTTTATGATAGTATAAAACATGGCTAAGGCTTCTTTATTTGTTAAATAAACGATGGGCAAAGCTCGCTGCCCCTGGATATCCGATGGCGCACATCTTAGTGTTAAATAATTAAGTGATCATCATATAAATTGAAGATATTACGAAGTCTTATCACGGTTTTGACTGAAAATCAGACATTCCCAATAACATAGCCTCGCTACGGACTACTGAAGAGTTCGACAATCTGTTGTTCTTTCGTCACTACAGAAAAAGGAAGTTTGAACTTGAGCTGACAAGCTTGCTGTGGAAGGTGAATTACAGTGACATCTCATTTCACAACCATGTATGGCAGGGTAGCAGAGCAAGATCATCCATCGTCAGCATGGTAACAGCATATTTAGAAACAATCTTATATAGTCTACACCTTTAATAGACCTTTCCCACGCGACGACCATCTTGGAATAAACCTATTGTTAATGCTAGTTACTGCAGCCTCGGTTAAACACGTTTGAGACCGAGGCTGCATTGATAAGCATTAACAATAGGTTTATTCCAAGATTGGCGCCGCGTGGGAAAGGTCTATAGACGCGGCCATGTTGAAAAAAAACTTTATGGGATACTCAGAGACAAAAACAATAGATTACTAAAGTATGATGTTATAATCATATGCAAAAATTGAATTTTAGATTTTTTACCTAAACCAATGTTTCAGAAAGTCCTAGTTGAAATGAAGTCTCATTAAAAAATTTAGATCATTTGAGAAAATGTAGCTGAGATATGGACTTTTGATGGCCGAAATATTCCAGTACAAACTGAGTCCGAAGCGTTTGGAACCAGTGAAAATTACAGAATTTGTATGGCAACATTTTGAACTTTAAACTAGATGATTCATTATGTCTGCTTGTAATGGTTATAGAGACTTGAGATTTTGCAAATACCTTAATTGAAGTATCATCTAACTGAATGGGTGGTTTCCAGAACTATATTGTGAAATTCCGCATTAAATGATGACATCAAAACTTTAGAACTTTTGAAAGCTAATAAAGCGTTGCAATAAACCTAGATGTTTGAGTAATACAGTAACGCTCGAAACCTGTATTTAAGCCAATACTCTATGGCTCGTTTCGAGCGGTACTGTCTGGCTCAGATGTTTTGTCCCCGAGTATAGGCCATATTTTTTAACATGGTCGCTGTATCGGCAAAGTTGTCTGTTAGAAAAAAGGTAATATTATTCATTAATAGAATTGCGATATTTTTTTCAGTCGACCTATCATAACCATTCTCACCATTCTCGACTTCGTCACGTTGGTGTTTACAAGGGAACAACTGTGATGATAAAGAAGATTAACAAACCACAAGTGGATTTGACAAGAGCTGTCTTACTGGAATTAAAGCAGGTTTTACTCGATTCTCTATTGGTTCTTGTCGTATAGATACGACACCCTCGTAAAGACTGGTTCACGTAAGGGACCGTTCATTTTTTTTATCGGGGAGGGGGGAGGAGGAGGGGTGTCATCCATAAAAAAACGGTTCTTAAAGGGGGGGTTAGCTAAAATATGACCTCCTATAAGGGGAGTCATCTGGAAAAATAATAGTTTCAAACATAAACCAAGCAAGTTGCATGGCACAACCCAACACAGTCGCGGCTAGATTCATCCTCATTAATTATTCATGAATTTTACAATGAACTTTAATTCTAATTTATAATTAACTCAATATGTCTTGACTACAAACATAAACAAATGGACCTGCTTTACATGAGTGCCGTGCTTCTACTTAATAATCTAATTGATGTCAGAACTCTGCTTAGAGTTCTAGCTCCCGCAATTCTACAGGGAGGCCATTCCACATCACTGCACCACTATAGCTAAAACTGTTTTTCAAAAAATTAGTGCGCGGGAAAGGAACAGCAAGTTTATCCTCGGTGTCTCTTAAAGAACAATTTGAAACGCTGCTTCGGTCGACAAATTTCCTACGTAGATAATCAGGGACAAGTCCGTTAATAGATTAATAAACCATGACAGCTTTGTGGATTTGGCGTTGTGTTTCAAGTTTTTGCCAGCCAAGTTCCTAGAAAAGACAATCGGCATTAGCGTCATAATTTGAAAAGGTTAATACTCTTGATGCGCAATTTTGTAATTTCTGAAGTTTGACAGCTAAGGTTTTATTATAATTCCCCCACACAACACTGCAATAATCAAAATGTGGTTGAACTAAAGAGTTGAACTAAATATAAATTGCAGCGTTTTGCGAGGTACAAAAGATCGAATGCGCTTCAGGGCTCCAATGCCGGAGGCGATTTTCTTGGACATAAAAAGGTTAATAAGGTTAATGAGGTTAATAAGCCTTACGGCCTCGTGTACTTGGGAAACTCCCCTAATTTATACTATAATTGTTGGTTGTTATTATATATGTGTTTCCATGTACTAAGCGTTCTTGTTTCTAAACATCATGCCACAGATACGAGACATCCAGCACACGAATCTCTCCCGTTTCATTGGCGCATGCGTAGACGCACCAGATATCTGTACACTGATGGAATTCTGTTCGAGAGGAAGTTTGGAGGTAAATATTGAAATAGAACCCTAGAAATAACTGATACTGCAGAATGGAAAAGAGGAAAAGGACAAATGTGGAAGGGTTAAGAAGCACAGGGAGGAGGTGGAATATGCCATTTTCTTTTTACAAACGTAGCAGTTCTATAGGTTTCATATTCATCGAAGTTTCCTGCGACTGCTGTAACCTGCAAAACGAAAATAAAGCATTCCAAATGACATATCCTAGCATATCCATGCAATTTTATTCATTCGAAAGAACTAGTCCTCCAAATTTGCCTTTTACCAGATCGAAGCTCGAGCAAGTTGAAATGCTATTGTATTGTAATCGACAATGATTGGCTCAAATAACCCTAAGTCCCGGTTTCGTTAGTCCCACAGTAACACAACGTTTCAAGTCAATATTGCCTACGTTCGTTACTATAGCTGCATATTCTAGAACATTTATTAAGTTATAAAAACGCCTTTAAAAGTGTTCACAACGTTTTACATTGCATACTCCTGTTGCTATTTAAGAGTCATTATTCTCATACTTTTTGTTTCTGTCTTTACTTGACGATCTCAAGTTTGAATTCATTTTTAGGATATTATTTTCGATGATAACATCAAGCTGGGTTCAATCTTTATCTATTCTCTGGTTACGGACATCGTAAAGGTAAACTGTGACTTCGATGCCTTAAAATGTAATAACGTTACTATTATATTCTGTGGCTCATTCTACGAACCGCACGTGCATGCCACTGTGAACGATTCGTGTCGACATATTTTAGGGCTCGTTACATGAAGGGTGGTTGGACTATCTTCATTGTATTGCATTCCCTCGAGACTGTTTTGCATATCCACAACAATGCTGTTGGTCCTAGCACTAGTACGTTCTTCATTGTATTGTAATCCCTCGAGACTGTTTTGCATATTGACAACAATGCTGTTGGTCCTAGCACTAGTACGATCTTCATTGTATTGTAATCCCTCGAGACTGTTTTGCATATTGACAACAATGCTGCTGGTCCTAGCACTAGGGCTATCTTCATTGTATTGCATCTCTGTCATAGGGAATGACATATCTTCACTCCACCGAAGTCGGGTTTCACGGTAACCTCAATTCTTCTAACTGTGTTGTGGACAGTCGATGGGTGCTCAAGATCACTAACTATGGACTTCGCTCCCTTAAAAGCAATGCTCAGTCCACACAGTATCAAGCCAAAGGTAAAATTGAACCGGCAAACACTGCGCGTGAATGCATACCGGCCATGCCCTTCTTGCCTTCATATAGAGCGGATAGCGTACGGCATGCCGTGACATTGAAATGGTTTCCCTATTATTTTAATTATATTCTTTCTGATCCAATCAAATTTCAGTAACAGTATACGCAGAGGAAATCGCATGAACGCGAGCGCTATACGTGATTTATAGGCACTGAGTGATATTTTGAAAGTTCTAATAATTTCACGAGCCTTTAGACTTCACTGACAGGATGTCAGTAATTTGTAAAGCGCCATGAGACTGTGGTGATATGGCGCTATATAAATATGGCCATTATTATTATTATTATTATTATATTATTATCAATACCCTATTTGACCAAACATAATCCAGATATTTTGTTGAGACGATCACAGCTACAGTCTTGCCGTATTCTTTCCCATTCATGAAATATGCTCTACATATTTAGCTTTTTTCAAATGTCTGTATATCTGTCAATGTCACGTCTTCCAACAAATAAATACCGCTCGGCTAGCTAAGCTGAAAGTGCGCTTCTGTGTATGGGAGGTTTGTACATATAATTCATTCATAGTATGGGCTTAACTAACTTTCAGAATCGAAGATACGACAATATGTACGTATACAGTGCAATGCATCTCGTTTTTGAACTGTAGTTTCAAGACCTTCATCTTCTCTCAGATGAGGAATTTAAATCGTAAGCCTATTTAACAATTAGACTACGAGCTCGAGGTTTATATCGGCAGATAGATGGCGAGAGGCCCGGGGGGGGACTCCCTTATGTGAGGGGTACATGGATGCTCGTCGTACCTTTTAGGGGTCAAAATCAGGAGTTTGGTACCACTTAGGGTATCCACCATCAAACACAGACATTTCTATGTAAAGCGGTACCTTTTAGGGGTCGGGTGTCAATTGAACAAAAAAGCTGTTATCAATTTACATTTTTATTATCTTTTAGGGGTCAAAATAAGCTTGAGCCACGCCCATTTTAGTACCTCTTAGGGGTCAAATCGAAAATGTCCGACGAGCATCCCTACCTCTTTTAAATGGGAGTTTCCCCCCGGGACGAGAGGCGCAGCCCTGAGACAAATATCAAAGTTGAAAGAAACCAAGAGCGAGAATTCTAATTGTTTTAGTATAAGCAAGCCACTGTACTATCAAATTAGCGATCGAGAAAACTGTGAAAACACCAGCGCACGCAGGGTCGACTATTTGTTAAATAGACGGCGCCTGGCTAGCCAATCAGTTGGCATATGGCGAGTTTACCAATACACGGCGGCTGGGTGATGCTGATACAGTTTATACCACCACTAGGCGGCTAAGGCCTTAATCATAAGATCAGTGTAGTTTAGTTGTTAAGCCATTTTCCATTACTAACTCAGGCCTCCTGTGGAGTGCTCCAGAGATCATTCATACGAAGAGTGAAGGAAGTCAAAAGGGAGACGTCTACAGCTTTGCTATCATTCTACATGAGTTAGAGACGAGAACTGCTCCATTTTATGAATACTGCCTGGAGGCCACAGGTAAAGAGACGAATCGGGACTGCATGAGGGTCCGAGTCTCTATTGGTTCATAGTCACATCGCCAGAGATGTATTGTGTTATGCCATCTCATTGGAAACAGATTTGCTAGTACGCGCGCTCGGATTGGCTGAAAGCCGTGTACCATAACTCTTTATAAAATAGATTCGATAGTATGCGCGCTCTGATTGGCTGAAAGCCGTGTTTCTATAACTCTATAGAAACATAGAAAGTTGAGCGCGCTAGTATTTATTTTCTGTGGGTTATTTTATAAAGGAAACAGAAAACATTGTTTCTATAGAGTTATAGAAACACTTGTGAAAGTTTGGAAGAACTCGAAATAGCTGTGGAAACACTCGCCCTTCGGGCTCGTGTCCCCACTGCCATGTATCGTTCTCCCAAACTCCCACTCGTGTTTCTATCTCTATGGAAACACGGAAAATGTGTTCTATAATTTCTTCATTAGAACATAAGAACGTTTCGGTTCTACAATGTGACGAGTACAACTTACTAGATTCACACAACAATGGACGAGTATATTTAAATATGAATTATATCACTTAAACCATTCTCTTTCCAGAGATTATTGATCGCGTCCAAGCACGCGAGATGCCACCCTTTCGCCCCAGACTCCCTCCGACTACTACACATACAGACCTACGTAAATTGATGACGTCATGCTGGAGTGAAGTTCCGGATGACAGGCCCGACTTTCGTGATATTAAGCAGACTATGAGGACACACTACGGAAGAAAGTGAGTACACAGAGTGTGTACTCATGAATGAATGAATGAAAACTTTATTTCGAGAGGGTAACACTCAATAGTGGAGCACTAATAAACTTGTGGCACTCCTAAGCTAATAAATACAATAATAGAAGCTAACAACTACAAAAAATTACAATTATAAGGGCATAAAGGTAAAATTATGATTAAACAATATTCACTAGGCATTAAAAGCTCTATATAAATACCACTAACTATACTGATAGTAATGAAAACACGAAAAGACTTAAAGAAAATAAAACTTTAGGATACGTGAAATTGGGTTTCCAAAAATGGTATAAAAGTATTGCATTGGCTTTTGGTAGGCCTGGCAGCGCTTATACAGAGAAGTTTTAAGAGATTTTGCGGAAGAGGATGATCTAATATAGAAGGGTAGGGCCGGTTCCAGCATTAAATAGTTGAGACTGTAAATGATCTGCCACCTTCTGTTTTACGCGCGTACTTAGGAGAAACATAACTAAAACGCGCATTACGAGTAACTCGGGAATGACGATCACTATTGAGCACTAACATATAATTAAAGTAGGTTGGCGTTTCACAACACAACGCTTAAAAGATAAAACACATTTCCTGATATCAGCTTCAGTATAAAATGGCAGCCAACCGAGAGAATTAAATAGATCCACAGATGAATGTCTCGGCTGCGCATCTAGTAAAACTCTGGCCGCCCTTTTCTGGAGAGATAAAACTCTGTCCAGATTATCTTTGTTGCAGCACGAACCAAACTGTACTACAGTACATTAATAAAGGCTTGATCATAGCAGTATAAAATAAGACGCGTTCTTTAAATGGAAGATATGACTTAATGTTTTTAAAAATACCGATTCGTTTGGACAACTTATTACAAAGGTTATCGAGATAATGGTTAAAATTAGACAATCTAATATTAAGCTCACTCGCATCACTGAAATCAACAGCAGTTAATAGTGTTGTATCATCAGCAAACAAGTCTAATTGTGAGTTAACATGTAGGGGTAAATCGTTAATGAAGAGTATAAAAAGTAGCGGGCCCAATATTCAACTTATGGTACCCCTTCAGTTCTTGATCTCATGGAGGAAGAATGGCCCATGTATAGACGACATACTGTCTTCTGTCCGAGAGATAGGATGTAAACCAGCCGATCGCCTGAGAATCAAACTCTCATATAGATCTCTAGCTTGTGAAGCAGGATGGAGTGATCCACCGGCCATATCGAAGGCTTTCATATAATCAACAAGTAACATGCCATTACTGCGATTGCCATCAATATTAAACAACAAAGTATCTAAAATATAAGCTAGAGCAGTCTCAGTACTGTAGTTACGGCGAAATCCAGACTGATTAAAGTAGATTAAATTATTGTCAGTTAGGTATTGAAACACGCTGTTATGAATATGCCTTTCAATCCGGCCTTTGATAGAATAAGGAAATAAGGAAATCACTTTTGCTGTTTTCCATCTCATAGGGAATGATTGAGTTATTATCGATGTATTAATCAACTTAGCAATAGACGGTGCTAACTCGTTGATTCCAATCTTTAACAACCTTGCACTTATGCCATCGACGCCAACTACCTTGTTTGAAGATATTTTAGATACATATTCTAACTGCCTCAGATGATATGAATGGTATGGAAAACTGAGTAGAAGTGTCTGCGAACTTTTAAGAGACAAACTTGCGTAGCTTCGTGAAATCACAAACATTAACAGAGCGTAGGGTGGACTTGATTGTAGCAGCAACTGATGAAAAATGAATGTTGAAACAATCGGCAATTTCGGCACTGGTTTCAATCAAGTTTGTTCCATCAAACAAAGACACTGGTTGTCTGGTAGATTTACTGTAATTAAGAGACTTAATCCGTTTCCAAATGGACTTAGTGTCTCCTTTACTATCCTTAAAAGCAGATTTATAATATGTTCGTTTCGCTTTTCCAATCAAAGTTACTGCCAAGTTTCTCGCAGCACGATATTCTTTCCATGCATCAGGATCTTCAGATTTCCTTGCTTTAGAGAGCAAGTTGTCCCTCCTTTTTAACTGATTGTTTGAGTGGTGCATGTTTATCAATAACATCATTAAACAAGCTCTCCCAAGTATGAACAGAGTCATTGTTATCATCAAATATGAACGCACCGTCCCAAGGGGCATTAGCCAGCGAGGTTTTGAAGTCACATACATTAAGCTTCTTTAAATCCCGATAGGTTATGGTGTTGTGACAATTTGATTGAAAACGTTTATTGTTGTACTTGCGCACAGCAAATACCGGCAAGTGATCGGCGAGTGCAAAATCATGGACTGCGACGTCACTAATGTGTTCGCTTTTGTTCGTATAAAGGTGATCCAAGCATGTACTGCTAACTGGTCTGGTTGTTTCATTTACTAGCTGCTTAAAATGCATGGTTTTTAAACTCTTCGAAACATGATGATTAGTATCCTATTCGCATCATTCCCTTTCAGCTCGTGCATTAAGAATGGGCATTGTCGCCCGCGCGAGATCAGGGAACTCCATGACTCATACCCCCGGCCAGCTAGGGAGAACACCCATACTCAAAACACCCATACTCAAAACACCCATACTCACCACACCCAGACTTATACGGGATAAGCGGTTTATGCGAGTATCAAACGAATTTAAACTGAATTCGAGGCCGAGGAAGGAAAGGCATTGACGTAGTCCTTCAAGGTGTTATGTCGAAGTAGATAGAAGAGGAGCCAGCGGTAAGGGTACCCCAGCGGAAAGCAACTCAGTCGTACCTCCAGGGCGTAGGAATTGTGTCAGCATCAAGTAATAGGATGTGGTGTGGGTATTGTGCCAGCCCACATGACTCATCATGTCCGTCCAACAAACTAATAACTAGCAGGTCTATTCTGTAGGTCAATACAGCGGCGGCACCATCCAGAGTAAAAGACAGACAAACAGGCAGGGAGTAAGGCTGGAAACTGGGAAGGGGAAGGGAGAGGGTGCCATCCCCTGGGGAGCACGACCAGAATAGCGGCCAGAGGCAAGCCGGGTTGATTGCAGTGGAATGTGGGGACGCGGAAACCCAGGGGATGGCAGCCTGAGCGTCAGTAATCCGACTAGGGAATTGGTATCCCTTTCACGCTGCCATGGGGAATAGGGCGGGGTGGGGGAGGGGTGGGGAGGTGATGGAGAAGGGATGGTCGGCGGAGGGGTACTAGACAGCATAAACGCTACAATACGTATACTCCCAAAATCGAATAAAAACAGCACGGCACAAATGGAGCACGTGTGCGCGAATTACTTTGGCAACTGATGCCAAACGTACGGATGAATGGGGAATAAAAACTAAATCATGAAAGGCGAACCAACTAGTAATACTAATGGCGTAATATAAACCTGTATAAGCGTTAAGCGAGAAAAGATGCGTGAGGAACAATAGGCTCATGGCAAACTACATGCTAAACGTATGATGACAATAACACTTAGCCCCAAACTCCTTATGGTAAGTTAAGCCCGGGCACGAAATGGTCGTAACTACACATACAACGTGCACTGCAAATAGAGTTATAATGGGACAGAGAAAGATAACTTATGTAAATTGAAACAATGCTCCACAAAAACACATGCACTTGTACTCGAGAAACCAGCACCCATGCTAAACTCACAAAAACCCATACTAAAAAGGTAGTGTGCAAAGAAATAACAAGTCGAACGACTAGGAGAAAGCACTAATTAACCGAGGAACATCAATAATATCGTAGGAATCCTTGACCGTGAGGCAAACCCGTATAACGACCATGTATCAACTTCCAAACACTACGTTAGTGCATAACAGTGGTCCCCATATGTCAAAGCAAATATATAGATATAAAATCCAAAAGGAAAAGATATGGCAACACAAGTACCACACTCAGGGCAGAGCATGCCAAAACGTGGAAAAATAGAAGGCTAAAGGGAAGAATAGAAAAACGAATCAGAACATTGCGGCACTGTACAAATCTGTATTTGTGAGGCCAGCACGGAAGCTCACGGCAACACATGTGCCAAACTCACGGCACTACATGCCATGCAACGTGCAAAATAAAGGATTAAAAACGAAGAATAGAAAATTAACTAGAACATTTATACCGCACTGCACAAATCCGCATTTGTGAGGCCAGCACGTAAACTTATGCCAACACAAGTGCCAACGGCAAAACATGCCAAAACGTGCAAAATAAAGGACTAAAAACGAAGAATAGAAAATGAACTAGAACATTTATACCCCACTGCACAAATCCGTATTTGAGGCCAGCACGTAAACTTATGCCAACACAAGTGCCAACGGCAAAACATGTCAAACGTGCAAAATAAAGGACTAAAACCGAAGAATAGAAAATTAACTAGAACATTTATACCGCACTGCACAAATCCGTATTTGTGAGGCCAGCACGTAAACTTATGCCAACCCAAGTGGCAACGGCAAAACATGCCAAACGTGCAAAATAAAGGACTAAAAACGAAGAATAGAAAATTAACAAGAATTTTTATACCGCACTGTCTACACAAATCCGCGTCCAGATACATATAGTAGTAACGAAGGAATAAAGCAATATAGGCTAAAGTTGAATTACGACGATGGCAAATACGAAACTATCGAAGGAGACTAAAACGGTGATGCAACGCAAAACATGATAGACCAAAACAAAATACATACACAAGCGTAAGTGACCACGAGGACAAAAAGGCAAACACCAACCTGAACCACATAGTGAGAAAAAGGATGAAATTGCCTCTAGTTCTGGCGGGTGAGCGACGGCTTCATGTCGGAGGAGCAGCTGGTGGAAGATCTTGACCACCTGGGACATTCTGTTGAGCTGCCGGGACTCTCGCGGCTTGGGGTGCTTGTCCTTCCATTTTCTTAGTACGATACTGAAGCAGCGAGGAACGAGGTGTAGGTGTTCTGACGCGAACTGTGCGACGAACCTTGGTGGAGTTCTTATTTATACTCGCTTTGTAAGGGACTGGTGCGAATAGCAAATTTCTTTGGTGATGGATAATCAATATTAAAATCACCGGTCAAAATAACATCCCTATTAGTTAAGTAGGCAGACTCAATGCATCGCACTAGTTCACAGTCCTGATCTTTACTGTATGATGGAGGGCGATAACAGCCGGCAGGTCAGAGAGCGTTTTGATTTATAGGGAAATACTTCCAACCAGAGAACTTCCGTTGAATTTTGTTCGAGATCACATAGGCGTTTGAAATTCAGATTATCCCTACAATACACCATAATTCCTCCACCGGCCTTGGACAAACGATCCTTTCGCTGCCGTAGAGTATAGCCAGGAATTAAATATAAGGAGTCACAGTCCTTAGGCTTTAGGAAAGTTTCACACAGAAATAAAATGTCCAGATCGGTTGATATTGATGTTAAAAACATATTGATCTGTTCGAATTTACTCCTGGTAAGATGGTAATTAATATTCCAGTGTCCAAATCTAAGACCCTTCGACGCATAGTTAATAGAGTGGAATGGTTAGGAAACCCGGCAAACTTCAAAAGGGCTAACAAAGGCGCTGCGATTGAGGTTGGAAAGTGACAAATCAAAATATGATTCGAGACCAGTATAGCAGTAGGACAGTTTGAATCTTCACTTGACGCCGAAAACGACGAGGATGAAATAGAGTCATTTTGAGACAAATTTCCAAAGTTAATTTCACTTGAAGAACTAACAGACTCGTGTAGCGATGATCCTGAGCATTCATGACAAATCCAGCAAATCAAGTAAAGTCAGGTTCGTGGACAGAAAGGTCAAAAGCAATGCAGTTAATATGAAACCATGACTGAGTCACAATATGAACAGAATACTCTTGAATACTGACTCTTGCTCCCACGTAATCATTATGTTACAAGAACAACATGGCGGATCTGACCAGGTGGACGTTGACTCACTAGTAATTGAAGTACTCAACAGTGGTTTATACATCTGTTTTGGTTTATGTTTGGATATATCTCTCAGCCGCCATTTTAGAATCTAGAATCGTCTCGAATTATTTCATTACTGTTGGTTTCTTATAGCGCATTATTTTGGGACTGTTCTCACTCTACCTCTTCCGGTATAGCAATTACAAAATACGTGGAACACAAATGAATTCCCAAACTGGAAACAGATATTCCGAAAATGGAATGATCTTGACGGAAGTGACCTGAGCACTAACTTCGAATTAGAAAGAAGTGAAGTTTTTTTGCGGTCGGGCGCCACAGATTTTCCCGCCAAAAATTCCCAAAAGAAATATATTTTATAGCGTTACAGAATGTACACAAGTGGGTAGGAATTAATGCGTTATGTTATATAAACAAGTTATATAATCCCGTTGGGAAAACGTGAGGGTGTATAAAGAGGACTGATTAATATGTAAGAATCACTCGAAGGCGTTTCTCTACCTTGATACCTAAATTTTCTTTAAGACATATGTTAAGATTAGAGGAAATGTACTGACTACGCATCTAATATATAGACTTGATTTGCCAACATCAGTTATATACTACTGTAATTAACAAAGCATACATGTCCGACAAGTATCAATAAACGAAATGCCCGCCCCTAATCTGTTGTTTGTGTTTAATGCAGTTTAGCTATTAAATGTTTTATGCTCGTTCAGAGTGATAAGAGTATAACGCCATTTTCCATCTTCCGAGTCACCGTTGTTCTGTTGCTAAACGCCAAATGGTTTAGTTTTGCGTCGTATTGGATTTAGATTTTTTAGGTTGATTGGTTCATCCTGTTTATTCTGCTATCGAGATCAGAATGAACAGAATGATATTCTAAAATGGAATAGGTCCCAAAAGAACACTATTACCGTCTATTTCGGCTATTCTTATTCCGGTATAGTCCCAACACAACATTAACATGTGGCTGTTTCCTAATAGACAGAACATGGTAGAGAAGATAATCTACATGTTGGAGGAATACTCGGCTAACCTGGAGGAACTGGTTAGAGAGCGAACAGCTCAGTGGGTGGAGGAGAAAAAGAAAACAGAAGAACTGCTGCACAGTATGCTGCCAAAGTAAGGAAGAGAAAGTTACTTAATCTCGTTCCCAGGGGCATTTGCGCGCCTGATCCAAGATAGCGTCGAAAGTCCCGGTTGTGCCTGTACATACCGCCTAGTCACATACACTAACCCTATAAACCCTAACCCGAACCATAAAACTAACCCTAACCATTTGGAAAAGAATTTCCCAAGTAAATAATGAGTTCTCGCTGGCCTAGGATAGGTGAGTTCTCATGTATTCTGTACTGTTCTTTTAGACGGTGACAAGGCTGGTGACATTCAGCCGCTGATTGGCTAGACGCTTCGCGGGTGCACTTTTTAATTTAAATAAATAAACTGTTGATGTCGCCTGTCGTGTTGCGTATTCGTTGAAAACAACTAAAAATCACAAGTAGCTTAGCCGTAGTGACTTGCATTTTCAATACTCGCCTCGAAACTGGGTAAAAGCAGAACAAAGTACATTTGGAATTCATTGGAATCATAATTAACACCGTTCCCAAGCGATACTGAATCCATGATGTCGGATGTGCCTCAAAATACACAAGATTCTTGGCGTATTTGTGTCACATGATCGTCCTTTCGATGCCATCTTGGTCTAAACACTCAAAGACCAACGAGATTTTACTGTCATTAAAAAGAACAATACGCTGATCTAGTTTTTCCTAATACAATGGGCACAAAGAAGATTTGCATTTCTTATTTTATTTGTGTACTTAATTGTAGTGTATCTACCCCACCCCCATCAGGACGTTTTGGTTATCACGTGAATAAAAAAAGACCCGCTAGAGGAGTTCACAAACAGAGGGAGTTTAGCGAGAGCAGCGAAATGCAAACAGTCGAGTTGAGTTAATTTTAATAAAGGTTTTGAGGACAGAATATTTATGAATGGTACTACGACAATCAATCGATAATATACGTCAGTTAATCGATAATGCTACCTCAGCTAATCGATAATGCTACGTCAGCGAATCGATGATACGAATAATGCTACTTCAGTTACTCTATGATACCATCTCAATTAATCGATAATCACTAGAAATTCTGATAGCATAGGGATGACAGGTCTGGAAGATACTGCGCATGTCCAGTCAGCGGTAGAAATCGCGGGAGCAGCTCTAAATGCACTTAAATGGTTTCTGTTTCTGTATAGAAACTCGACACATCGCAGAAAAAGACGAGGGGTTAAGGGGAAAATCGCAAGAGTTAAGAGTTATATCAGTTGAGACGTCAAGCCAATTATATTTGGGACTGGTTCATGATAAGTACTTAAAAATCGAAGCTTGTACTTTTCTGTAACAATGCTTTTAACTTTAAATTTTGTTCGAGTAAATTTTCAACTAAAATGACGCGCGCGGTCGTAATTTCCCGCGTGGAAGGAGTTCTGCATACCTGTTCATTGGGATGTCACTGCGTTCTGTTTCTTCCTGTCAGGAGTGTCGCTGACCAGCTAATCGCGGGCCGATCTGTGGAGGCAGAACATTTTGACGAGGTGTCAATATTCTTCAGTGACATCATTGGATTCACTGCCCTGTGCTCTGAGAGCTCCGCCCTTCAGGTAATCCTCTTACGGCTCACTATGACGTTACTGTTTCATTTTTTTCGAGGATGAAAAACAATGAGTGAAACTGATAGGAATTGAAATGCAAGCCCGTCCTTACTGTTTGAGAAAACATAAAAAAAAAAACGCGTTCTTTGTGAAACACATAACGTTAATTTAGCTTCATTTGCGTGATGAACAACTTTCATCGTAGTGTATAGTTGTTATATACTTGTAATGTAATTATTGTTAGATGTAATGTAATTATTGTTAGAAAAAACTTTCATCACATGATCAAATAGATGTGTTTTTGCCGTACGTCTATCCTCACGCAAAAAAATTGCCTTTAGAAAACAAATATCATTTTAGAACGTGTGTATAGAGCAGGCAAGAATACATACATGACCAACATTTTTGGGTAAAAGAGTACTTGGCAACCAAACTGTTGGGCAAAAAAAAAATTTTTTTAGTTAATTAGTATGCGGCCGCCATGCATGTTGGTGTACAGCTTTGGTACACCAAGATGGCGGCCGACAAAGTATAGTACAAATAAAGCTGATTTGTTTTCCATCAATTCAAAATAATTTAGACATCACTTTTAAAAGTTTATCAAGTCTAAAAATTTAAACTCGCCAAAATATATGGATTTTCGTGACATTTAGGAAACACACAAAATTAAAAAAATCTGTAACTCAAAAGCGAATTGCCGTATCGACGTGAAATTTTCAAAGAAAACTGAGTATATCGACCTCTAAATGATATAAATAGAACAGCTTTCTAGATCTTGTAGTTTTGATTTTAGAATTTTGATGACGTCACGTGAAAACAAACTATAGATACACAGATGACGTCACAACCTGGAGAGAACATCAGTTACGTCACTCAACTGCAGAAAAACGACATCTATTCATTATCGGTTTTGTTTCTCAACAAAATAGAGCACGCGCTTGACGTTTCGACGTCATTTGTGCATCTGTACTCTAATAGATCATGGCTACCAACCAATCAGAGCGTGTTTCACCCTGTTTATCCTATAACAAGAAATAATTGTTAGGGGATTTGTTACAGGATTTGTTATACCATAACATTCTTCAATTTCATAATATACGTTTCCGTCAATAACAATAAACTTGCTGTATCACTGACGGGAATTATTTATATAGACGTATATATATTTCTCGTGGTTAAAGACACAAGAGAGACAGACGTCTGTTACTCTGTATTTTTCTTTCCCTGTTTTCAGGTTGTGACTCTTCTTAACGACCTGTACACGTTATTTGACGGAGTAATCAGTTACTATGATGTTTACAAGGTATGAAAATGCTCTTTAAAGGGAACCTCAACTGAAAAACAATGCTTGACCTCAAATGTTTGTTATGGATACCTAAATCTAATATTGTATTTGTTTCCTGTACATTGTACACTAGATGTCAGTTATGGACCGATTTTCTTGTCCATAAACTGATTTGAATCTCCCGGCAGCCGCCATCTTGGATCTTATGACGTCACACGGTTGCTCAACAAAAGAGCTATTGTTTTCTGACAATAAGAGCAACTGTGTGACGTCGTGAGATCTAAAATGGCGGTGTGTGGGAAATTGAAATGAGTTCGGTTCATAGGTGTACAATTTGCAGGAAACAAACACAGAAACAGATTTAGGCTTCCATAACACACATTAAGAGCAAACGTTGTTTTTCAGCGGAGGATCCCTTTAAGAAGCCACTCGAAGAAGCCCTCGTCATTGCTTTTCTTCCTTATTTAACAAAAAACTCTATTGCCCAATATTATCTTGTTTACCACGAGTAACCTTTCAGTGTTTGAATTTAATTTATCAATGTCAGGTTGAAACCATTGGCGATGCCTACATGGTGGTCAGCGGCCTTCCCATCCGTAACGGTCACGAGCATGCGCGTCAGATAGCTGATGTGGCACTGGATCTGCTGATCGCACAACAGACCTTCATCATAAGTCACCGGCCTAACAATGAACTCAAACTGAGAATTGGAATACATACTGGTGCGTTTAACTAACCACTCAGTCATTGTCAACAACAAATGAAAACGCCATGTTTGCTTGCCAATGCCCTTGGCAACACACACTGCATAGAATAAGAACTGAACGCTTTTAAGGGACTATGTCACCAGGATTTTTCTGATTTTCTGCCAAAAAAAAAATTTGATTATAAGAAAAATACTCACTATACACTAAATGATACGATACGATGTTAATTTTCGAAGAGACAGTAAGCTAGAGTAGAAATATTAGCTAATATCAAAGATAATAGTTCAAACCACAGATAGCCCAAGCTTGGGATCTGTATAACATTAACAGCATTTGTATGGGAATGTACAACGTAAATGGGTTAGGGTTTAAGGGAAGAATTTGCTGAAATTCGCTGTAACATGGCACAGACATAGTTAAGGAACACAAGAAGACACTGTATAGGTTTTTGTCGAGTTTTATTTAAGATTTACGTTGTACATGGAAAACTAAAAAATCCCATACAAATACTGTTAATGTTATACAGATCCCAAGCTTGGGCTACCTGTGTTCAAACTTGAAAACGTTAGCTTGGCTTTTTAGCAAGATTTTCATAATCGTAATCCATTTCCATCCTCGCCATCCGTTGTCCGATTAGTTTCTCTGTAGCTTAACTTTAATCAGGAAAACGCCTTTAATAACTCTACACCATTATTTCTTGTTTTCTTTTAGTTTGAATGTAATTTTAAAGTGCAAGTAGCACAACTGATACAACATGAACTATTTTTGCCCCAAATTCTATTTCTGATATACTTCAGTTGTCTAACTTAGTTTTGTTTGAGAGGCAGCACAGGTACCCCAGGCTCATTATGCGTAAAACGGTTATTTCCAGGATATTTGAAATTACAGTAAATGTATTTAGTTCGAATGCCCGTTTGCTCTAAAATAAAATTCGATTGTGTATTTCTTTCAGTTCCTGTGAAGTTTCAAGCCATTCCGTTCAATATTGAGGGAGTTAAAGTAATTTTCCTTCCCTTAGTAGAATTCACCCTTCTCACGCGGCGGCCATGTTGGGTCCCAGAGAATAAACACCTTTGTTTGTGCGGGCTAAACTCGTTCTGAATCTGCTCAGTGCGAGGCTAGCCACGCGAAATCTATTGTTTCTATCCAACATGGCCGCTGTGTGAGAAGGGTGAATTATTGGGAAGGTAGCAAACTGTACGCCGATCAGCTGCAGAAACTCGCCTCGAATTCGCATAAAAATCCCGTACATAGCCAAAATTCCTTCAAATCACGGTTGCCCAAACACAGGTCCTTCACCACACACAGCTTCCCTTTCACTGGTTTACTCTAACCGGAGAAAAATGCCACGAGTTTGGAGTTTTCGAGTTTCGCGGATGTTCAATTCGATCTGCCCTGCAACGGGCTCAGAACTCGTACATATATACCTTATTTTAAAAGCGGTATTTCAACAAACGGTTTTATGGTCAAGTGGTTAAAGGGGCTCTGTCAAGGGTACTGAAGTCATGCTACAATCACCAACTGCACATGTAAACAAACGTGATCGGCTAAGTTCAGATCAGTTCCCGCGGTTCATTTTTACGATCCATGGTTTAATTTACAGAACTTAACATGAATTATGGAACTCTCCTCAATTTCTGATGAAGAATCCGATCAGCAGTCAACAGCTTTTGAAGTGGTAGGATTTCGGACTTCTGTTGTAAGGAAATCGAACTTTAAATTTGACGTTAAATGCGTTCTAATTTTCATGCAAATGTTTGACCACTTTTGACTTTCTTACACTACCAATATAAGACTGTGATTCAGCAGCATCACTTTCAGAGTCGGTATAGTCGGGTTTCGCAACAATAACGCTATCATCAAGGACATAATGCAGCGATACGCCAGTGATATCGACTTCCGATTCTCTCCCGTTTCCAGACGACGAAGGAGACACAAGTGTAGCAGTTTTCTTGATCGGAGTAGAAGCTGCCAGTAGAGCTGCAAGAAAATCAAAACTTACATAAAATTGAAAAGAATGGCACAGCAAGATCCCACTTGATTTTCACGCCAGAACAAAAATGCCTTACGTCGATGACAAACGGGATACAAGTGATCGATTACCAATATCTCCCCTCGCTAACACTAACAGTACAAAGGTCAAAGCATATATAGTGGCGACTTGTGGCTTACCATTCACAGCAGGGCGATATCTTTTTCCTTTTCCCTTGCTACCAATGTCATCTCGAACTCTCATCTTGTTAGCATGGGCATACGAACTATGAAGACCAAGTAGAAATACATAACAAACTCAGATTTGGGATCTCAGATTTGTAGTACAAGTGCTACGATCGATCACTTTCGCTTCATCTCGAGGGAAAGTAGATACGCGGCGAAGCTGGAGTCACTCGCAAACGTCCCAGAAGCTTTAACAGACCTCCATGTTTCAAATACTGGCTTGCGGAGATAAATACTGGGATGTCCAAGACGCCAAATCTTTCTGTTCTTGTACCGATTGACCTTTGTCGAAACCAAAGATGGCCGACCTCTCTTCTTGAAACCAGAGGATGGTGGAGCGCCAATGATCTATTATTCTAAAATATTCTGACTTCAATTTAAACACTGATATTCAAACTAACTATCTATTATAACGCTAAGGAAAACTTCGATGGAAATGGATTTAAATCATACACTTTCAGCTTGTTTTAACGCGAGATCGAATTTCAGAACACGGTGGACTTTTATTCTGAAATGATTTTAGACACCAGGTCACTCTCGGCCAAAATTACCTTGACATAGCCCCTTTAAGATTGCGCGCTTGATCCAACGACCGCGGAGTTCGAGTCCTACACCACACACTAATTATTATTTTTTACTTCTTTTTCTCTTTTCTCAGTTTTATTTAATCTTTTCCTCTATTTTAAGGTATTAGAGCCGCCTTCTACACTAAAAATAAATAAAACATTGGTATATACGTATGAGTTCTGAGCCCGTTGCAGGGCAGATCGAATTGAACATCCGCGAAACTCGAAAACTCCAAACTCGTGGCATTTTTCTCCGGTTAGAGTAAACCAGTGAAAGGGAAGCTGTGTGTGGTGAAGGACCTGTGTTTGGGCAACCGTGATTTGAAGGAATTTTGGCTATGTACGGGATTTTTATGCGAATTCGAGGCGAGTTTCTGCAGCTGATCGGCGTACAGTTTGCTACCTTCCCAATAATTATACTAAGGGAAGGAAAATTACTTTAACCCTTTAAGCCCCAAGGGCTTTTAACTGATTTTTGGCTCATTCTAGACTGCAACGAACCCTCCCCCCTAAGAAAACTGTAGTCACTGTTACCATGGCATTTTCATCTGACCAATAATACTGGGGGCTCAAAGTTTTTTGTCGGCCATTTTGGATACGTTGACGTCGCATTGCTATGGGGGAATACAGAATTTAAGGCTTTTTACTGCATTTATTGTTTCATTTTTAGAGTGCTGGAGGACATCATTAAGTCTGATGAGAGCTTAAATCAGCACTTTCTCGAAGCACTGAGTCTGTGCCTGCTATTGTGATAGACTGAAAGAGCCTCATTTTCCACTCGTGAATGGGCCAGGACGTCTTCTGTCACTTTAGCGTGGGCTTTATAAATGGAGGTCTGGAGCCACCTATCATTGCTTTTTTGGAATATTGGACAAGATTTACTTGCCATTGATTCCAATAATGAAGGTATTAGGTCGAAATGGCTTTAGACTTCTTCTATATTTTAAAGAATGAAGATGGGGGAAGGGCCATGTCGCTGTTTGGTAGGATTTGCCGGCATGCTTTGCGGTCATTATGGATGAATTTAGCTTGCTGTGAAGTGCTTGTGGACAGAATGGCTTGGTGCTGGGCAAGTTTAGGTATTGGGAGACAGAAAGTGAGGTTAGTGCAAACATGAAACTCTAAATTTTATGTGAAATATGCATTTTTGTGAGAAAATTTAGAATCTGAGGAGAATTTTTTTTTCTGTAACTGTCATTTTAGTCCCTTTTTCTGAAGTGAAATAATGTCAACTATAGTTAACTTATGCAAAGAAAGGAGGATTTATATGAAATTATTCATTTTTAATATGCCTAATGCAGTTCAATAGGATCATTGGTCTATACATTAAGGTGTGTGGGAATCTCAGGGCATTGCTCTTTGAACTTAGTCAGATTTAAACCCTCAAAGCAAGTAACCAGTAATAGTGCCATATGGCACTCTTGGGGCTTAAAGAGTTAACTCCCTCAATATTGAACGGAATGGCTTGAAACTTCACAGAAACTGAAAGAAATACACAAGAGACAGGTAAGAATATTTTGACGATTTATTGAATTTTATTTTAGAGCAAACGGGCATTCGAACTAAAACTCCATACATTTACTGTAATTTCAAATATCCAGGAAATAACCGTTTTACGCATAATGAGCCTCGGGTACCTGTGGAGGCAGGAGCAAAAATTAAACTAGAATAAACGCTACCCGAATTGCGGGATTGATTCATCTTGTGATATCACAATGTAAACATATGGGATTTTATTGTAGTAGTTTTCTCTAGGGAGGGAGTTGAGTCATCTTATGACGTCACAGGGTCCACGAAAAGTAACAAAATTAGGGATTGAATGCCAGAAATGTTACAAAATTTGCGACATTAATACCTTTTTGTGAGAAACAAACACGATAGTACAATACAGTGGAACCTCGATTTAACGAACCTCTATATAACGAAGTCCTCGGTATAACGAACGATATTCTTCAGCCCCGGCCGGCAAAATTACAAGTAAACTGATGTATGTAACAGAACCTCGATATAACGAACCTCGATATAACGAAATCCTCGTTATAACGAACACAATCCGACAGCCCAAACGTAAAATCTACCCCGATATAACGAATAAATGTCAACACGCGACAAAAGATGAATGCGGAACAGACCAAAAATTCATTATCCTTTAAATCCTTTAATCCTGTAACAAGACAAGAAAACCTCTCAGTCAACAGCTCATTAGATGTGTATATACAGTACAGACACTGGCACTATCGAGACATCTACAGATCCGCTTATCCTCTTAGTGCGACGTAACACCGTTACAAAACAATTATTAACTATACCTCGATATAACGAACATTTTGATGGTTTTTACACAAATTCGTTACAACGAGGTTTTCGATTTAACGAACCCTCGATATAACGAACCAATTTCCCCAGTCCCTTGGTACTTCGTTAAATCGAGGTTCCACTGTATATATATTTTATTTTTTTGACGCTAAAACTAGCTGACATACAGTCCCTTTAAACGCAGTTTCATCAATATATATATATATATATGTCTTTTCAACATGATCTAATCTAGTTTACCTTGAATTTTAGTCATTATCTTAGTTTAGAAGTTATCTTACGCATTATATATATATATATATATATATATATTGTAAACTTACATGTGTGTTTTGAGTATCTCTACATAAGTAGCATAATTATTACTTCTCTATGAATTGTACGATTCATACAGTGACGTCATATTCCTACCAACCATTATACCTAACCCTAACCCCAAACTTAACCCCAACCCTAACCAGGGTTTAGGGTGGTTAAAGCTAATCATTCATTCATACAGTCATTCCTATAATTCATACCAACAGAATAATCCCTCATTATTATTATTATTATTATTATTATGTGTCATGATTTTGGGTGAAACATTCAACACATTGACGATGTCCTCTTATTTACCACGTTTTGCATCATCGCATGGCCAACATTGTTGTGGATTCACATTGTGAGAGCAAAGGGATTCTAGCACTCTATCACGTAATCCGTGATGCGAGTGATGACGCAATCCGTGGTATGTCCTCTTATTTCCAATGGCAATAAGCCAATCAGAACACGAGAAACTGTGCAGTTGTCGTAAAACCAAATACAATCGATGCAGATAGTTTCTTTGGTACTTGAGTCCCATTTATTTGTTTACCAGTTCTATGCGCAAAGTAGGGTGGGGCGGCCTTCACCTCCTCGGAACGTGGAATATTACTGGCTATCCAAACAATGCCTAACCCTAACCCTAAAACAATGGAATTCTTTGTCAGTGCAGTCCAAATGGGGTCCAATAAAATGCAAGGTGAAGGGGTTATTCTTTCCTTTCCCCTCCCCCCTCATTTGCGCCGGTGACCTCATCAACAGGCAGCAAGACTATATGCAAGGAAGTTTCTGAGTAACTTGTCCTCATCCGATTAAGCCCTAATCCCTAGATTTAATAACGCGAGGCAGTTACCTTTTGTTTAAATTAGTGGGGGAAATCATCATACGAGGCAAAGTGCCAATTACAATTCATTGTTCCACTCAACTTCAATTTCAATTTCAATTTCAATTTTATTTTCACTCCTAATATGATTTTAAGTTAGCACTAACCCGCAAGTATCAATGGCTAATCGAGGCGGGTAGTGATAATATTCGACTAAATACGTATTTAACTTGATTGCGGAGAGAATAGGTGATTGTACAAAACTATATAATTTAAGAAAACAGAACGATTTAACAATATAATATAGGTATAAGACTCGGAAATATTTAGTTACAAAGTGCAGATAGTGGATTTATTGAGTACTATATTATGGTAACTTTTGATTATGTTTTCCACTCATACATAATAAGCCCCGGCCCTCCTTAGTTACTGTTGCTATGTTCTACAAGCCGTAAAGTTTATTCCGAGAAAATTCAAAACAAACATGGCGAAAAAGGCTGAGTTCGGTGATAGTCTTCGTAACATTCTGAATGATTTATCGATTTCCTACCTATGCTGAATTTCTTAAATCTTTGCGAAGAAATCAAGTTTGTGTTTTCATCAGTCTCTTCGGAAGAGCTTGTGGAACAAATATGGCGGCGGTATTTTCCGGGGAAACATTGTTGCCTCTAATTGGTCTGAGTGTATTTTAATTGACAGGTGTAGAACTATGAATTACATTCTCTCTTGTCGCTTTCTTTTCTGTAAGGTGCGGTGTGCGCAGGCGTTGTGGGTCTCAGGATGCCTCGATATTGCTTGTTTGGTGACACGGTGAACACAGCGTCCAGATTGGAATCAAATGGAGAAGGTACTGACCTTATTCATAAAGGCATCAAAGCGAGGCTAGTTATCCCAGCTGGTCACAAAGAGAACAATCTACAGTCGATGGCGGAAAATAACGTTAATTTCCCTATGACACAAACGAACACAACAGTGCGGTACGACAGAAAATAAGACATTTCTGACCGACTCCAACTTTGCGATCTCTGGGACAACTGGCCTCGCTCTGATACCATTGTTACCAGACTTCTTCCCACGCGGGCATGAGATACGAATAAGGTGCATGAAATAATGTTTTCCAATCCTTCATCAGGTTCCGGTTATTCAAAGAGTCAGAATAGGGATTTATCTGCTGGATACATATTACCGACTTGCAACCAAACCCCAGAGATTCAAATAACAAAGCCGTGGCGGCCATGTTGGTGGAATTAACAAGAGAAACTAACGAGGATATTTTGTTAACGTCCACCAACATGGCGGCGATGACCAAGAATTGACCAAACTGAAAATTCTGAAATGCTATCAGTAATCTGCCAACAACCTGTTGAGCCAGCAAAGCCGGTCCATTAAAGAACGTCTTCAGAAATAGTTTTCGGATAATAAAGTTGTCCACGACCATAATTATTTGCAACTGTATTACAGCGTTAAAAATCCATATCAGCGAAGCTACGAAATACTGTTTGGATCGCTTCAATGGATATCTCATCTCCCAGCGGGGTAAAGTATTTCTTAAGGTATGTAAACAATATATGTGTCACCATGCAGAGATTTGCATCTTTCTATCATTAACATTATCATAATATCAACAATAACCTGTTGTGGTGTTGAAATATATAAACAATAACTTATAACCTACTTGTGGCATTGAAATCAGGTCATAGTATGAATTTGTCCGCAGCTATTATCTGTTCTGAGAAGCGAACAGTTTCCGAGAGCAAAACTCGGGGTAAACTATGAGTTTCGAGGAACAGTTCATGTCCAAGAATGGACAAATATCGGTTCTTATAACCCATCAAATAATTTCTCTCGCGCATGATTGGTTGAATGCGTCACGTGACCCGATATTTTCTCGCCGCGAGCGGGAAATATCAGCGAATACACCCCCTGTGAGCGTATAAGCGCGCGTCAAAGAAAATATTTGAAGGATGATAACAACAATAACCTACATTGTGGCGTCGAAATGTGCCGTGATATTTGTCCCTGACTTTCGAAGCTCACAGTTTCTCTTCTCGGATCAGATAATGTCCGCGGACGAAATATCAGGGCATATTTCAGTCGACGCCACAAATAGGTTATTGTATTTATATTTCGACGCCACAAAGTAGATAATTGTCTTTATAATCCTTCAAATAGCTCTCTCGCGCGCTACGCTCACAGGGGGCGTATTCGCGGATATCTGATGTCTGGCGGAAACCAAATATCGGGTCACGTGATCAATCCACCAAATCACGCGGGAGAGAAAATATTTGACTGTGATGGGTTATTGTCAAAGTTGCTTATACCATCTCCCTGCTGTAGTTAGTCTTAACAACATACAACGGCATATGATCAGTTTTTAACTTTAAGTATAATTTGAAATTTTCAGGGAAAAGGTGAAGTTACTACCTACTGGCTGATTGGTCGCTCGTGTAGATCAGCTGTCACTGGGTCACGTGACAGTACACCACCTTCCCCGCGTGTTACCAGAATAACCACCGTGTCTGGCGTGGAGTTCGATGACCTCTCAACTCTCCCGGATGTTAAATAGTATAGCAGAGAACTTGTGACATTTCGGTACATTCCTAAACCGAGTACAAGAAAAACATGCCCTCAATTTCTTAGACAGTTCCCAAGCCCTAATCGCAATTTTTGTCAATATCTAACACACTCGTGTATATACTATTCACGACATGTGACACGTGCTTCTTATTTGACACTTACTTACAACAACACTTTATTGACTTTATCTCGTCTGATATATCGGTAAAAGAATAAGAAATAAGTTACAATAATGGACAATCAATAGTAACAATGGTTACTGTATTACTAGACTGAAATATCTTTGTAAATGTCCATAATTTTCTTGATATAAAAGGCACCACACTTTGTCCGTCATAGTTAACATCAAGAGAGCATAAATAAGAAAGGGAATCTCCAATACCCGGGCTCGTACGATGATAATGTCTGATAGAATCGCATAGTCACAGCTGAATCGCACAAGTGCGTTGCGAAATCAGACGCTGATTGGTTCAGAGGAGTGGTGATTCAGATTGAGGCTACGCGCGCTATTTATAACTTAGCAAAATATAAATAAATGTACTAAATCTTTAAGTAATTAATCGGACTATGCGATTCAAGGGAAAAAACGACGAGGGCGATATCGGTTTTTCAAGTGCAATTTAACGTGGAATTACCGAGTCGGGCATCTGATTTTCCTATAAAATCTGAGAAGTGCACGATCGCGCGACAGAAATAGTTTCGCGCCATGAGATTTGTTTATTATTATTTAACGCTTTTATTCCATCCTTTCAATATACAATTTTTACATTTGGTTAAACTCTTGTTTACAGTTTTTTTTTGTCGTTATAAATAAAGAAAAAAATAAGAAAAAACAAACACGCACACATTCACACACAATCGACATGTAAGGGCAGGGTTTATAGGACTATTGTCTGCGATTTATTATAATGTTTAGATAGGTTTCCGTTGTTTGAGGCTATAATATATTCTAAGGATCTGACATATTTCAGTCTTGCAATGAGCATGGGCAGGCAAGGCTTGCCATTTGATTGACGGCATCTATACATTATTTGCTTTGCGACCAAAATAATGAAATTTAAAGATTTATTGTTTTGGAAGTCTTTCCACAGGCCAAAGATTACATCTTCTTCCAAAAATTGGACTTGAATGGAAGCTCAGAAAGTCATCGAAAAAGTACATTGTGTTACGAAGAGGCGTAACAATTGGTACAGCAAATGCTCGACGGATTCGTCGAATAAGCCGCAGAAAGTACAAAGAGGAGACGCAACTAACTTCATTTTATTTCTATACAAGATTCGATTTAAGATTTTATATTGCAGAGCTCTAAGAGAGGAATCTAAAGTAGAATTAAAGGGTAAAAGATAAATATTTTTCCAGTTGAATTGTGAATGCGCGCCATGAGATTGTTGTCGCGCGCTTGCGCACTTTGCTTCAGCTGCCTCCGTTACTAAAATAGATTTTATTCGACATTATCATGGCACACCGCGCGCTACAAGATTCCCTCTCTTATTTATGCTCTCGTGATAACATATAATCAAAACAAACAAACATTAAGTATGCACTCACTCCTCCTTCACACTTTCATAAAAATAAACTCTAGCTGTAAGGAGGACATGTTTTCGTTTGTAATATTTAAACTTTAGTGTCTAATTTCGAGGACGTTTATGAAACATTTTACCCCCCACCGCGTAGAACACTAGCACTTCCGCTTTGTTTGAATTTTTAGTCCTCTTGACAGCACTTGAACGTTGTTTTCCTTTGACTCTATCGGGACAGACTTGAACAAGCTTTCTTTATGCATAACATGATCGAAGTAACTAACATGGTTGACTCATCGTAAAATCAATCAGGATTTACAAGCATTGAATCAGAAATAGTTTTGAAAATGTTTTCCTAACTTTTTTTTCCTTTCTAAAGTGCACCAATAAATTTAATTGATCTGACTCCTGAAGGACCCTCACATGTGCTGGTTATAACTTTTCCCCTCCACCAACGTATACTCTAATAATAAAAATGTCAAAGATAATGATTGCATGATAGTAAAATGTTGTCGTCCTTTGGAAAATTTCAATGTTTCAGGCCTTATCATATCAGCTGAACTTGAATATTTAATTAATATTGACTTCCTGTGCTAAATTTTGAACTGGCACCTGGCATGGCTCACAGAGGGTCCATTTGCGAAAATTGAAGCAGGCAGACTTGAGTCTCGAGTGCCTTAACCTTCCGCCTTCTAACAGCTCATTCAAACTTAAAACTACGTTCAATCAACACAAGAATGATATGAAGAAACAGAATACACTGCTTACGCCACTCATAGTTTAGAGGCCCAGATATGATTTGTCCACCTTGCTAGATGTTATACTCAACGTTTAATCTCTTCTCAATTAGCTTTCTTGACGGAGTTAACTTTCTTAATCCTTAACAATTGTAAATTGAGTACAGGGTAATCGGTATATTTTATATACAGTCGCTAATGGCTACTGACGTAAGTTTAATTCCTGTGGAATTCACGAACTGGTTGAAAATCCAAATGAATCTGCTTGAGCTTTACAAGCTGTTGACTGCGTTTTTAATGTTATGTATTTAAGAGATAAAGATCGAGTCCAGCACTGTTTAGGCATCACTAGTTGGAAAAGTATTCAGTAAAATGATAACAGCACTTTCATAACTTAAAATGTAACTGTGAAGTTCAGTGTAGCAACTGAAATGGCAAAAAACCTTGCCGTTTAGGCAAGTATATAACCGCGCATACAGGCCGCGCATCTTGCAAGAACGAAGCCTACGGAACAACCAGCTCATGAGAAGAAGTATTCGTGAGTAACCGGCGAGACTTAGCGCTGCCTGTGATCTGTAGCGAGGCTGAGGGTTCTGGGGTTATGCCCTAACAAGGAGAACCAGCTGGCTGCGACTCCACGGGTAGTAGATGTGCGCATGCGTGTGAGATGCTAGAGCAGATTTCGTATCCTTACTGTAACCGTACTGCAACTTACTGTACCATAACTCTGTAATTTGATTGGATCAGAAGGGCAAAAACAATAGGGAAGCCATTGTTTCAACGTCACGGCATGCCATACGGTAACCATGCTGTACTGAGTCATTGCCGTAACTTGCCTACTCATGCACAAAATCCGCTCAAACTACGTCGTGGCGTGTTTAGGGTAGTTGCCGTGCATTTTGCTCAGTGGTCTCATGGATTGCCCAGAATTGCATCATATCGGAGATTTTCCCACTGATACGATACCGGCATATTATACTCTAAAGAAAACTCTGAATTACTAACGAGACCTGAAACAACCATGGGGGCTGATAAAGGCCAGGTCCCGGCTAATCCACAGATCGAAATGGAATTTAGCGTGTTGGTTTTTGTGGAGGGAGGAAAACCGGAGAACCCGGAGAAAAACCCTCGGAACAAGGGCGAGATACCAACAAACTCAACTGGCATATGGAGCCGCGACCGCGAATCGAACCTTGGCCACAGAGGTGAGAGGCGAAGCGCTTAACCACTGCGCCACCCCGGCTCCCCTTGAATTGCATCTCTTTCCTTCATGGCGAGACCAGTTCCAGGCATGGCATGTCATGTCTCAATTCGAAGCTCAAACTAAAAACCAAACTCGTGCAAAATAATTACATATCAATCTTTTTCATTAACAATAAAAAAACTTTCACTGCACGTACGCGTTGCTTTAGAATTTGATATGTCATTTCGTACGAAGGCTAAAGCCTTTGGACAATTGGCAAAGTTCAACCTAAATCCAGGTATGCATCGGTATGCATTCGAAAAAAACAATTTGCGCCCCCATAATGTAATTCGATCCAATTCAAACCCAGACCACTTATTTCCCGTATATTAAACGGTCGGCTGAGGATCATTGTGAATCGCCATTGGCTTATTGACTTAACACGCTCATTGGCAAACAGTTTGAAGAGGCAGTGAAAGACCTCAGTGTGGGCAAGACACGAAACAAACGACTGGCTCGTGCTACACGAGCTCTCTCGAAGGCACCGCCGAGTTTGAACTTTAAGGTCTTTATATTGGCTACCGTAACCCAAATCAAAGGTAAATTCCATATTTACTTAGTTCTAGAAATGTGATTATTGACATGAAAGTTGTTCTTGATATATTGAATAATCAATTTTTAAGATTTTCACTCAACCGGCATACTAGCCTTGCATGCCCCTAGCGTTTCCCATTTCGCGGAATACTAGTTTCCCTGGCTTAAGTAATTACCTATTTGTCAATATTTCTCAGCTAAAGTATTAGTGAACCCCTTGTTTTTTTAAATTAAATGTCAGTTCCAAACAGGACTGATATTATTTTGATTCGTTAAAGCATTTTTTTATGTCACGTGTATGGAAATTTCAAGTAGGTTTTTGTAATATTCCTAAATGTAAAAGGTTTCCAAAACGTGCCGAAAACAGTTTTTATTGTGCTCAATACTTGCTCTAAATGCTGTTGATTCTTCCAAGAAAAGCGAATATATTTGGAATACAGTGCAAGAAAGTGCAAGGTAGTGCCGATCGATCTACAGAATATACGGGCCGAAAAGAACAGTTTTCACGACGGTTCGGAAACAAAGGGCTCGGCAAAGTTCTCTATGAACGAAATATTAATGTATACTAAACACCTGCATGATTTAGTTGTGAGCACGCAACTGTAACTCTAGGAGGATTTCAAGAGTAGCAGTTTATTTGCCATCAGTTAAATAAAGAAAATCAATGAAATGACTGCATGTGAATAGAAAAACGAGCACAACATATATTAATAATCAACAAGCAGTTTTAGTGATGAGTGATCAGTCCTTGTTTTCCTGTGAACCACGCGTTAAATTTGACTAACTTGGAATAAAACCTAATCAAATCACTTAATTCTCTCAACTTTCAAAGAGTTCTTGACTTGTCCTGAGTGCTTTCGAGGTTGTGAAGTATACCATTAAGTGTGATTGCCACTTTTCAAGTATCTCGTGCAATGCCGATGATCCATGTAGCTCGAGGAATTCGCATATTGAGACGCCATGACGAACTTCACGCAAGGAATTCAAACGACTAACCTTTACTATGGCTGACCTTTGCTTGCCGTGAGTACACAGGATTTATCCCTAAGTAAATATTGCATGCTGTATTAATTCGTTAGCTCTGCAGGCCACCGCGAAGACCGTTTTGGGGGTCTTAACGAACTTAAATTAGACAATTCTTTTGTTAAAGATGACTATGACTCTCGTAAGAACTTTGAGACGAGATATTTTTGACTGAAAAAAATCGACTTGTTCATCGACCACTGTGTCAACTCCATTAAAAGTAAAGGATCCAAATTAATGCCCATTTTGTACCGCCCATTCAAAGTTATTTGCATTATTCACGACTTGCCTTTTTCAAGAGTTTGACAAGATATCAAGAGATATGTTTCTTCTAAATAAGTTCGATTTCAACCGACGAGTGTTTCGGCGCAGCATGTTAACCGGCAGCATGTTTAGTTGCGCGTGAAAAACTAAAATGTAAATAAAAACTAAACCATAATATAACAGTATATGTTGGATGAAGCGGCTACAGTCTCATGTGGCTGAAAGTATTCAACGAATGATTATCGATCGCAACTGTTGACGAAATATCTATGATCGACTCACTCTATGATTAATTATCGATTAAAATGAATGATGTTCACGACTAGCTATCGAATGCATTAATTTTAAGTCAGTAATCCAATGAAGTATCGATTGAAGAGCTCAATGCAATCACGATCAATAGCTGCTATATATATATATATACAGTCGTTGCCGTTAACGTTGTCCTAGACATAACCACATATGGATTTATAGCCTTTGTTCAGTTCGCACCTTTTACATAAAGAACGGTAATTAGCCGTGAACGCGCCCTTTGTATTTGGTAACAAAGAGCAACGGTGGTCTAATGGTTAAAGTGCACCTAACCCCTTTTGCAATTTTTATACCTATGAATCTTTGAAAGGTTTTGAGTACTTCTGCGAAGAAATTTTTGGCTTACAGAGAATATTCTATGTTCTAGGCTTGTTTGAAATGGTGAAAATTTGACCTTTCCTGACCCATGACCGCGTAAGTAAAAGCCTAGGTCGATTCTGGATCTTATGTCACCTCATTAATGCAATATTCTCCATGGCGCCTTTCTATCACAACAACATTGATATATAGAGAATATACACAGTCTGTGAGTTGTTAGTAAAGAAAACAGTTATTTTAGACAAAATGCTAAACATTTATTCAACTTATTTCAAAGTCGAATGAATTAGATGACGTAAGATCCAGAATTGACCCAGGCTTTTTCGTACGCGGTCATGGGTCAGAAAAGGTCAAATTTTCACCATTTCAAACAAGCCTAGAACATAGAATATTCTTTGTAAGCCAAAAATTTCTTCGCAGAAGTACTCAAAACCTTTCAAAGATTCATTGGTATAAAAATCGCGAAAGGGGTTAGGTGCACTTTTAATAACGCTCTTGCTTACCAGTTCGAAGCCCCGAGTTCAAGTCTCAGTATCGGCATCGCATCTTTTCACTACGAAGATTTTTTTCATTTATTTTTCCCCTTTTTTTCTTCTGACTGCATTCCCTTAAAAGCCTTTATTTCAAACGTGACTACAAGAACGGACCGGAGTTCTTTTAACCTTTGAAATGCCTAGGACACCTATCATCCACATATATTTTATTAAGGGATGTTCGAACATTTCTTTTGCAAAAGCTTCGACTGCCGCAGGGAATGTAGTATTTTGAACATCGACATTGTCCATGGCAAAGCTTCAAAAGTTTGTGATCGTTTGTCAAACACTCGTGTACACTGTTTTAATTCCATGTGAGTTCTTTTCCTTCACAAAGAAAAAAGCTTCGTCAACTAATGCAAGCATTACTATGGGTTTCAAAGAGAATTCTGGTCAATTTCTGGACTGCCGGGTAATTTCAAAACTATTTCCGTGTCTCGCGGCCCTCGGAAAAAAAATAAGGTTGCTCGCTCAGTCTGCCTAAGTTCAGAAAATCAGTACGAATGAAATTCATAACACTTGCTAAAATCGCTTCCTACTTCTAAACAAAGATATAATAATTTGAATCAGTGGGTATCTAGTATTTTCAAAACTCTTTCTGGTATATACATGTAAGCCCGACACAGCGTAAAAAATACGCTTATTCAAATCCACAACCATCAACAGAATTGCTACACCGTTCTAAACGAAAATAGCGTAATTTGGGCGTACTCAGTCAGTGCTGGTATAATTATCTACTTCGAAAGTCTGGGAAAAATTGAGACCGTTTCAGGATGACAGTATTATTTTAGCTACAGCGTCCGTTCTTATCCAATGTCAAAAAATAAACTGCAAAAAGAAACACACATGTAAACAAAAAAAAAAAAAGGGTGAAAAAAACAAGAAGAAAAAAAAAAGAAAAAAAAGATACGATGCCGATACTGAGACTTGAACTCGGGGCTTCGAACTGGTAAGCAAGAGCGTTAAACCATTAGACCACCGTGGCTCTTTGTTACCAAATACAAAGGGCGCGTTCACGGCTGATTACCGTTCTTTATATAAAAGGTGCGAACTGAACAAAGGCTATAAATCCATATGTGCATATGTCTAGGACAACGTTAACGGCAACGACTGTATATATATATATATATTAATCGATTAATCCCCGGCATTTAAAAAATATCAACTTTAGCTACATGGATTAGCGCACACTTCCTCCCGTTAATGCTAACGAAGGAATGAAAGCTTCTTATAGCTTAAGCGCAAAGTCAAGTAGGGTTGCGAAACGACTCAGACAATAGGTCGAAAGTTGAACACTGAATTATATGCATGAAGGAAACATCCTCGGCTTTCAAACACTCCTATTTTTTGTACTGCAATATCAATTTCCTTTTTTTTTTTACAGTGCGACTACTGTAACCCGGGCCACATAGACAACGAGAACTAAACACATTGCAAAATGAAAATAAAGCATTTCAACTTACGACTCTTAGTCATATCCATGCGATTTTCTTCATTCGAAAGACTTTGACTTCAGAACTAGTCTGCCAAATTCGCCTTTTACGTACAGGTCGAAGTTCGAGCAAGTTGAAATGCTATTGTCTTGTACTCGATACTGATTGGCTCAAATCACCGTAACCGTTCTGCAATGTGATTGGTTCTCGTTGTCTAAGAACGTTTCCTATGCTCAACCGCCACTAGCTTGACATTTCTCGATTCCGACGCAGGGCAGGGCGCGGGCAGGACCATGAACGGCTTTTGTAAAAAATCACAACTGGTGCAATAATATCGCCAGCTAATATAATTACACTCCACTGATTAGCTGCAAGGGGCTGCGATGTTTTCACCGTGACCCAATCAATACACGTGACAGTTCGTATCCGTACACATCTGATTAGTGTCTTAAATCATTGGTCTCCCACATGCTTTGCGGTCGCCTCCTTTTTGCTTAATTTGGGAAACTAATAATCACATTAAAACGAGTACCGTAAACACCCGTGTATAAGCCGCACCCGTAGATAAGCCGCACCCCAAGTTTAGGAAAAAAACTTTTTTTGAAAAATACAAAAAATTATTAGAAAATCTTTTGTGCGAGTTCATAAACGCTTGTAATTGATGCCAAACTTCTTCCCAAAAAAAGAATAATCTTTTGTTGGAGTTCATAAACGCTCGTACTTGAAGCAAAACTTCATCAGATTGTCATAAATACATAATCGCAACTTTAATTCGATCGAATATGGTTCAACTTGCCTTGTCATTTCTTGTGTATATTTTAACCTGCAGTCTTTAAATCACTCCAGAATTCTTCCGCTTTTATTCTCCCATTAACTAACAACAATTCCAAGGAACCGCTTTCCTTCAATCGCAAGAGCAAGAAAGGTTTTCTGGCAAAACTATGTCTGAGGTCCGTCATCTTGGATTTTCATTAACTAGTGCCAATCTCCCACGTGTAAAATTGCGAAGAATGCCTGGTTGTTTAGATGCCTGCTTTGACAAGCGCTGCGAATCAGCGTGTTTTGGAAGGTAAATAAGCTTAATCACGTGTACGTTTAAATATTCACGAAATTCTAATATATTAGGTCTGAGGTGGGTCTTAGAAGAGTTTTTGCTTTAATTCTTTCAAACTGCGTGTTTTTTTTTTCAATGATTATGCTTAAATTGCTATATTACACGATCGGATGCGATTTGAACCTGATTGTAATATACGCACCGTCGCATAATAAAAGCTTCATACATGTACAGGTTCATGATATGTAAATATATGTTAATGTTGGATCTCCTTTCTAGGTGTTCCCATAGATAAGCCGCACCCCCGATTTTGAACGAAAATTGTGGGTGAAAAGGTGCGGCTTATCTACGGGTGTTTACGGTAATTGTGGTCAGTTTTAGAGCAATGTGTAGAATTGCTGTTGAGTTATAGGCATTTCTAATGCAGAACAAAACATGAAAGCGACAACTGAATTTTCTCACACAAATCTCTCTAATAAGTGCTTTTTAAGCTACAGTCCTTAAATTCGACAAGATTACTAATTTTAACATGCTCTTTCACGTGGTGATGATAATGTTTTCCGTACATGTCGAGAAAATATTGAAACATAAATTCGCATTTATGAATTGGCGGTTCTGAAATGATTCTTGTGTGCGATCCGTCTGATCTCCAGACTCGCCTGCGTTTCCTGAATGTTCCAATATGGCAGCTCTAATTTGCATAATGCCAAAAACCTTAGGTCATGCCGCCTGTATGAAAGCATGCCATAGTAAGTAATACTGAGCAGTTTGGGAGTTTGGTCTTTCATTGCTATTATAGTTATTGAGGAAAATCACGAAAACGAGGCTATCTAGGCATATATAACTGGCTCAAATCCATATTAAATTATATCTATATTTAACAATTATTCGCCTCAGGCTCAGTCGATATTGGTGAATATTCCTCGAGACGAAGTCAGGAGAAATATTCACCAATATCGACTGAGCCTGAGGCGAATAATTGTTTCAGTATATACAACACAGGAACCTGCTTTTGGGCACTGCATTTTGTTGAATTTCTAAAATTTCCGCATCGGAAACAATCGCGAAACGTGAATTTACACCTGCCATTTTGTTTCAAAATTATCCCGAGTTTTGTAGGTAGCTATTGCTCATTAGTATATACCACACCAGTGAATATCACTTTTCGCGCGCTCTGATTGGCTACTCGAACAGTGAATATGATTTCATATTCACCTCCGAGCAAAGCAGCGATCATCTCGTGCCAGTTTTTGTCCATTTGACAGAAAATAAAATAACTATTTGGTTCTGGCTATTCACCTGGAGTGTGGTATATACTAAAACAATTATTCCGAAATAGCGAGCCAATCAAATTGCATGATCTATATAGGTCCCCGTGTTGTATATATACAGTCAATCCTAAAAAGGTTGTCCAGCAGAACATAATATAATACTTTAATATCCATTGTTTTGGCCTAGACAATAGCCCAAAACAATGGATATTATAGTATTATATTATATTCTGCTGGACAACCTTTTTGGGATTGACTGTATATATAACAATCAGAATAAAGGTGAAAGAGAAAAATATGCCCTGAGTGGGATTCGAACCCACGGCCTCCGTTACTTGTCCGATGTGTTAACCACTACACCATCAGGACGACCACGTTGGCAACGCAGCCAACTTATTGGTTTTTGTGGTACCGTGAGTTTTCCCAGGCTTTTTCTCTTTCGGGTTCAAAAATATTGCTTTTGATTTTTATATATATACGGTTTGTTCTCCATTGTTTTAGCTGTCAAATTTGACAATGATATATATATATATACACCCGATCAAAAAAACGATGACACTCCAGAATATATATATCCCCATATGGGTCTTTGTTGTTACCTGGGAAAGCAATACCATAGGGATCAGTACGAGTACAATGCGCAAACAATCGCTTCGCTTAGTGCCTAAATGCCTAACCATTTTTCTTAGCGCCAATGGGATTTGAAATTTACAAACATTAGAAACAAAGGAAAGTTACGTTATTATAGCGCAGCATTTTTCATTGTTTGATCCGTCTCTTGGGCTTAAACAAATTTAATTAAGTACCAGTTCGCTTAGAACACCTTTGCCTTAAGGATGGTTTTAGAAAAGAATTGCGATGCCAAATCATTAGGCGGTTTAGTCACCTGTTCGTAACGCTTGAAGAGCATCAAAGACCCGTAGCACACAGACAATGGCACGTCTTACATAAAAAAAATGTTTTTATTAGCCTCAATACTATAATTCGACCTAACCAAACGCGGCCGCCCATCTCGTCAAGTATAGGAATTACAGTGCAAATGAAAATTTAAAAATCTACTCATCTTATCGGTCCAAAAGATATTAGCAGACTTCCAAATGTTTTCCTTCTCTTCAATAATGCTAGCGTTACGTAACGACCCTTTGAACGGCTACGAAGAAGACAGGAGTTGAATTTGAAAATCTTCAAATTAGAATAAAATACCAAACCTAAAGCTATGAAATTGTATTTTATACAAAACAAAATATTTATCAGTAGTATTGCCTTGTCCGTTAAGAAGTGAAATGCTGTGCGCCACGGTGATGCCGCAGGAAAATTATCAACTAGAACGAAAATATAGGGGATTTGAACATCCAGATAATTGATTTTTTTCTCGAAAAATGTGTTGTGTATGTCTTATATCCGAGAGTTTCCGGCGGCACCTCTGTTATAAAAGCAATATGATTTCTTTCTCATCTGAACATAGAGTTGGAGTCTCTTTTAAAAAGTTCTGAATTGTAGAACTAGAGGCTGAAGTGAACGGTGCATGCTGATATTGATCACTCATTTGCAGTCGCTGACCAGTAACAGTTTTTCACCGGTCTGAACAAAATTAAATCACCGCGCTAGAATTAAAGCAAAACTACGTAATTCTTTGCGTGAGTGGCTAAAATAGTGCAGCATTTATTTTCATTCGTTGGTTTTCTCTTGGGGTTTAAAACATATAATCAAAAATCAGATAATACAGTTCCGAACCACGCGCGTAACTGCCGTGATATCGAAATGTTTAGGTCCCTGGCTATTTGCCTTGTTGCGACCGATGGATAAAATATATGAAAGCCAGGGGCTTTAGTTATAATTTTGGCTTTCAAAATAACATTTCAAAATCAAACAAGTGCAAGTTGTGCCTTTTCCAAAGTTTTCTATTTGTTGTAGCAAAATCCGATCCTGCATGAGATTTTTTTTTCTGAAAATAACAATAATGGTAGAAATCAGGAGCCATTAGGCATTACCGTTGGGCCCTGTAGAAATGTACTTTCGTTTCTTTAATATATTCAATTAGGGGGTTTAGTCACCTAATCGGAACGCTTGAAATGTCCCAATACTCAGTTTTAATTACAAACAATTTTGCCTCTTAACTCGTTTTAATAAGAAATCACTCAAATAAACTGCTCAGAATCGGAGATAAATATTAATTAATATAAATATTTGTGAAACTAAAATATGTTGCTCACTTCAAACTTTAAGAACAAAACCTTTCCGTTTGCTTCAATAGCATGGTTCAACGTAAACAAAAAGCGGCCGTGATTCTTGTCAGGACTGAGTGAAGAAATAACGCAGTACCGTGTCCGAAAGAATGAAAAATCCGCGCGTATTATCGCGTATTAATAACGTACCGTGTCCGAAAGATTGAAAAATCCGCGCGTATTATCGGTCAAAAAACAGTAGTTTTAAATAACAAAGGAAGCCGTCTATAACAGTTTCCTCGGTAAAGCACGCGACTGAGACAGTTATTTTATGAGTTTGTATAGCGAAATTTCTGCCACCTATAATCATTGTGTTCACTGCAAACTACCGAAGTAGCAATATTAGATCCTATAGGTACCTAAACTTTCCTTTGTTTCTAACGTTTGCTGATTTCAAGTCCCACTGGCGCTAAGAAAAATTGTTAGGCATTTAGGTCTAAACAAAGAGATTGTTTGCGCATTGTAGTCGTACCGATGCCTATGGTATTGCTTTCTCAGGAAAAATAAACATACCTATGGGGATAAATATATATGTTCTGGAGTGTCATCTTTTTTTTGATCGGGTGTATATATATATATATAAATTTGTGTATCAAATATTTGAACAGGAGCAACCCATGACCGTTGTTAAAAATCTAATCAAAACGTTTCGGCCTTCGGCCTTCGTCAGTTGATAAAAAGTAAAACTAAAAATACATTCTCAAGTTGCAAGGTACCTTATATAGTACAGGCTACTGGTGTAAATTCCTATGTGCTGAGAATAGCTAAGCTATTGTACATAGGTAGTTTTAGACTTGCTCTAAGTCGAACTCGCTTAGTCACTGGGTAAGCGATTACTGGGTCAAAAAGCGAGCGCGAGAATCGAAGCGAGAGGCGAGTTAGGACTTTAAGAACGTCTAAGGTAGTTTAAGAAAACAAAGTATTTTTAATCCTAAAAAGGTAATTATAGAAAGGCGCATCTAAAGCGGTGACTCATTAATGCTATAATAGCATTATACTAATTTGATACTGATATATATATATATATATATATTGAAATCTTAATAACTTAGTACCATTTTATGCCGCTATCATCCCTAAAATTCATATATAGGATCGCTAATCTTGGCATACTCTCGAACGGTAGCATTCAACTGTTATTTACTGCTCTCTATACTCTTCAGACAAGATCCGGCCATTTTGAAATAGGCGGTCCGATACTTTTTTAAACTCACGTAAAACTTCTCGTCGAACAACGTTAGTGAACGAATTCAATTAAACACATTACAAAATGACAATAAAGCATTCCAAAGTATAAATCGACCTAGCATATCCGGTTTCGCATATCCGGTTTCGCATATCCATGCGATTTTCTTCTTTCGAAAGACTTTTACTGCAGAACTGGTCCACCAAATTTGTCTCATTACCACCTGATTGTAGCTCGAGCAAGTCGAAATGCTATTGACTTGTACTCGACACTGGTTGGCTCAAGTAACCGTATAAAGTTAGAATGCTTTGTTTTAGTTCTGCAATATGATTGGTTCTCGTTGTTGTCGCACTGTAACCTGGTGTCTTTAAAGTGCCTATGAACCTTATTTTCTTTATTTTAGATATCAATTCTACATCAAGCGAATAGTAGAATGGTACAATATATCTTGCTTTGAATGCTGTGCCGCTGAGTTAAGGAGGTTTTAATATCCAAAATGCTAATTACATGACGTCAGGGGAGGCATCAATTATTATACAATTGTTTTGTTGCAATTAAACAATTTTTTCAAATTATCAGTGTTATACCCATGGTTGAAATAAAATGTTAGAATTTTTTTTTCCTATATCAGTAGAAACGCCCATTCACAACCACTAAGAAGTGATTGCAGATACCTCCCCTGACGTCATGTAATTAGCATTTTGTATATTAAAACCTCCTTAACTCAGCGGCACAGCATTCAAAGCAAAATATATTTTTCCATTCTACTATTCACTCGATTTAGAATTGATATCTAAAATAATAATTTATTGTTCATAGGCACTTTAAAATTTGGTGCAAGTTTTACTCCAAATTGGCTTTACTTCGAAAAATCGTGCTTACGGTTAACGAGAAATCGGTTTAACTTAGTGTTCAAGAAGTATTTTACAGTCCCAGTTTCTCGTTTTCTACGATAGATTACGGATTTGCTCGGGCAAGATTGATTGTGTGATAATCACTTTCCTCCCGAAATTGTTCTTGACTTTTTGCCACTACTCGCTTCACTAATTTTAGTTTGTTGTTGTGAAAAACAAATGTACGATAGTTTACCATGGTAACGTACGTCCTCTTATTGACCACGTTTTGCGTCATCGTGCGATAGTCAAAATGTATTGTGATTCACTCGCAACAATGTTGATCATGCGATGACGCAAAACGTGGTAAGGTTGAGAACATAGAGCAGATTTCGTATGACAAACTACGGCCGTAACCGAGCTGTACTGTAACACTGTGATTTGATTGGATCAGCAGGACAATGGGAAACCGCGGCATGCCGTACGGTACCCGTGCTGTAGTCAGTGCCGTAGTTTGCCCCACCCATACGAGATCTGCTCTACCACGGTATACTATCATAAATTTGTTAATTTTTTGAATAATTAGAAAATTATAGGTAAGTATTTATTATAAACCAAACTCGTTGCATGGCACTACCCAACACACGCTATGACGTAGCTAGCGTCTAATACGCATGCTCACATCTTATTACCGGTAGAGTGGCAACCATGTACAGCTGTTTCGTCCTTGTTAGGACTCATCAGCATGGCATAGCCCCCAAGACCGTCAGCCTCACTTTAGATCATAGGCCTCAGAATCTGGTTACTCTAGCGGCGAGCTCGAAAGCTGCTTTAAACCCCAGCCACCACGCTACACGTATTTTGACTGAATAGATTTGATATCAGGTTAGTTCAGTTAGTAGATTTATATCGGATACTGATGTACATACTGATCCACAGTTTATCAGAGGAGGGAACGGCGGGGTTGAGTGTAACATAAAACGTAAAAGTAACGCCATTTCCTTACTTCTACTCTAAATTTGACGAAATGTTGGCAGGTTGGTAACAAATAAGACTACATTTTTTGGGACAATTGTTTCTGTATTCTGACGTTGTTGTGACGTCATAAGGGATGCCTCCTTTTTTGGTGAAAATTAACCTTTAAAACACGTTTCAAAAATATTACGTTATCAGAAAGCTGTTATGGCTCTTATGTTATGGATGATTTACTGTTTTTATAACGTCATTATTAGTGACGTCATACTTCAAGCTTAAATAAGATTGCCGACTATAAAAATATTATTAAAGAGAATACTATGACTTGCGAGTGTTAGCCAAATGCATTTCATTGATAAAATTCCAAAAAAATTGAACTGGCTATTTTCTGAGGTACACAAATATATTTATGACGTCATAATGACGTATACAAAAAATAGGGCTTCAATTATGAGCTGTTTATATAATAAAAAAAATCCAAATTCTAAAAAGAAACGTTGTTATTACTAAAGAGCTCTATTATTGTGCAAAATATGATGCACCAGTATTTCAAATTGTAAAAGTTAAAACAAGCGACATTTTCATAAATGGATTTATGCTATTTATTTCCCGCCAATTTTTGGCGGGAAAATTACCAAAATTCAAACTTTAAGGGTGCGTTTACCAATTGTTTTGGGCCGTTGCTAAGTAGAATTTAAAACGCCATAAAACGCCAACAATTTGAGTAAAATAATTAATAAATCACTCAGGAACTCCTGGGAGACGGACCTTTTTATTTTGATGATGTCATCGTATGACGTCATTATTACGTCATCAAGGCAGAAAAATTCAATCAACTCATGATTGCTTTGGGATAGTTCTTTCATATTTGCATATATGATTGGTCTGGGTTAGGCACAAAAGGTGTAGCATGCGTTTAACGATATACCGAAAATTTATCGTTTTAGAATTTTTCCCCGTGAATTTTAACAGTAAGATGGTCATAACTTCCGTGTTTTAATTTTTTTCGCTAAACCCATGCTTGGCTCTGTGCAATGCGACTTCAGGACAATTTTTATGTGAAAAAGGATTGACTTTTCTTTGTTTCACGAACTCAGTTTAATTTTTTTTGTGAAACCGGAAGTATAATATTGTTACCAGGGCCCACGGGGCGGTCCACGGGGCGCGGCCGCGTTTGGGTGGTTACAAAGCAATTATCTTTACATACATGGATTCTCGTGTACCGATGGAATTTGCGAGGGCAAAGCTAAAGGCATTGGACAAGAAAATGAAATCAGTGAAATTGAAACAGAGCTCCATTATCAAACATCTAATTCCAGTGGTTTATTCACGCAAAGAAGTCGATTTGCACCATAATCAGTCACATGTCTAACCACCTGCCGGTTGTTATAAGCGCCGGTCTGTCGAGCGGGAGGTTGCAGGTTCAAACCCCGGCCGGACAAACACTCAGGGTCTTAAAATAACTGAGTAGAAGGTGTCGCCTTTACATAATACAGTAAACGGTTAGACCTTCACGTCTTCTCGGATAAGGACGTATAAAAATCGTAGGACTAGTGACGTGTCCCCAATTAGCTGCAAAGCTAAATTATAATACATTGACACTAAAATAAAGTCACTCACTTTTATACTTTACGTCGCGTTGAGGTAAAACAACCCGATTCAACTTACGGTAAGCTTACATCAAAATCTGACTCAGTTTTCTATCCTATAGCAATCAAAAACACTGCTAAATATGTCAATTCTAGAGGAATATCTTGCTATAATGTGTAATATCATTCGCACATGTTCGTAATCCTTATACTCAGTATTCTCCATTGATCAATAAAGAAATAATTACAAAATTCGGCAAGTAGGCCGTAGGCTTTGTTCGCCCTAAAGGAATGGTCGCAAGTTAATAGGAACTTGCCATCGTCCGTTTCCGTATTTATGTTTAACTTTCGCATTTTTCACAGACATTTCCGGCCTTAGAAATAGTTGACGAATTGTTCAAGCAAGCAACCGTGAACGACAATCTACGTTCTACGTTGTATCGGTCTTTGCTTCTTTATAGTTTAAATAGTGTCCAGGGTATCAGAACACTCTGGTATCAGAATATATCAAAAGTTTTGGTCATTATTAACCGATTGCTTCCAGTCAAGTCCCTAGTATCGTGACGAGCCGCCGTAAAAATTGAGTTGATTTCTCTTTCGTTGGCACTGTATTTTGCTTCGCTACTTTCTTGTGAAAGTGGCTCGAAACCAAACTCTTCGAAGACTCCTCTCACGTGTAGCTGCTCACTTGTAAGTACATTCTGACTCCCCTCGTTATCGACAAGCTCTTTCCGAGCACTTTCCAAACTTTCTTTGTCGAAATCCGAACGAAAATTAGTTTGCACTTGACACCCGAATTCCACGTACTGACATCGGAATTTTCCCTCGTCCAGCGAACCTCCGCAGCTAGAATGGTTTTCTCGGTTTTATCCCTCCTTTTCGGCATTATATTAAGTAAACTTGAAGCATGGAAAGTAAAAAAAAAACCGGGTTCAAGTAGCAAAAACAACTTCATTGTAACTTTTACGAAATGTAAACAAAACTGAAGGAGTGGAGCATATATTGCAAAGCGCGCGCGTTGCTTTTTCACTAAGCCGGAAGTAAGTTTTTCCCGCCATTGCATGAGCGCGCGCGCGCGCCGACCCTTCATAGCAACGTCGCTGCTTAGCGACGAAATTGGTAAACGCACCCTTAATAACTTTGGTTTACTTCAACCGATCGAGAACGGGTTTTTCATTCTCATGAACAAGAGATTTTAAAAAGATATAATAAAACTTTTTTAGAGGTAATAAAAATTTATAAGAAACCATGAGCCCATTACCAGGAGCGTCCATCTCCCATACTAGGTCTGTGAGTCAACGTATGACCGGATTGAGCTATATTTAGAACAGATCTCACGGGAGTTCATGTGCCCACACTTTGGGAATCCAATCAAACCATAGTCAGAACAATGCAGCGTTAGTAAAATCACCTCAAAGAACAATAGATCATTCTTAATCTCGATAATTACGGCAAGCATATGCACGATCGCAGCAGAGTCAGAAGGCAGTTACCCGGGAAACATGTTCTAAAAATAGCTCAAACCGGTCATACGTTGACTCACGGGTATAGTACTTATATATGAGAAAAGGATATATGACGTCATTGTGACGTCATAATGATGGCTATATTAGCTTAACTTATCAGACTATGTTTTGTTTACACTCCTTTATACACCTACCAAAATTCATTCTTCTATGTCGAAAACTTTTAAATATATATAAAACCCGCCGTTTTTACGATCATTTGTGCCCGGCGTGCGCTCGCGCGTGGCGCGCGCGATCGAAGGCGAAAAGGCGCTGTGTTATGGTTTTGTGCATGTCTGGGATCAATGTTAGATTGGTGGCTGTTAATTGTCCTCAAACAGTTAAAGTCCCCTCTCTTAATGCTTGATTGAAAGGATATATGTAATATTTTCCTTGAAGACTAGATCTACGCACAGATTGTTAATCATTTTTGCATATTTACTTTGATTTCATCCATCGACACGTGTGCTAGGGTCGTCAGTTTATATGAAAATCACTGAAAATAATAATTATGTTCCGACACCGTGACACAGCTCCTTTAAACTGAGACATTCAAATGACTGGCAGTGTAATGATGACCTATAATTTTCCGGTTAAAACCCCTAATGTTACTCGGTAATTCAGTAGTATCTTGAATCCAAGTTAAGCTGACAATAAGTGTTATTAGAGCGGTTTTCAATTGGGTGTCGAAACGTCAGTTAGCCTGATTGCTATCGAATTTGATTGGTTAGTTGGCCACGATTGTGTTTACTTTGCCTCGTGATTGGTTGAAGTAAAACCAATCGTGAATTACTTGTTTGTGATTGCGGGTTCATTGCATTTTTACATGCTCCTGTGATTGGCTCAGGTTTTGGTGTTACTGACGACACTCACTTGAAAACCGCTCTATGAGTGAGTAAGTATGTGCTTAAATTAGAAAACATTGTGTCATGACCAGGAGCTCATTACCAGAAGCGTCCATCTTCCCCATTGGTTCTGTTCCCAGCACAGCAGTAGATGTGGCTATATTTAGAATTGTATTTCGCGCGAAATAAACAAAGGCCATGTTGTCTTAGTCAATCAGATAGCTATACTCTAACGTCACTTCTCATTATTATTGATTATCATTCTTCTCACTTTCAACGCGGGAATTCTAATTCTAAATATAGCCACATCTACTCCTGTGCTGGGGGTCCAGCTCATGACGTATGAACGCTCCTGGTAATGGGCTCCTGGCTCCTGTCATGGTACAAAGATTCAGATTAAAAAAACTGAAAACTCCGTTAAGGCTGGGTTGAAAATGAAATCCAGGCTATTGCATTTTCATTTAATAGGGTTAACAGGCTCAACGTGCTCAGTCGTTTTTGACATACGTTTTTGGTAAAACTTATATCACGTGACCAACCACGTGATCACAAAACTGACATGAAAATTCAATTTAAAACTGGGTGGGTGCATTGCATGCGTTAAATGATGATTTGTGTTTATCTGATCACACTTCTGGTTGCTTTTGGAGCTTCGTTTGGAATGGTTGACCCGACTTATAGACTGCATGTTAAGACGAAAATAGAGAAAACATGTACACGTCACGAAACATTTTTAGTCATTTATCTCCCCTCCACTGGCACAAAGTCAACCATTCCGGACAGATTCTCATTTCTCATGTCAAACTAATAATTTTAATTCCTTTACTTCGTCTTGATTTCCTTGCTTCTGCAGCCTTAAGGTTATGTGATCTTCAAAACACCAAAATACCAAACCTAAAATGTTAAGACATGCAAATAGTATTTCATATATAATATTATAATTATGGTAACTGGCTTATGTCTCTGATGTCTAGAGGCTTTCCCCATGCAGGCATGTTTACCCACTTTCGCGGAGAGACGGTAAACAGATCCTCTGGCGCCCAGCCGGATACCAGGGGGGGGGAAGTTGGGGAGGGGGGGAGGTTGGGGAGGGGGGGGGGGGGTGTCGAGGAGGGGCAGTTGTCCCCCTCTACCCAGTCCTAGAAAGAAGAGAGATTGACACTAGTCATCAATGAAAATGTCCCAGAATTCGTCATTGTTTTGCCCCCCCCCGCCCTCCTCCCCAGAATGAAAATGTTCCACAATTCATCACCCCCCCCCCCCCCCCCCCAATTTTCAGGACTTCCCTACGCCCCCTGGGTGAAAGAATCGCAGCACCATGAGCACAATACAAACAATCTGTACAGAATGATCAATTGCATAAGTTAGTGTTCGGCTCTGAAATTTATAGTCAATACTCGTTCTTTGTAAGTTATTTTATTTTTATTTTACTTGCCTTAATTTAAATAAATCTCCCAAATATCTGCGGTCATCACGAATGCAGTTCTATTTTACAGAATCCTCTCGCTTGCTTTTTTTGTAAGCGTGCTTCTCGTTCTCTGTTCATGGCTTTTGTCTTTCTTACTTTATCTTTTTTGGAAACGAATCAATTTTATCGGATGTGAACTCCAAGCGGTGGTGGCAGAAATGCGATAGTTTTGGTCTGGTCAATTATAGTATTTAGATTCTCCAAAGTAACAAGTCACATACGAATACGAACTTGAACATCAATCACTGCTCTTTTGGATGACTAAATGTCAATTTTTCGGGAATGATTACCTATCGAATCCTCTTTATCCCTGCATGCAGAAGCGAGTATAAATAAAAGAAAATGCTGCCAATCCAGACAGATGTGAGATCAGTAAAGCAGACTGAGGTAGCACTAAGGCCACAGGCTGAGTAACTTGGGTGGATTTCCGCCATTTTCCTGTGATTTCCTGCGGGTTGAGTACGTGTTAGGCTTGAGAGCTTGAGGTTTACCAACGAACGCATCCACTCTTGAAAATTCCGGCGGGAAGTTTAGTTATCTCGAGTCAAACGGACTTGGTAACGGTGTATGTAGACCACAAAACGTTATCACTAAACCACTAGGAGTGTTGTGAGATTGATAAAGAGGCCTAGAGCTAGAGGAGTAATTAAGGGAAGAAAAGTTATAATTAAGGCTAAAACAAGACCACGCACATTACACTAAATACCAGGAGGAACGATCCGAATTTGTTCAGTCTTATTTCAAATATTAATTTGCTCTTGTTTGTTATTGTTGCTGATAAAAAGCTTGCACTGATCAGTATCAGCAAATGAGACGAGTATACCATACTTCAATGGGAACGGTACTACAAAGATAGGTAGATATAGCATTTTATACATCGCTCAGTGAAAATAACGAGCGCCACGCCCTCACCCAGAAATTCAGGTACAGTCGGTGTCAGTGACAGCCGACTGACGGAATGCACCACGCGACAACTGAACGAATCACCAACATCCAAGCTACGAGCCAATTTTAAAATAAACCGTTTTGGGGGCGTTGAAGGCTTTAGGGAATCTAGTATTCCGTTAAAGTTGGCTTCAGTTCTGACCAACCCAAGCAGAAGCCGACTGGAACTCTCGTTATAACGGAGTGATACGGCATAACTGTGAGTATAAATGGTCCAAACACGAAACTTTGCTTTAGACTGGAATGAGTGCTGTGTTACCTTGAATAAGATCCTAAATCTGTGCAATGGAAAGGAATGAACAAAACTTGGAGAATCCATGGTTACGATTATCATAGATAAGTGTTAATGTGAGGTCCTGTGTTGAGTGTTGATGTTTACAGAGTAACTTAACTACAATTGGCTGGGATGGTACTGAGTATATATATCGGTTTGAAGTGTGAAGCGCAATAACAAGACCCACTGGAATTATAAGAGCTTTACATTTCGTAAATTAGCATATTGTTAGGGGAGCAACAGTCACTCGTATTTAACAAATAGAGAAGCCATAGCCAGCCTCGTGTCGTACTGTCATTAAACACGACCGCGGAGCTTTGAAAACACGAGAGAACTGGTTGAAAGCGCAAGACGACCAGCCACAAGCTAAAGGCGCTTTTAAATGGCCGCCTCACTGGTTAGCTCAGTTGGTAGAGCACGTTAACGTACGTTCTAGAGTGCGGGAGGTCGCGGGTTCACTGGTAGAGCACGGTCTAGAGTGCGGGAGGTCCTGGGTTCGAAATTCTGCAGCCGCGTTCTTGAGCAGGGACGTTTAAGCTGTTGGTCTTGTCTCTTCTAATCAATACGAGAGGGACGTGAAATAACCAGTTGTGCTATTTCGTGAAAGAATATGGGATAAGGATAAGGACGTTAAATCGTAGGCCCATCAGTGGTATAATCAACTGAAGGTCGATTAAGGTATGCTAACCTCCGTGAGAAGCATATAGAAGCTGACGTTGTTAGACAGTCCTTCGGTCACAGCTCTAACCGATGGGCTAGCACTCGAAACGTCAGCTGCTACGCGCTGTTAGCATATCTTAATCGACTTTCAGTTGACTGATACCAGAGATGTTTATCCAGTTCCATACCAACGAAGACCAACACTAGTTTTTACTAGTTATCCATTGTATATTGTACTGCTATAGACTGGCGATTTCACTTTTTAAGCTGTTTTCGTAGATTTTGAAAAGCTGTGTACAGGCGAAATTCTGATGATATATCAAAACAAGAGATCAGAAGAAAACAATAATTAGAGGAGAACTGACAAATTCTATAAGAGCTATCTTATCACCAGTACGTACAAAGTCCCCTGGTTTCCGGGCAGGTTTCCGTGTCCGGCGGCCTGTTTTTTTCGTTGTACGGACATTACAGGTGATAGAACATGCTTAGCCAGTCGTACTCGTTTGTAGCCGCCACGTAAATGTCACGATATCCATCAGGATCTATCAACATGAACCGACATAAAGTTGCCGGCGTATTAGTTTACACAGAGGCACGTTATATCCTCGATGACAGAGCGAGCTATAAGCGACATATCAAGACGGCAAACACATTAAAGAGCACGGCCGTTTGTTTCAATCCCACTAGTATTTTGATCACCGGACTAGCGTGAGCCTGAGCGTGCTCGAAGCTGAACTTGGATTGTGGAACGGAAATTGGAGACTCTTAGGGCTCGCTTTAGTGTATTTAAAAACAGAATACATCGATGTTGGGCATAGAAAGTTTATGTTGAAACTTGCGACAGGAAAAATAAATATTATCCAAGTAATCAAGGTGCCGAGTAGTCCGGTTCTGAGAGACTGAACTCGCAATTGTATAGACGGCGCGGAACCATCTGGTTGGCGCGTATCCATTCCTCAAGTAAGTGAAATCTATTCCTTCTGTGAGAGCAGCTTGACTTGCTTGAAAAGTGTTCTTATTATGATTTATCATCCGTTTCTTGACCTTCTACTGATAACCTCAAGCCGTGTAAGTAGTCACCGTTGTACAGCTAGTTAACTGTGCGTGTATAATTGTAGAGATTTTATCAGCTATATGTTGAGAGCCAGGTTTAAGTAGGCTCAACGCTTAAAACCCAATAACTTTTTTAACTTGAAGAATTAACGAGAAAGCTAAGTGTTTGTGCATTTTTATGCCTACTCGGGCAGCGTTTGTGTCTAAGCTCTTTGGATATATTTTCTCAATGCCTCACTAATCTTATAGGTATTTATAGACAGGCATCAGTTCTGCCTCACTTAAAGAGTATAATCCGGTAAAATACACGTGGCACTCGATAAAATATAAAGACGCTAGTAAACAAACTAATGTATCACGAAAACTAATAAAGTGACGATCTGTAATGTTAAATACAGTATTTGGGAAATTCCACTGCGTAATGATTATAGCTTCAAAAAATATTGCACCGCTCAAAACTGATTTGAAACGCAAAGAATTTAGTTTTAGAACTTGTTGTCGTGCATTTGTGTTTAGCCTAAAACATATTTTACTAAAGGTATATTCGGGGTAAGAAGGCTACAGTAATGTGTACAAAGCAATCAGAGAATTTTTTTTGATGAAATATCTCTCGATAAGCACTGAAATACCTCAAGCCTCTAATGATCATTCTTGATCACTCAAGACGCTCAAAAGATGCCATTAAGCAATGTAATGATGGAGCCGTTAATATAGTCCCCGTTTCTTGTGACTATGACAGTATACACGTACATGGGCGAATTGTCAATGAGTTTAATATTGGTATTGCTGAGCTGTTAATGTGGTGTTGGTGTTCACGCCGCTGATGTAAACTATTGTATTCAGTCACGGCCCTGGTTTACAATTGAGAAAACACCAGTGCTTATTTCATTGAACTGATTTGAGCGAGGTTTATATTGATGGCCAGCCGTCACGAAAATGCATCTGATACCCTATACTGCCAGTTTCAAGAGATTTCTTCAGGCAACCACTGCCAAAAGTTCAGTTTTCATCAAGGATCTGAGGTCATATATTCTAAATGCACTCCCGCTGGCCAATTGTGGCTAAGATAACTGACGACCATCAGTTAATCGCCTCCCCCATTCAACACAAAGTGTAGCCGAGCTGGAACCGGACTTGGCTCGAGTTAGTGAACTATAATCTGAGCCATATATTGAAGTCGCGTGATTCCCAGGTCCAATATTAAATTCCTAGTACGTCTGTTTTGAAAAGATCGAGCAGAGTGTACGCCATCTGTCAAGATATGTGTTAGTGCCCCCTCCCCTCCCCCTAAGTGTAGAAGCATTCTTGTTGACTCGCTAACAGTGTCAGTGTATGAGTGCTCTTTAAACTCATTATCATACGAATAGCTGTATTATCTAAAAAGGTTTAGCGCAACTCGATCGAATATACTGACTGTGTTGTATCTCATTAACGCAGATCGCGGCTACGGCGCAGACTGTAGTGGTGTTAGAACCTAAACAAGGTACATGATTGATGACCTGATACGTCTTCAAGACAGTAAAACCGCTCGTGAGGAAGACCCAAGAGAGACGTGCACGGTTAGGAAAGAGGGAAAGCCTGCGCACGCTCTCAAATCACTTCTTGGCAGCTTTGGGGCAACGAGAAATATTTCTGCTACGAGGTTAATACTTTGAGCTGTGTTGAGTGAAAGTGTATCAATACCAAGGAAGTCAATCCAGCCCAACCACGTACACAAACTGCCAGATTTACCGAATTCAATCCACTTCAGATATTATTCTACTCTGAAGTGGCTCACGTACAGTTACGGAGTACATGTTAGGGATACTGAACTAGAAGGAACCCCGGAAGGCCTTCTATACAGCATTAGGAAGTATGTTTTCATATCAGGCTCGAAAGGTCGCGGGATCTTTTTCTCTCAAGGTTGGAGTGCTCTTGTGTTTGTATCAAAGCTGTTTTTCGGTATACGGAAGCAGATCCAAGTCTTGTTATAACGAATATGGTAGAGCGCAGTTGTGTCAGCCCGCCTTCCATGATCTTGCGTATAAGAAATACACATTTGTTAGTCATACATGCGGACACAGGCCTCGGAGGTTCTGTCGACCAAGTCTGCGCGGAAGAAAATGCGGAGTTTGTGATGAGAGAGACGCTAAAACGGCTCATCCGGCGGGGTACTTAACGGACCTTCACAATGAAAATAATGTTACCTGTTGGCAAGCGGATCCGATACAAAGCCGCCAAAACGTCACCCTGGTTCTTCCTCTCGGTAAATCCTATGACATTACATACATCAGTTTACAGTTCTGTGGCATTCGCCCAGAATCCATGGCAATCTATAAATCGATGGACTTTGGTAAGACTTGGCAGCCTTATCAGTTTTATTCTACTAACTGTGAGAATATGTATGAGAGACTAAGCAATGGTCAGCCGAGTGCCGAGAACGAGCAAGAGGCCCTGTGTACAGACGGTCACTCAATTAAACCCTCATATGGTGGTAGAATCGCCTTCAGCACACTAGAGGGACGGCCCTCTGCCTCGAGAATGGAATACAACGCTGTCCTTCAAGAATGGATCATGGCTACTGACATAAAAATAGAGTTTAATCGCATCAGTACGAGTAGTCGGCCTAAAGATACGCAGTATTACGCTGTATCGGACTTCACAGTTGGCGGGCGATGCCACTGCAATGGGCATGCAAGTCAGTGTATTCCAGATAGGAATGGAAGGCCTATGTGTGACTGCAAACACAACACGGCGGGCGCAGATTGTGAGTTGTGCAAACCGTTTTTTAATGACAGACCTTGGAGACCTGCTACGAACAAGTGGGCTAACGAGTGTCGAGGTGAGTGCTAAAGAGTAGATTTTCAGTGTAAATGATTTTGATAGATATATTATTTAACCTCGGGGGTAGCTTCCTCGCGTGATTGTGCGGGAAAAGATGGAATTAGATAGCGCGGAGTTAAAAAATCGGGTGAGGAAATACGAGAATTATGATTCTATTTTATTATTAATTCGTAAACTAGAGACTCCAATCCACTAATCAGAAGTAAACAAATTACAGTGTGCGACCAATATTTAATACAAATCTTGAGCACAAATAGGAGAATTATCCCTGATTGATCCTTGGATGACAGATACATTGGTCAGGCCTGGATAAGAACATTGGCTGTTTTGTGAAAGCGTATGAATGAAAACGCGAAGCAAACACAACCAGAGAAGCTATGTTAATTTGAGGTGGTCCACGTGCCAGGCCGACACCTTTGCTAGTCACTTGGGCAGGGTATAATCTGAGATAATCATTAATTATCGATATCTGACATTAGAAATTAGATTAACTAGTCGATTTCTGGATAATTTCAATTGGATTCTTGGTAAAGTAAATTACCCTCTCGGACGACAGATTTCAAGAAGAAGGATATTTCTAGGTCCATTTTAGTGGCGGTTATCTTTCAAGATCTAATCTGATTCCAAATCATGGATCACATGGAATACTATACAGCCATTCGTTTTGTTTTGTTTTGCATGGTGTCACGGTTGAAACCGGAGGCGTCGTTGTTGTCTTTTCATTCGGACGTTGATCGATTGGGCGGCCCGCAGACTTCAATAACTGGCTAATCACTTAATGACTACCCGCTGCCTCAAAGTACATAAGATGCAGCGGATTCTATTGTTCTACCAAGTGCTCACAAACTTCAATATATCACTTGAGCACTACACTGTCCTGAATTGCCATTTCAGTGCAGACACCTCGGCGCTGGGACGTTTGTCCTAATTGAACTCTAAAACAAGTCTCCCTGTTAAAAACCCATTCAAACTATGCCGGAGTACAACTAATGTAATAAAAACTATGTTAAAATGCTCTGCAAGTCCCTGCAAGCTCGCTCCTAGTAGAGTCACGACTTCTGCTGTCGTTAGAAAACGTGATTATTAAAGTGTATTTCAGTCAGGAAGCAGTGAAATGAAGAGGCGTGTTGTAGTATTTTGGGCAAGGAAAAGGGATATTAAAACCGTGGTCCCTGAATGTCTAATAGTTCACGAGACAATAGAGCGAATGAATGAGGTGTTAGCTCTTTTTAACTGTCTGTTCCTTTCTTTGAACATCGCTTTACTTTCAACGAAAGCCGACAAGACTCAGTCGAAATCCCCAAATATCATGTAACGGATTCCTGGTCCCAACTCGTATCCCGAACAGACAAAAAAAGCGGTGTTTTACAACCAGTTCCCCACAATACTGTCACTGTAGAAGACATCTGTCTATATTTGTTAGTTCTGGTTTGGGGGTAACGCGCTTTAGTTTCTAAGGTTGTTCTTTATTCATGGTAATGGCGAGATTTTGGAAAATACTGAGACAGGCTGGCGACTTGAAAATTGGTGTAAAGAATCTAAGACAATAGCCGCAGCCGGGGAGCATATTGGACTTTATGAAACTGCAACACGGAGCTAGAATTAATTTTGGAAACTAAAGAGAGACTTGTAGCAAACTTCTGGATCTTGTCGTCTATTTTCTTTATCATCACTTTTTCTTTTACATAAACAAATGTTTGAAAATACTTCTGAAGTTTGACCGCTAAAATTTTAATGTTAGGGATACGAAATTATTTTACTTAACGGCGTGTTTTCAAATTATTTACCTGGCTCATCACTGTAAGACAAAAGATATACCATTAACAGGCCTTACAGGGAAATGACGAATTAAGTAATTAAGAAAGAGATCGAGTCAGGGTGGGACGGAATTCTTGTTACCAGACGAGCTACATATAGTCAGTACCATGGAGAAAGCATAAAAATGTTCCTGCACACTTTTTGGTTCAGGCAGATCTTATATATGCAAACCAAGTCGATTAATTAAATTAGGTTTACAGTAATGGCGTATTCAATGCATTGGTTACATATTTTTCTTAGATCATTTTCGATCGGCGGTTAACAGTTTCGCCGGTTCAGTTTAAGTTCTTTCGAGTGCCTTTTTCTCCACAGTTCGGAGCTTAATTTTCCAAGAGATGGAAAGAGTTTTTATAATTATTTTATATATAGTCCGCTACGTAAAGGCGATAAATTCACGTGAAGACACACACGAACACGTCTTTGCGGTTCTCGGCAAATCCTAACCCGGATTATTCTCTTTAATCACGGAAATACGCCCGCGGAAATAACTACGGCCTGAATGACTATCAAACTCGCTTTGAAAGTAAACATTCGCTTACTGTGATCGGCATAAAACAGTTATTCCAGACCGCGACATATGGAATGGATGAGAATAATGTCTGCCAGGGGTATGAATGCTATTCCGGCACTGACTGCGCTGAACTGGAAGGTCACATAAAACGATACATAAATAGCAAATAGTTATCTCAAATCCCTTTACACCTAGCCTGCGTCGCATCCGAACTGAACCCTGGTTAAGTCCTTAACCGGGAGTTCAGTTCGGATGCGACGCAGGCTATTTACACGGTGTGAAAGGATCTGCTACATACATAGCCCGGAGAACGTTGACCACACATAACTCTTGGGTCACCAATACTGGAAGCCTCGGTTAAATCACACTAAACTATTCTTATTGTCAGAGTGTTTACAACAAAAACTACCACATTGCAGAGAATTGTAGTAATGCTAGATTCAAACTCATTTTTCTCAGTGTTGATTCAAAAATTGTAACTAATCAGTCAAATCTCTTAAGGAATCAACAAAAATGTGTAACTAGAAACAGGAACGATCATGAATTATTTTAGTCGATCAAATCAAACTTAATATTCAACGCTTTTATCCGTTTTTCTCTCTGGTTCAGAGTCCCATGATTTGCTCATTATAGAGGCCAATTCGTCGTTATTTATTTTTGCATCTGTGCTTTGCAATTTTTGTCAATTTTCTGCAGCTGGGAAATAAGTTTCAAGGGCGTCGGCTGAGTCAGTTGACACCGTACTTTAATCCAAATTGCGTCGAACTGACATGTTTCTTTTAGAAATCGTTTAATTTTTAGGTGACCTTTTTCTAACGATTAGCATTGGAGACCAACGTTTCAAACTAATTTAACAACGAAATTCGTTTATTTTGATGCTACGCATTTGTAATTAGCTTTCGCCCTTTCCCCGAATCGCCTTGTACATGTTCTTTTTTAAAGAAATAACACTATTTATTATACAATTCTGCCAAGAACGCACGAAATACTGATACACAAGACGGAACCAAATATGAGACTATATTTCGGTAGCAACAGTCAAAAGGCTCACCGAAATACTTAATAATATTTAATAATCTAAGAAAGAAAGAAAGCTGACCGAGTGGACTTGGAACGAGTAAGATTCCAAGGCGCGCGGGGCGAACGAAGTCCCCTCTGCCAGCTTTCTTTCGTTCTTCTTTTTTGTTTCTTATATTATTAAATAACGACTGGTTACGAGTCAGGCTAAAATACGTATGACTCGTAAATATAAACAGCCGTATTAGATGCTTAGCCGGCTAACTAATAATCTCTATATATATGGTTCACGACATCCGCACTAAATAAAGTACCGATTGTACATGGTCTGGTTATAAGGCAATATGTTTTACTTAACAACAGCAAAAACGACAAACAAAGGTCAGTGTTGCTGAGTAGGTGCAAAAGTGGTCAGGTAGCATCAGTATCACTACCGCTTTTTTGAGCTTTTTATCGGTATTTTCGGGTTTTCGCTAAAAAGGTGGGAATTTCACGTTCTTGCCGATATACCGCGACAAATTACGGTATTTTTGCGGTATTTTTCCGGTAAAGCCGGGATAGCCACTTATCATATTTTCAACGGCAATTATTTAAAGAAAAATACTCGTTTAGTGAACTCTGTGAGTGACTCGTTTAGCTTTATTTCACACTCGCTCCCTGCCGAGCGATAACGAGTAGCTTACAGCCAGCTTGCTAGTCTCGACATTACGACTAAGTGACTTGGTAAATAATGAACTGTTAATATCCGAACAAGGAATTGTTGAAAGAAATACTGTTACATCTTTGGAATTCAGTCGGGAAATAATAGATCATCAACGGTCATATTGAACAACAATGTGATATACGATCGAACTACTGTCAGCCAAGGAGAGATGAATGAGGAGATGAAAGAAGGGATCGAAAGGGGAGAAGCGATCAGTTGATAATGACCTCGTGTTCTCCTTACACAGTGGAGCACGGATAAGATAGCTCAAGATGTGTGGACTTTATTCTGTGAGCTACCCTTGCCGATGTCTATCACTCTATGTCTACTTATTTGTCTGTATGTTTACATTATTTTAGTGTTAAAATTACGTTCATTGTTTTCTTTCCATTTGACGAAATAAATAAATAAATAAAGATTCTCACTAAATTTGAAAAGAGAAAAGTAACTTTCGATAGCTTGGGAACACAGTATAGCGTTAGCTTACTGAACGACTCAAATTCATGCAGTATCTGTGTGCCAAAGAAATAAGAGAAAACACTAGAATATTTTACTGCGCTGTTTATTTGCTTAGTGACGTAACCTTTTCACAATGCCGGCAGTAGTATTTTGTTAAATAGTCTACTTAAACACACTGCATAGTAAGTATTGTTGTCTCAGTTCTATTTGTTTGAAATTATTATGAGATAATAGTTACTTGTGTTACTTGCTAGCAGATGTATAGCCTGCGTCTAGCAGATGTATTCATTAGAAATGATCTCGTTTTCATGTTAGTTAGAAACTCATTACATGTTTAGCAATCTACTAATTACTGCCCGTCTCGACAGAAACAATCAAAACTAACACTGACATGCATTTCACTGATAACCCATAACTCGAGTCAGTTATTTTGTTTTATAATAAAAATTCAGTACGAGAGCATCCTAAGAACACGTGATTTCATTGGCTGCTCAGCGTGCTTCATTTTCTTATATATAGAACATATAGACAGGGGCGGATCCAGGAAATGCAGAAAGAGGGGGCCTTAAATGTGCGGCGCAAGCCAAACCTCGCGCCGTATACCCCCCTCCCCTCGGCTAAATCCGCCCCTGATAGAGAACAATATTTTATTTGTCAAACGTCGTAATTGTGATTAAGGTGCTATCAGAAAGTATGGACTTCTGATGCTATCTGTTTGCCAAAATGTTGCTTTTCTTCACAAACCGGCACTTGACGACAAAGTTGTACGGCTTACCAAAATTAAACGTTTGTGCTACTAAGTTTTTGTTAACTCATTTGTCCAAGTACACACGGGGTTTCTCTAGTGCGCCATTTGGCTCTTTCGGATTCTTCACATGCCAAAGAGAATGTATTGAAAAACCTCATTCAACTAATGGTTTTTAACCGGTTGAATGCAATTCAATAAGCATTGTAATGTTTTTTTATTGCTAAAGCGAATGGATTTTTATTGCTACCACATGCATAGGAATGGATTTTTATTGCTAGCATTGGCATGGAGTTTTATTGCAAGCACAGTAATGGATTTGTATTGCTAGCATTGACATAGCTTTTTATTGCTATTACAATAATGTTTTTTTATTGCTAGCACAGTAATGGCTTTTTTTGCTAGCGTGGGAATGACTTTCTGTTGTTAGCTCGTTAGTAAAGCTAAAGGAAACCAGCTCTAAATTAAACTGAAGTCCTGATCTTCGACCGCAATTCAAAACAAAACTAATTCGTCCGCCAGATTAATCAGACGATCGGGTGCCTTACCAATGTACGTAAACACGTCCGCAGAAATTCCATAAACATCAACAGTCTCCCTATTTTTAGTAAAACTATTTTTAAAGATTCAGATTTAACCTTGGTAACCGATGCGGAATGCTGTTATGTCCGATTTAATAGAAAGACATCGGCAGTATCCTTATCTGTTTTCAATATTTTGTGTCCAATATACTTCATCATCAATACTTTAGTGACAGACTCCAAACTTCATAAAATGGGCGCTTTCTTGTAGCATTAGCGTTTATCAAATGTCCATAACAACGTCAGACATTCAACACACCCAATAGTTCACATATCCAAATCTTCATTAAGCTGTGAAGAATTTGCGTGGGCCTATAAATCATTCATCAGCTGCTGTTTAGCAAGAGCTACCAGAAGGTTTTATCAACCTTATTTCTTGGTCCAAGATCCTGAAGCGTTGACTGAGCTAGCTTGAGTGTGAACTACGGGGCCCTGTTACCCTTGCTTCGAATAACCTAGGATAGTGCTAAATTTGTAATTGTAATCTGTTCAGTTTACCCTCTGGTTAATGATTTAATCCCGGGGTAGTGCTTCCCCTTACTTCGAACAGCCGGGTCCTGGATATTAGCGAATTAATACACCATTTCTCGTAGTCTTCCACGCCCTTGAGTGACATGTTTCAGTATTCCATATTAGTATATACCACACCAGTGAATATCACTTTTCGCGCGCTCTGATTGGCTACTCAAACATTGAATATGATTTCATATTCACCTCCGAGCAAAGCAGCGATCATCTCGCGCGAGTTTTTGTCCATTTGACAGAAAATAAAATAACTATTTGGTGCTGGCTATTCACCTGGAGTGTGGTATATACTAAAACAATTATTCACCTCAGTGTTGGTGAATAGTGGTGGATATTTACCTCGCCGAAGCGGCCCGGTAAATATCCACCACTATTCACCTCCACTTCGGTGAATAATTGTTAATTAGTATATCCCACACCAGTGAATATCACTTTTCGCGCGCTCTGATTGGCTACCTCGCCGAAGCGGCTCGGTAAATATCCACCACTATTCACCTCCACTTCGGTGAATAATTGTTAAATATCTCCTGCCGATAAAGCGAGTTCTACAGCCTAGTCTTGTAGCTGAAAAACATTGAACTAGAAAATTCAACTACACATTATTCGTGCGGCTTCAGCCAACCAAAATGTAACGACTTTTAAGGACTTTTCAAAAACACATTTTCATTTTCAGCTACTGATACTTACAGTGCGTTGCACGCTGCTAGGCGGTCATTACGTTTGTCAACTTTTTTTTCGAGAATTTTTTAAAATTTCATTAACAACTATTTTAATAATTTAATTTTTTGGAAAATGTTGAAAATGTATTTACAAAGCCGGAAAATCAACTACTTGTCAAGACTTTCCCGGAATTCAAGTACACCACGGCAAAACGGCACGCGCATGCGCTTTAGATGAGCCGCGCGCGCGTCTCCCCAGTTTCCCTCCGAAACTAATTTTAAGTACGAACGTGAATACACGTGAAATATTTCGCGAAGAACAAGATAACTACTTAAATGCTAAGCCTAAGACTTTAACAGGTTGCAGTTTTCTTAATTTGTAATTCACTGTAAGTTTGCTAGCTAATTTATTAAATTATTTACTAAATATGTTTTTAAGCCTTCGGAAACTTGTATTTGAAACCAGAGCCTTCGTTTTTTATAATGTTTTGCCGGTAGGTACTTCATATATGGTCTGTTATTATTGTTATGTTCTCTATATAGTAATTATACATCCGAAATCAATATTAAAACGAGTCTGAATACATCTGAAAGAAAATTGAGAATTTAAATAAGTTGAGTTTTTAATTGATATTTTTAGGGAGTATTTGCGGGGCATTCTGCAGTTTAGCTTAGACCATATATGAAGTACGTTTTGCGTTTTGCCGCGGTATGTCTTCAAGGTCTTTTCAAGACTATACGTACCCGGGTTGTATTCGTTTTCGCTTTTTCACTGAGTTGTGATGAGAAACAAACATCAGAAACGTTATGTGATTGGTTTGTGCGGCGCGCTTCAATGTGTGTTCCGCGTGTGTTCAAGGAATTGCAAATATAGATTTAGGCGTGGTAATCTGAGTGGTAATATCGTGGTAATATACAAGAGAGAACGAATCCATTCCCCATGATAATTATTCGAAATCTATTTTTAGTTTCACAACACACGATGCCTAAGTTATTTTTATCTCGTTCTGGTAGGCTGGGTCTTCATAGCATCGTTATAAACCACTTCTTAGCACAAGAGCGCCCTTAACATAACCTGGCGGTGTCCTGTTAATTCCTCGTTAGCATCTTTTGTTATGTCCTACAACATGGCCGCCACGGCTTTGTCATTTGAGTCTCTGGGGATCGATTGCAACCCAAGAATATAGGGAATTCACCCTTCTCACGCGGCGGCCATGTTGGGTCCCAGAGAATAAAAACCTTTGTTTTTGCGGGCTAAACTCGTTCTGAATCTGCTCAGTGCGAGGCTAGCCACGCGAAATCTATTGTTTCTATCCAACATGGCCGCTGTGTGAGAAGGGTGAATTTTCAACTGGCTTTGATTAAAGCTCCGAATTGTTTTTGGATAAATAGTTATGTGGAGAGGTTTTCTCTTCATCAAACGACAAGATGTGTGTTTTAATCCGAATTGTTTGATTTCTTGGTGGGTTACTTTCCTATAATTTGAGCCGTCATCATAGTCTGGTCAGCCGTTATTAACGCTAATGTTTAAGTTGACATGAACGAAGACCTCTGGAAACAGCCGTGTACCATTAGGCTTTATTTGAGATGCAAATAAAAGCCAATAGTTAGCATCAAGAAACTATAACTGAATCAAAAGGAAGTAACTAGTGACGAAGTTTGCCTATTTTTCCACTTGACATATTAATTCACAGGTCAAGTGCAATGACTTTAAACTAGACTGAGATTATGATTGAGAAATACCAAAGTTTTCTTTTGTTCCCTTAGCATTGGTACTGACTGTTAGATTCTGTTTCAAGGGAATAAAGGGCAATCCCTTTATGTAGGCCGACACGAATTTTTACCAAAAATACAATAGAATACAACACAATACAATTCAATACAACAATAGAACGCAACACAATACAATACAATATAATACAATTTGGTAGCAATTCGTGTCGTCCTCATGAACGGATGGCCGAATAAAATATCATAGGTGCAAGGTCAGTGGCGTAGGGAGGGGAGAGGGGGGCAGTTACCCCCTCCCCCTCTACCAGTCCCAGAAGAGAGATTGACAAAAGTCATCTCAATGAAAATGTCCCAGAATTCATCATTCCCCCCCCCCCCCTCCAATCAATGAGAATCCCCCAATTTTCAGGACCTCCCTGTGCACTTAAGGACATCATTTACGAAACAAATAGGCACGATTAAAGTGGCTATATCATAGAGTTGCGCATGCGTGGAGTCGATGTTCGATTGGTGGCTGTTACAGTGCCACTACTGAAACCGGGGCCACTTAGACAACGAGAACCAATCACATTGCAGAACGAAAACAAAGCATCCCAACTTACGCCGTTACTTTGATAAGCCAATCAGTGTCGAGTAAAAAGACAATAGCATCAGTTCAACTTGCTCGAGCTTCGGTGCAGCAAAGGACTAGCTCTGAAGATGAAGTCTTTTGAATAAAGAAAATCGCGTGGATAAGCTAGGATTTGTATTTTGAAATGCTTTATTTCGTTTTGCAATGTGTTTAGTTCTCGTTGTCTAAGTGGCCCCGGCTTCATGCAGTAGCCGTTACTGTAATTCAATTCAATTTATTATTATTTAAACACGGAAATCTTAACAGTAGAACTAACTGATTTACATAAAAGCCGTGTTGATACTCTCTACATATAAGTAAAAATATTTACAATGATGTATCAGAAAAGCCATGTTGATACTAGCCGCATATAAGTATAAAATATTTACAATGCTGTATCGGAAAAGCTAATGCTAAAGAAAAATACACTAATCTAATATAAGAAAATTGGAAATATCGCTAAATACTAATTTAGTACTAAGTTATTTGCTAAGTTATGGCAGATGAGCGATGCAATATTTATATATCTAAGGTATAGGTAGTGCTGAGGTTCTCGCATGGCGCCAGGAGGATGAAAACCTGTTTTTGCTAGTCTAAACTCGTTCTGAAACTGCTCGGTTCGAGGCAGACGGCGGCCATGTGAGAAGGGTCGATTGGTAACAAACACTTACTAAATTTTCCTCTCTCAATGCTTGATTGAAAGGATATGCAACAGTTCCTTGAAGAGTACTGTGACTATATATAGACCGTTTGTTAGCCATTTTTGCGTAACTATTTGCCGCTTTGAATTTTACCATCCTACATGTGCGCGAGGTTCGTCAGTTCATATGTAAATTGCTTCTTATTTATCAAAGGGGTTGCTCTAAGAAACCAAAAATGCGAAATTTGTCGACAAGTTATTGCCGTGTATTAACTAGAAAAATCAATTCTGGTTAAACTTTCTTTATCCTCATTTTTCTTCAGCATGCAACTGCAATCTTCACGCCAGGTCATGTATGTTCAGCATGGAACTGTTCAAGTTGTCTGGTGGTCACAGTGGTGGTGTCTGTGTTAACTGTCGCCACAATACAGCCGGCAGATACTGCCATTACTGTAAGGAGGGATATTTTAAGGACCCTAACAAACATATGGCACACAGAAAGGTCTGCACACGTGAGTATTCTACAGATAACCACTCGAAAAATCGGAGCACTTCCATAACATGGAAAAACCTTGGAAATATTCACCCAATTCTCCTTGGGTATACATGTGTAATTCATGATTAATCACTAAATTTAGGTCTTAAATATTTCACGATGGAGTACCTGCCTTCCGCCCCCTCTCTCCTTCCAAATGCGCAAAACTCTAGCTTAATATCTAAAATATATCAATAACGTTGATGAAAAATAGTACGATATCTATATTACAGCCGATCTACTGACGTTGCAGATTTAAAAAAGAACGCGAGATAACGATTTCCTATTCTTTGATGACATTTTGGACAATGATTTGGTGCGATATAACGGCTCAATCCCGGTTTCTGGGAAACTACCTACCCACCCACCCTCCCTTGAATATGCATCATTTTATTGATGATCAACCATTAAAGGTTAGGGTGAAGTGTGGGGGAGGGGTGGGGGTTTCCCAGAACCCATGATTGATCCGATATAAGACTCTTCTCACGTGGCGGCCATGTTGAAGATAAAAACCTGTTTTTTGCTCGTCTAAACTCGTTCCGAAAATGCTCAGTTCGAGGTTGACGATTACAGAATTACATAAAATTGAAAATCTACAAGGGAGATTACTTATATGTCACCCACATTATATTGTCACACAACACTGTAGACTGGTAGAGTTAGCAAAGAGTTTCTCGCGAGAAGAAACAAAGGCCGTCACTTTTAACCAATCAGGATGCACTGAAAAATTGTAATTAACACGGTTCAAACTGCTAAAAAATACTAAAGCGGAAGAGAACAAAAGACAACGTAATCGCATACCAGAACTTCGCGACTATAAATAGACACACCATCTACTGTGTTAGGGGCCAACACAAGGACACAGGAACACTCCTGTGTAATATACTCCTGGTCACCTGTATTGACCAAGTCAGATAACATGTTCATATAAAGATCTGAATGTCAACGTGCAATATAGAAGATTACAAACACAAAATAACTTTAGTATGATAAAAATAAATAGTAAACGGAGATCATAACTGTTGATGAGGAGATTTTTAAGTTTAAGTTTGAAGCTGGATTGGTGTTGTTGTCAGAAGGGTCAATTTGGTGCGGCTGTTTCATTAGTTTTTAGCATTTCGTTTCTTACAAAATGGTTCCACCTTTGGGTAAATACCTGCGTTCCCCGACCCTGTCCATTCCATTTTAATTTTCACTGACCTGTTTGTTATTTTTTCCAAAGTGTGCAACTGCCATCCACACGGATCACGTGGTCGGATCTGTGATCAGCGCATGGGGCAGTGCCCCTGTAAGGAGGGCGTGGTCGGTAGGTCATGTGACAAGTGCGCCAATGGATATCGTAGCACCAAGTCTAGCATCGTTCCTTGTATAGGTGGGTTCAGTAATTACTTTCTTTTTTCTGCCAGTATCTTTGCCTAAAATGACTTCGAAAAGCTGAATTTTGACTTCTTGTATTGTGCGAGCGAGTCTACGGTCTTAAAGGGCTCCACCAGCCCACTTTCATGCTTTTACTACTCAGTACTTTCAATTGATATAACAGATCTACAATGATCCTATGTGAAATGTGGCTGATTAGCTTAGTAATACTCTATGATGCATTACTATTTTCATGTTAGAGGCTTACAGAGTAGCGTTTTCGATATAATTAATCATCAGAAATACCAAACGTCATCATGTCACAGGAGGAGTCACACCACAAGGTACGCGATGCAGGTAGGCAGATCGCTCCTCTTTTCTTGTCGTTACCGAAACCCAAAGCAACTCACAGAAATTGTAACATAAAATAAAGCCGTTAAGAACAAACGCTCTGATTGGTCGAAAACCGTTTTATAAAATAGATTCGATAGTACGCGCGCTCGGATTAGCTGAAAGCCGTGTTTCTATTTAACAAATAGATGCCATTCCGCCGTGCGTCTGTCCTCTTACATATGCACAGATGACGTCACAACGTGAAGAGAACAAAGACGTGCACCATTAGGCGCAGTCGAGTGACGTCACTGATGTTCTCTTCACGTTGTGACGTCATCTATAAGAGGACAGACGCACGGCAGAATGGAATCTATTTGCAAACTAAAAACTATGAAAATATCCAATCACAATGAGTTGAGAAATTGGTTGCGCGCTAATGACGTCATCCATGTGCGTGTCTCTAATAACACACGGCTCTCGACCAATCAGAGCGTGCGTTTCGGACTGATTATTGTATAAAACTTTAGAGAAACATAGAAAGTTGAGCGCGCTCTTGAACTAGTTGGGAGAATTTACGTTTTGATGATTAAATAAAACGAGCGTGTTGCCGTGCTTTTAATCCTTTATCTTATAAAGGAAAAGGAAAAAATATTTCCGTCTTCCCATAGAGTTATACAAACACTTGTGGAAGAACTCGAAATAGCGAAGAACTTACTATTTCTCAACTATTTTTTCCATTTGTTGTAGCCGGTCTTTTAATGCAAATGCAATATGCACGAGACCTTTTTTTAAATAGCTGTATAAACCCGCTCACGCTACGCTCGTGATACGCTTCGTGTAAAGCAATTCTAAGGCTTGAATACGTTCGTCGCGTGCGTCATGAAAAAAACGTTTGAGGATTTGAAAACATATTGCAAAACCTCACGCCCCAGTCGTTTGCCGTTTCATGTCGTACTCGAAATACTCGCGCACCGTGTGACAGTCCCTTAACACTTGCTTTAATACTCACAGGTTGTTCACAGTGCAGAAGGGTTCCCCTGAAGGCCAAGAGGTTCTGTCGTAAGGACTACGGTATGTAACATACTATTTGCATTCTTAGATAGATAAAACGTCGGTAAATCGTGACAGTCTGGTGAGACTGATAAACTTGAGGCCGACGTGGGACGACAATTTTACGTCCTTATTCAAGAAGACGTGAAGGTCTAACCATTAGCAGTTCGAGAACGAGTTTGCTTCGCAAAGGCAGCACCTTCTACCTGAATGTAGCCCGAGTGTTGGTCCGGTCGGGGTTTGAACCGCAACGGCTGCTGTCTAGAAACAATAGATCTATCACGTGTAGCCTCGCACTGGGCAGTTTCAGAACGAGGTTAAAAGGGGGAAAACAAAGGTTTTTATTCTCCTGTGATTATAAACATAGTGTAAACTGTAATTAGCTGTTATCAAACGACGGCCATGTTGACAACTAACAATAGATTTACCACGTGTAGCCTCGCACTGAGCAGTTTCAGAACGAGGTTAGACGGGGGAAAACAAAGGGTTTTATACTCGTGGGACATGGCCGTGAGAAGAGCGAATGAAAAGAAAAATCTTTAAAAGCGCACCCTTAAGACCAGGCCAAACGGTTGACCAAAAAAAAAAATATTTTTCTTGTGTTTTTTTTTGCTCTTCCGACCAACTTTTGTAATAATAATAATATTATTATTATATTTATTTACTCACGATATGTATTACAGCTGAGCTGATGTGGTCGTGCTAAGAAGATAACTAGGATACTAGCTTAAACTAAATCTAAATCACTTATAATGTGCCGGTTTGACTTTAACTAATTAATATTTACAAGTTAGGAAGTTTCTCCTTAAGATTAATGCTGATAGACTTTCAATGTTCCCGAGGTCATTTCCAAGACTGTTTCACAGCTGTGTTGCTCGAAACTTAGTTGTGCATTGTTCCACCGAGTATTGAAAATTAGAAAATGCGAATATTGAGCTCCAGAACGTTTTTATAACAAAAGCAGTCTTGCGAACAACTTGGTGTTGACTTGCGCTCAAATTTAAGATCCATCAAAGCGAACGCAAGTCGATGCAAGTTACCGAAAGTGGGTGGCCATACGGAACACAAGTTAAAAACTAAGGGCTTTAGCCTTCAGGCAAGCTGTGATCTCTTAGGATCTGGAAACACAGCTGTATCTCACCCTAACTCAGCTCTACATTTGTTCAAACACCAACATATATCGGTTGTTCCTCCAGTACTAACGTTCTTTTTACTCTCTCAGCTATGAAGGTGACAGTTGTACGAGTGGACAAAAATATCCCTAACGACTGGGTACGAGTGACTGTCAACGTAAACACGTCATTCAAACGTTCGCCTGTTCGAGTCAGGAGAGGTGATGGCTATATCTGGATAAAGAAACGCGACTTCAAGTGCAAGTGCCCCAAACTGAGACCCGGGAGGAGCTACTTTATCGCAGGAAACGTGAAGCGTAATCGTCCGAAGAGATCGATAGTGGCGAACGGTCGTAGTATTGTGGTATCGTGGAATGATAATCTACTCAAGCGGATCTATAGATTTTTGAAACTTCAACGAAGAAATAAGTGCCGATAATACGAGTTGGTGACAAAGGTGTAACCTAATAAGCAGTCGTTAAAGAATCTAAAGATTCCCTAAGCTAGAGCAACAGGAATAAGGTGGTTATGCCGATTGCTGCTTTAACTGTTCATATAAATATTTGGCTTATGTTGCAACCGCATTGGACGGCGTAAACTGATTTGATTTGCGGCAGCAGCAGCAGCAGTACCATGCTTACAGATAGGTCCGCATCGACAACACGATGTGGTCATAGCACGAATACAGACTCCTGTTTGGAGTTCATGTATAGAAATATATCTCTCCTAGTTCTAAAGGAGAACAACCACCTTCGCAAGTTTTGGTTCGGTTGTTAGGACCATTGCATACTGGACATTAGCCTAGTTGTATTAGGCGTCAAGTGCAGTAGATGGGCAGTAAGTCACTAGAAAAAATATCCACCCGGTGTACTGTTTGAACTGAGTCAATGGATTCAACCAGTCAAATAAAATACAAGTGGGACTTCGTATTTGGTGCGGCGAAACGAACATAAAGAATTAAAGACAATGTAAAGGAGCTTACAGTGATACTGTATATATGCAATATAATAAGGCCTAAAGACTGAGTATATGTTATAATATGAATTTCGTCCATGGACATTATACCTTACAAGTACCTATATATGGGTATGCTTACATGAACTGTATCTATATAACGAAAAGTAGAAATAGTTACACGAGTATATACGGCTATTCCGTTTGTGATAGTTATTATGATAGATGTTATTAGAAAATAGATTCGATATTACGCGAGGTCTGACTGGCTGAAAGCCATGGTTCTATAACTCTGTACTATTTTCTATTTTATATAAGAAAAAGAAAACCGTTTCTGTGTTCACATACGTTCTTGGCCTTTTCGAGTGCAAATACAGGCCAAAACGAGTGTAACTACAAAGAGCTTATTACACGGAAAGTTGTGTAATACGGCTGGGTATTTTTACGAGTCAGTTTTATTTTTTCGAGCCTGAAAGGCGAGTAAAAATTCCCAGCCGTATTACACAACTCTTCGTGTAATAAATTGTTTATTATACGACAGCTAACACGAACAAAACATGTTTGTTTTCGCTTACCTTACTGCTCTGTTTGAAGAAAATCTTGAGAGAAGAAATCTCGAGAGAAGAAATCTCTCAGCCCAATGTCGGGGGCGGGCGCGCACTGAAAAGTTTTTTTCGCGCGCTAAAAGCTGATTGGGTGTTACTCAAACAGCCCCATTTCGATTGGCTCGCGCACTTACAAAACCTTTTAAGTGTTGAATAAACCTGTGCAAACCGGTTTGTGACCCGTGTAATACAGTCTCATATTTGCACTCGTTTTAGCCCGTATTTGCACTCGAAAACGCCAAGTCGTATAATAAGCGAGCTTATTACACGGGTCATGAACCGGTTGGTTTTCACTGGTTAAAAAAAACACTTAAAAGGTTTTGTATGCGCGCAAGCCAATTAAAATGACGCTCCGCTGTTACAATAAGAGCCAATCAGCAAAATACACATTTTTCAGCGCGCATGCTCAACAGTTTCATGAAAACAGTTTCGTGCACTCTTCAATCGAAATTGAAGAAGAAAATAAAGTTTTTCCTGATGCTGCTAAACGTGCAATAATAGACATTACACACAAAATTTTGAATAAATACGGCTGGGAATTGCCCTATATCATTATGACGTCAAATCAAAACAATCTATTGTTTAAACGCTAAGGATCACGGTCGTGGGACAAAACAGCTACAACACAAAGGAAATCGCTATCAAATGCATTTTGTAGAACGTAGAATAGCGGTAACAGCCACCAAATACGGTAAATATTGTGGGGTAAACATTGATACAGCTGATATCTGGAAACCAGACAATTCGAAGTGAAATTTTCCTCAGCAGAGCAGATTTAGTTCAAAATTCTATTGTTCATGTCGATTCTGTCCCCCTCATAAACAAGCCGTGACGTCATAATGATATAGGTCAATTGTTACTAGGCAATTTCATTTGTTCTCTCCTTCCAGCCGTATCACTCAACTGTCCGTGTAATAACCAGTGTGTACACACTCCAGTGGTTGTGACAACACTCGCCAAGAGGCTGGTGTAACTCTTTCTTGTTTACATAATGCTATGCGAACACTGAAACTGCTTTCTATTTCTTAAATCAAGTAGAGTCCACTGACATCCAAGGAAGCATTGTAGCGAGATACACCTTAAATCACACTCGATGCATAAATGCTAAAACAAGTATATCAATATTCATACTACCGTATACCTACTGCTCGTGCAAACTAGTAATATATGTTATTGTGTGTGCAACCCGTGTCATTGCGATTCCCCCTCCTCTAAAAGAGAAGGAAAAAGTTGCGTCAGATTCTACACACTTGCTATAGGTGGCGCTAAATCACGGGCTTAGAATCTATCCAAATACAACAGCTAATCCACTTTTTAAAACACTAACCATCTTGAACACAAGGTCATAGATAAACGACAAGTGCTCACAGGTAAACACCCGAGTTTTCCCCTATTCCACAAGGTACGCCCGTGATTTAGCGCCATCCCTCAGCTTCATTCGTATCAATATTTGGGGTATATACTTCATGGTAGTGTTTCGTTCCATATAGTCTCCCCGCATAATCATGTTCTCTACTGTTTACAGTATTATACAGGGAGACTATATGGAACGAAACACTACCATGAAGTATATACCAATATTCGTTTAAATTGTAGCCGTTATTTCACGCATGCGCACTCGGCGAATCATTACCTTAGTCAAGTCACGTGTTAACAGATCACAACCTGTACAATACTATCGAACTGTCAATAAAACAAATACCATTTACTAGAATTAATGTTGTCATGTTGACGATACGCAGTTCCTCAGAACAATAATTAGTCTCCTTCGCAGCCGCCGGGGATTTCGTCACTCACTTCTCCCCCCAGATTGGGGAGAGAGGAGTGCAACGCATCCTCGCTCTACAATTACCAATAATCAGTAAATGGCAAACACGCTTGAAATACCGATTATTGGTAATACTACGACAAATCCTAACCCGAACCATAAACCGAACCCTAACCATCGGACGAGTTCGCGGGTAAACGACGGGTTCTCACTCACTAGAGCTAGGGTTCACAGGTAACGAGAAAAGAAGGTAAACGAGAGGAAAGATTTTTTTGAGCGCTCCTACTCGGGCTTGAACTCGTAATCGTTTGAGTGTTGTGCTTGGCAGTGCAGGCGTCAGGACCACTACACTAAGCGCGTCTACCGCCGTTCGGATTTGGACAATTGTTCATCTTTATCCTTGACTGGTTTTAAGAATGTCATTGTTTAATTTGTGTTCCAGAATTAGCGATTATTGATAATTGAAGAGCAAAAGCCAATTACTGATTATTGGTAATTCTAGAACGAGAATATGTTGAGGAGTGAGTGACGAAATACCCAGCGGCTGCGAAGGAGACTAAACAATAATTGGACCTGAAGTACATTTTTGGTCCATTCAGAAAACGGGGTTTTACTCAGTCGAACATGTTCAATTCTGGAGTTTACTCCGCTGAGTTTTGGAGTGCTACATTGCAAATAGTTTACTCAGTGTAGTTTTGGGTTCGAGCAAGAAAACGGACCCCGGTCGCACTAGTAACATTCTTATCTACACAACAAAACAATAGTCAACAAGTGCTAACAGTACTTTTGAGTGCTACCATCTCTTGGTGCCTCCAAATTGTGTCCAACGCCACCAACTTCAAAAGCTCGGAGGCCAACAAAATATTGTCAGGCGACGAACTGACAGCTTTGTCAATTCTTGCCTATTCTTTGTGCGAGACTGCCTCAATGAAGTACAATTTGCTTTCAACCTCTTTTCATACATAATCTCATTTTGATCGACGTTCGTGGCTTACAAATAGTGTACATAATTTTTACTGCGAAAATGCTTGCCGAACAGCAGATTTGGTAGAGACAATTCAAAAATTGTAGGAAACTTTGCAGTGCCAAACTAAATGTATCAGTCTGATCTATAATGGTAATAGAATTGAGTGGAGTGCAATTTGGCCTGAAATCATACGAGTGATTACAAAATTGCACGACCGCGAAGCGGGAGTGCAATTTGTAATCAAGAGTATGATTTCAGACCAAAATTGCACTCCACTCAGTTCTATTACCACTTAATTATATTCATTTTTAAATCTTAACAAACGATAAACGTAAATTTGTTTTTTTACAACAACAAACTAGAAAAGTCAAGCAGGTAGAGCTTTGAAAAAGGTAATTCAAATCTAAGAGCGTGCGCGAGCGATCACGCCATCCCTACGCTGTGAAATGGTTTCTTAAATTCTGCTCATTGATTGGTTCAGCAAAAGGATGCAATAATAGACACAAAATGATGCAATTTAGGCTGAAATCACTGCTGCTTTTAACCAATCAAATTGCAGGAAACACCAGTGATTTCAAAATGAATATAATTAAGTGTGAAATGCTATATCAGACGTTTACTTTCACTCTCGTAAACTCGACGAAAAAATAGCAGTCTAAGTGCGAACAAACCCCAACTTCCACACCCATTAGCTTGTTTTATGCTTCGCGTAATCGCATTCAACTGGAAATGACGTTTAAATATAATATAGTTTTTCAAGATACAAACATATACATGTAATGCAATTAACCACGCGTGCAGATTCGTATATATCTAACGGGGTCAGTTTTATTTTGATAATCACTTCGTATTTACACAAGTAGCTGCCCAGGAAAGCAATTCAAACTCTCCATGTCCACAAGTCATGAAACAGGGTTTGTTCAGTGTGAAGCATCTTGAAATATTTTATTGATCTATTCTCCCTACAGTACGTATGAGTGAAACTATTTTATTTTAAAGATAAGTTGAAGTTATAACCCTTTTTAAACGTTTATTCTCTGTTGTTATTCATTTAAACTAAAATTCAATTGATTATTTAACGCCACAATAGCACACCATTCTCTCAAACTCGACAGGTGTCAATCATGCAATGCCACCCTCAAAAGAGCTTTATCCCCATTCCCTAGTGTCAAATTAATGCGGTATTTGAAGTAGACAGAATATGTATCAATCATGCAATACCACCCTCAAAGGAGCTTTATCCCCATCCCCCAGTATTCTTTCTACTTCAAAAAATTGATTGACAGGTATCAATCATGTAATGACAGTATTCTCTCTACTTCAAATACATTGTTTGACAGGTATCAATCATGTAATGACACCCCAAGGGAGCTTTATCTCCATCCCCCAGTATTCTCTACTTCAAAACATTGACAGGTTAATTCAAATTAACACTGGTTAATGAAACGGGGATTATATTGGTCGTTTTCACGTGACGTCATCGCCGCCATGTTAGTTTCTTATGTTATGTCCTCCAGTATGGCCGCCATGTCTATTATCTGAACCTCTGGGAAGTGATTGCACACCAGCAACTTAGAGGCGTCCTTTTTCTCAACGTTAAAATTTCCCCTCTTAATTTATATAAACCCGCATCTTTGGGATGCAGTATTTCGACAATCTAAACTGTTATATAAAATCTTACTTTGGTGCGAATGGGCCTTTTGCAGGAATGCAATCACGTGGTTGTACTGGGGGGCAAAACATATCTGACTTCATTTATTTAAAGGAACTTATACGAGATCGGTACTGTTATAGCAAGACCTGTTGATCTTGCTAAAACAGCGTTTTTAAAGATAGCTTGCCCTCCAGCATCCATGGCAACGCCTTTCCCATGGAGATCATATCAGCACGTGACTGTTTCCTGTAAAATACCTATTGGCATTAAGCTTCTAGATTAAACTAGATAACAAATAAACAGTGGGTGCTAGCCCTTCATCACAGCGAAAACTGAGAAAAATCCCGCTTCTCGCGGCGGTTAGCATGTACCTTATCGACTTTGAGTTGATTAGAGCGCTTTTCAGTTGAGTGTAGTACAACCAAAAGCAAAGTAATTACATAGCCAATCACAGGAGCAAGTGAAAACACAATGAGCCAATCACGAACTGAAGTAATAGCGTTCTGCCCAGATAACTCATAATTGACGCAAAGCATAATGGGATTGAAATGCGGACAAATATTCCAGAATCCAACTCAAGATTATGTGTAGCTATGAAGAAAGCAGGTGCTACGAAGCACAGTTTTGGGGGTATTTGTCGATCAGATTCACGATATACTGATAAATTACCGCCAGGAACCTTCGGGTCAACCTTGATTTTAAGAGCAATACATACTTTCACCCTATCAACCAATTCTTGTCTTTTTCCAATTTTTCTCCCCGTGGCACTCTAACCAATGTTTCAGCTCCACAACATTACATTCACCAGGTGGTTTGGTTAATTTGGCACCTGGAGCGTACCTCATCTTCTGAGAGTAAAACTCTAAAATTATCCATACCGCACGCAGGAACAACTATGTCCGAGACAGCCATTTAAAAATATTTGTCCGCATTTCGATCCCACAATGCAATGTTGTCATTATACTAATATTTTATGACGTCAACTGGGAGAACGCTATTCACGATCACGAACTGAAGTAATTCACGATTGGTTTTACTTGAACCAATCACGAGGCAAAGTAAACGCAATCGTCGATACTATCGCTAAAATAAAACGTGATTGCGTGATTGCGTTTGGTTTTAGTTTAGAACTTCATACACACTATGCATAACTCGCGCGGTCACAACACGAAAAAGAGGCCAGTAGGTCCTCTGGAATGTTGAAGTTGAAATACTAGCAGGTGGTGTGAAACGTGTTGAACATGATTGTTTAGTTGCTAATCTGTCCTCATTTATCCTGTATTTTTCTTTATAGTACAACCAGCCAGGCGCAAAGCAAATTAACGGCATTGTTTCACTGAACATTCGTTCAGTGCATTTCACAATCTCCCCGGGCGCTTCAATTTCAACATTCCAGAGGACCTACCAGCCTCGTTGACATGCTAGTTACCAGGACTTATGCATAGGGTCTATTGGCTGATACATAAAAAAACATTTTTCACAGCCAATAGAAAAGCTAACCTAACGTAAAACCAAAGCAATCACTTATTACTTTAGACAATCAATCGAAAACCGCTCTATACCTGAGTTTATCTTCCAACGCAGACCTACACTTAAGCCGGTTTACAGGACAAACGTTTTGGGCACGGCACTCCTAACTTGGGCACGGCACTCCTAACTTGGGCACGGCACTCCTAACTTGGGCACGGCACTCCTAACTTGCCACGGCACTCCTAACTTGCCACGGCACTCCTAACTTGGGCACGGCACTCCTAACTTGGGCACGGCACTCCTAGCATGGGCACGGCACTCCTAACATGGGCACGGCTACCTTTTCACACGGTCTCTGCACCCCTAGTTTTTCGGGCACGCGTATTCGGAACATTTCGGTAAGGTCCTAGCTGATCGGAAGGGGATTTGTGGTTTGTTTGGTTAGGGTTAGTAGTATTGTTTGGTAAGCCATGACGTTCTTTGTTGTGCTTGGCTACCCTACTGTTCATTCGCCAATGATGTAGCTCATTCAGAGCACTAGGTACTGACCGAACATTTCCATTTACACGACAAAAATCCATGCCCCAAATGCTTGTCGTATAATTAAACCGCACTTTTGTCTAGTTTTTACAGAAATTAGTTATCCATTGTATAGAAAGATACACAACGTACTATCTGCATGGGACTTGTTTATCTTTGTTATCGACATTGTTCATTTACATCAATTGCTATCCATATTTTTTTCTAAATTTTCTTGTTAAACCTTCCCCTTGATTCCTCCCCTCTGGATTCAGCTGTGATTTTCTTGACGTAATTTGAAATGTTCCCCTCCCCTCCCCTCCCCCCTCATATTATACCATTCGTTGCTGCTCAAGTTGGAACTACACCGACAACAATGATGACAATGATAAGTAACACGATCACAATCAACATTCCTACAAAAGAAAACAATATAACAATAATATTAATTAACTATATTTATACACGGTAGTCGACATCAACAGAGCTGGTTTTCAGACGAGCCGTGTTGGCTTACAAGTTAAAAAGACAATGGAATTAAGCTACTTACAACTAGATAAGCTACAATATAAAGTCATGAAACTAATACATTCAAGTTAGAGTGATTTTACTTTACCCGTGAAATAGATATTAGACTAATAGTCACTATTAGACCCTAATTCCATTGTTTTCATTTGTTTCTATTTGACTATCAAATGTCATTTCACGGGTTAAGTAAAACCACTCTATTATCTTCTAAAATAAATAAAGGTATAAATCCCTAAAAACTACAATTATATTAATTTACGTTTAAAAGAAACTAGTGAAACGCTTTGTTTCGTATCATGTATTAAGCTGTTCCACAGTACAGTCCATTAGTACTCTTTTCATATGACTTCAAAATGTCCCTCATCTTCAAAGCTCTGCCTACTTGGTTAACCCTTGTGCTGCTAAAGACGAATATACTCGTTTTTTAATGGTTATTTACTTTGAGGGTTTCAATCTTACAAAGTTTAAAGAGCAAAGCCCTACGAAACAGCGACATGACCCTCCCCCATCTTCATTCTTCAAAATATAGAAGAAGTCTAAAGCCATTTCGACCTAATAGCTTCATATTGGAATCAATGGCAAGTAAATATTGTCCAATATTCGAAAAAAGCTATGAAGGGTGGCTTCCAGACCTCCATTTATAAAGCTAAAGGCGTTGGGCTTTTCATGGGGTGGGCGCCGTTAGGACACAAGATAGCGAGGTCGCTTCTTCCACTGCCTTTTGTTTGGACGGTGTTCGTCGCGTGGGGAGTCCGGCGTTGGCCCTAAGCATTATTGATATTGATATTGTAAACAGTATATAGATGTATATACACACGTCTCAATTTGATAGTGTTTTTATTTAATTTTTATATATTTCTTTTACACGACCCCACAAGCTTTCAGCTTTTACATTAATCGTGTTTAAATAAAGGTTATCTATCTATCTATCTAGTGACAGAAGAAGTCCTAGCCCATTCTACGAGTGTGAAATGAAGCTCGTTCTCTATCACAATAACATGCACAGACTCTGTTGTTTGAGAAAGTGCTGATTCAAGCTTTCATCAGACTTAATGATGTCCTCCAGCACTCTATAAATGGAAAAAAATACATTAAAAAGCCTTAACTTCTGAGTGCTTCCTCAAACAAACTTTGCTGTGTGGTCCGTTGGAGGAGTTGATGATGTCAGCAAAAGGGTGGGTTAAATAAGTTGAGCCCTCGGTTGAAATTTCCATGACAACAGTTATTGCCTTTGTTTTAGGGGGGGTGGGGGTTGTGTTCAGTCTAAAGTAGCTAAAAAGTCACTTTTAAATCCTCAGCAGGACAAGGGTTAACATTAATTTCTATTCACAAAGTTTTACATGTACGTCACATAACAACGAGAAAATGCTTTCAACATGGTTTAAAACAGAATGTACAAATAAAGGTTTTATTCTTTTCCGGTCCACTGAATCGCGCGCTCTGGTTGGCTGGCGACCCTATTCCAAAGTTTTTCAAAAACAACGTTTCTGACGTGTTTTTACGTAAACGTACCCTATAATAAAACACGTATCGAACGCCTTAAAAAAAGGAAGAAAAACTGCAGAAAATTGCCAGTGATTTGAGTGAAACAAAGAACGCTCAAGACTAACAAATGTATCGCTTCTTGCTCGAGTGCGCAACTGAATTAACGAAAGCAAGTACAATAAATTGAATTGATAAGGAAAACAACAACGTTAGTCGGCCTTAGTCGGTCCGTATAGAGAAAAAAACTTTACCCTCGATCTTGAAAACGACGGCCGAGGGTCGTTGTCAAGAACTCTGGCAAAGTTTGTCTCCATACAGACCTCCAGGCCGGTAGATAACATATTTATCCTATCGACTCTATCGGTAGTAATTGTACAGTAGGAAACACTAGCATTAAGCACGCTAATCCTAGGATTGAGGTTAGCTATAACTTAAAGTGCACCTAACGTTTATTTTGTTATCATCAATATTGATTCTACATCAATTTTTGAGTACTTCTGTGAAGAACGTTTTGGTTTACAGAGAATATTCTATGTTCTACGTTTGTTTGAAATCGTGAAAGTGTGACCTTTCCTGACCCATGACCGCGTAAGAAAAAGGTTGACGTCATCTCATTAATGCATTATTCTCAATGGCGTCTTTCTATCACAACAACATCACGGATATATAGAGAATATACACTGTTTGCGAGTTGTTAGTAAAGGGAAAACTCATTTTAGTCAACATGTTAAGTATTTATTCAAATTATTGCAAAGTCGAATTAATGAGATGACGTCGACCCAGGCTTTTACTTGCGCGGTCATGGGTCAGGAAAACAAGCGTAGAACATAGATTATTCTCTGTAAACCAAAACTTTATTCACAGAAGTACTCAAAACGTGATGTAAAATCGATATTGATGATAACAAAATAAACGTTAGGTGCACTTTAAGGAATGGTAGGAATCCTGTAGAATCATACACAAGTAATAGTTATGTTATATATTTCGTAGTAGGTCCGATAAGTTTTGAAAATGTTGCTGAATTCACTCGAGTTCTTCTTGGGCAATTACCACTCACAAGTTCTTCAGCATGCATTTATGTCGTTGAAAAAAACATCTCAGTCCTGTGTGTTCCATATCAACATTTTACACTGTCTACCATTAGTAAAGTACCATATGAATATGATGATAATATAACACATACCATCAACAAACAAACAAACTTATGCAATCTTACCAAACTAAAACAACTACAGTCAGATTTTTTCAATGTGTCAAATGACCCAAATCACATTTTTCTATGGGACAAAGTAACCATTTGTTCACAAGGGCCCTGTTTGTGATAGAAGTATGCATCCTATGGCCCCAAGTATTTCATGATAATGAGTCATTCCTGAAACTGTTGCGCCAGCCCCGGCCAGAACCCTCGACCTTATTCATAAGGCATCAAAGCGAGGCAAATTGTGCCAGCTGTCACAGGAAGAGAAAATCTACACTCAATTAAAAGAACACAACACTGTGGTACAACAGAAACTAAGACATTTCTGACTGACTCCAATGTTGCGCTCTTTGGGACAACTGGGCTCGCTCTGATTCCCGCGCAGGCATTCTGGAGTACTATCCCAACAAAAACAGATGCTAGAAATGAAGTGCAAATATTCCACTCACCACAGGTTGAAGATTTAGCCGAGACCTTTTTCACGTGCGTGGTCTCTTTGATGAGCCGCTGGTTTGTCATGCCCACCTGACCGGTTATGTCATCAATAATTTCTGTCAAAAAACAGGATGGAATACAATAGCAGCAGCAACTAAACCTCTTCCTTTTAAAGGGACTGTGTCATGGTGAGAGACCATTACATTTAGATGTCCGGGCCGGACACGGTCATTATCAGCGAATCTCATATGAACTGACGAACCTCGTGCACACGTGGGATGGTTAAGATCAAAGCAAATATTCAAAAATAACTAATAAACTGTGTAAATATACAGTATTCAAGTAAATAATGAAAATACTTTCAATCAAGCATTGAAGGGGGAGGTTTAACTGTTTTAATCCACCAATCGAACACTGACTCCATACATGCGAAGTACCATGACATAGCCCCTTTAACACAAGAGGCAAATATATAATAATAATAATAACTTTATTAACGTGTCAATCTTATAGCTGACCACAAGTAGTCTACTAATCGGGGACACTAGTTAAAATACACCTAATATATATCTAGGAACGCTATTAACATTTACAAATATATGAGTAAGAAATATAATACGATCAGCATAATATAGCACGATTTAGTGTTAAACAGAATAAAATCTTACATAATGATAGTTTGAGATAAAATGATTAAAATAACACAATGGTTCCTGCAAGGGCTAATTACCTCCCATATGTGTATATATATAAATATGTAACTAAGTTTAAAATTTGTCAAGGTTATCTATAAATACTCTATTTACAGTCAATGATTAAAATAACTATCTTATCACTGATCACTCGCACTTTCCCACCCTCATTATGTAAACATTTAATTATTTTAGCTATTGCAAAGAAAACAATTCTTGCAAGAGTCGCTGGCTGCCAGACTAGTTAGATCTCTTTTTCTAATATTACTTTTGAAACTTTGTAGCGTTGGTAAGTTTCTCTCTTTCGAGCTAAGCTTGGACCACAAACAAGGGCCAAAGTACCTAAGTGCATGCTTTCCATATTTTACAGTTTTAAAACTTGGAATATAAAAGTCTGAATTTCTAAGGTTGTAAGATGATGGTGATGATTTAAAAAGTTCCATAATGTTTTTAGGTTGCAGATTGTACTTAGTCTTATACATAAAAATTGCTATATCCTGCAAGCGTTTGTTGTAAAGGCTCGTCATCTTAGCTCGCTTTAGAAGTTCATCGTATGTCGAGTTCCAGTCACAGAATACTGCTCTTAGTCCTCTCTCGTTTACTCGTTCCAGTTTTTTCTGATCACTCGCTCTGCAGAAGTGCCAAACAAGGCCACAGTAAGTCAAATGGGGCAAGACTGCAGATTTGTAAATTTGCAATTTTGCCTCAATTGGTATTAGTTTTCTTAGTCTCATCAATACGCCAATCTGTCTACTGGTCTTGTTGCAAATCGTGGAAATGTGTGTTGTGAAATTAAGTTCTTTGTCTAAAATGACCCCTAGTAATTTGATCTCCTCTGCATTCCTGATTCTTTGATTGTCAATATCTACGTCTGACAGATCTCGTTTACTCTTATCCATGATCATCACTTGATACTTGCTTAGATTGCCCTCTAAGTAATTAGATTTGTACCATTCAGATGTTGTTTTCCCGTCATTCTGCAATGTTTTTACTGCATTTTCGACTTTATGGTGCGAGAAGTAGAGTTGGTGGTCATCTGCATACATCGATAACTGAGATTTCTTTTCACAGTAAAATAGATCATTCTGATAAATGTTCCATAACATCGGTCCAAGAGCCGATCCTTGAGGGCAACCCCTATTTATTGGTTTCCATTCACTGGTGACGTTTCCCAGTCTGGTTCTGTTTTTGCGATCCTTAAAATATGAATGCAGGAGAGTTACAGAGCTGTCCGATACTCCATAGGCTTTAAGCTTCGATAATAATAAAGGGGGGTACATCGAATCGAAGGCTTTACTCATGTCCGTCGATAGAATGCCCACAGCTTGTCCATTATCAGTTGCTTGCTTCCAATCTTCAACCATTCGTACGATTGTGGTCTCGCAGCTATATTGTTTTCGGTAGGCTGACATGAAGGGATCAAACATTATTTCTGATAGCTCACTCAGTTGTTTGCATAGGAGTTGTTCGAATATTTTATCAATTGTGATCAGTATGGTAACTGGTCTGTAGTTTGCTTTGTCGAGCGAGTCTTCTTTCTTGAACACTGGAATCCATTCCCCTTTCTTCTAAGCCTTCCCACAAAATAAATTGAATTGAAAGTAATATTAGCCATTTTGGAGTTGAGGAAGGGATTGGGACCAAGTGAAAAATCAATCTGAAAAAGAAATGAAGTCCATCACATGACAGATCACACTAAAATGAGTTTACTGAGATTGAGGAAGATTAGGTTTATAATAAAAATGTGGTGAGATTTCCAAAACCGGGAAAATAATAGAGAATGTATATATGGCTTTAATAGGAGGACAGTGTCCCTCAAAACCATACATTCTCTGACCTATTGCAAGTTGCGATTTTTGACAGCTTGCTATTCAGTTCGTATTCAGGATGAACATTTCGAGAATGTCCTCAACCGCCCCTTCAGTATCAACGAGGTAGCAATTGCCCGTCTACTGCAGGTCGATATGAATTGGTCATTAGCTGACCTCCCCCTGACCTCCTCTGAGATTGAGAAGGCAGTTCAGCTCCTGTCAAGGCACTAAGACTGGATGCCATTCCGGTGGAGATTTACAAGGCCCCTGACTAGTCGCCAAACTCACTGAACTGTTCCAGAAGAAATGTACACAGGAAGAAATCCCACAGGACTTTAAGGATGCCTCGACTGTTCGCCTGTTCAAGAGGAAGGGAAATACACAGCTGTGCGACAATCACCGTGGAATATCCCTTCTGTTCATCGCCGGTAAGATTCTTGCGAGTGTCCTGCTCAATCGCCTGTCAGACCACCTGGAACAGGACCTCCTCCCAGAAAGTCAGTGCGGTTTCAGTGCAGGGCGTGGCACAGTCGACATGGTCTTCGCAGCACGGCAACTCAACCACATCAGCCCTAATCCAAATGTGTGATGAATGGCTTGAAAACATAGATAACGGCAAGTTAACAGGGGTCGTGTTTCCCGATATTTGTAAAGCCTTTGATTCAATTAATCATCTGATTTTACTAAACAAAATGAAGCACTATGGGATTTCTGGCTTGGAACTAGAATGGTTTCATTCCTATCTTACTGACAGAAAGCAACAATGTTTTATAAATGGATCGATGTCCATACCAAGGGAGGTTCTTTGTGGAGTTCTACAGTGTTCAATCCTCGGTCCCCTACTGTTATTATTGTACATTAATGATCTATCAAACTGTCTCAAGTCGACAACCCCTTGCTTATACGCAGATGATACTAAAAAAATTTGCATCTTCCCATGACTCGGGAGAGCTCATTACAAATCTAAATGCCGATCTCGATAACTTATGTAACTGGCTTTCGGCAAATAAGTTGCAATTCCATTCATCCAAAACAAAGTTTATGTTTCTTGGGTCTACATATAATCTCAGTAACAAAACTTGCGACCTCCCTGTTTCTATTGATAACGTGAAAATTTCCAGGACAAATTTATATAAATGCTTAGGTGTTGAAATTGATGAAAAACTAAACTGGGAAAATCATATCGAAACAATATGCAAAAAGGTCAGCGCGGGCATTGGCGCTATTAGGCGAATCAAACCGTTTGTTCCACTTGATTCCCTTGAAACAATTTATAAGGCCTTAATTCAGCCTTATTTCGATTACTGTTCCTCTTTGTGGGATAACTGTGGAAAGTATTAAAGATTCCAAGCCCGTGCTGCAAGAGTAATTACTGGTGCCAGCTATGAAATTAGATCTGTTGACATACTCGATGCTCTAAGGCTGGCAAACACTTGATGTAAGGCATGCTTGTACAAAATCTATCTTAATATACAAAATACTTCATGGCTACTCCGCACCCTGCCTTAAAAAATCATTTATAACTCTGAACGATCGTCAGAATAGCTATATACAATTTAAGAAACTATGAAACAAACCTAGCACTTCCAAAGCCTAAAAGAGATTTTTTGAAAAGAAGCTTTAAATATAATGGTGCTATGCTATGGAATACCCTTCCTCGCGAAGCTAAACTAGCGGAATCGCTACAACAATTCAGGAGAGAAATAAAGAAATTGCCTGATGTAGGGTCACGTTGACAGCTCTGTAAGTAGTACATATCAATTTTAAATAACTATTAGTTTTTATAATAAGTAATTTGAATAATACCAACTGAATAGCCTATAAATATTACTTTTTACCTCTCCTTGTAAATATATTTTTAAGTCTGAATATAACTTAGTATAGTTCTAATTAGTTGTAATAGTTTTAACATATTGTAAATATTTCACGCCCCTCGTGGAAACCAGCAGAGTACGTTCTGTTGTTGGGGCCAGCGTGCCTAAATAAAGCTGTATGTATGTATGTAACTCTAGGGAAATGTTAGGAGCAACACCGACATCTCTAGACCACCTTTGTGGACCTCACAAAGGCTTTTGATACGGTGTACCGCGAGGACTGTGGAAGATCATGGCAAAGTTTGGGTGCCCACCAAATTTCATTGCCCCGGTCCACTAGTTCCATGATGGGATGGAGGCGTGCATCATCAATGAGGGAGAGTCTTCAGATGCTTTTAAAGTCACCAACGGCGTGAAGCAAGGCTGCGTGCTTGCTCCCACCCTCTTCAGCATGACGTTTACAGCCGTGCTATCTATGCCTTTCGGGACTCCGAAGATGGTATTGACATTCGGTACCATATGGATGGCAAACTCTTCGATCTACGAAGGCTCCAGGCAATATCAAAGGCGAAGTTGGACAGAGTACGTGACCTGCTGTTTGCAGACGACTGTGCCCTTAATGCAGACTCTGAAGTCAAGACGCAGAAAAGCATGGACATATTCTCTAGTGCTTGTGACAACTTTGGCCTCACTATAAGCATAAAGAAGACCGAAGTGATGTACCAGCCATCCCTCAAGAAATAGTACATTCAACTGTCAAGGTGAACAACCAGATCCTGGAAGCAGTGGAGCAGTTCACTTACCATTAGAGTACTTTATCCAGAGCTGTCCACATCGATGACGAGGTCAACAACAGACTAGCGAAAGCCAGTGTCGCCTTCAGCAGACTCCGCAAGAACATATGGGAGCGAAACGGACTCAGTCTCACAACAAAACTTCAGGTGTACAAGGCAGTCGTGCTGCGTACATTGCCGTCTACGCCTGCGAGACATGGACAGTCTACCAGAGGCACGTGACAACGCTGAATCGTCTCCACCTGACCTGCCTGGGATGCCTCCTGGACATCAAGTGGCAGCAGCAAATTCCAGACACAGAGGTTCTCTCGCGTGCCGAGCTACCCAGCGTAAACACGATGCTGCGAAAAGCCCATTTAAGGGCCCATTGACGTATTTAAATCGGCCGTTGCTAGGGAAGGTTTGCAGCCTCGTAAAACCCGGAAACTTAAAGAGTGCCGTGCAATAATTATTGTCAAGGTGACTCCTATGGTAAAGTCTTGTAGTCTAATGACGTCATCAAGTGACGTCATGATGACGTCATCAAAATCAGAAAATTTCTAAACTCTCCAAAGATTTTTGATCTACTAGTAATTTATGAATATTTTCCGAACCTACGAATTAAGGCGCATAAAACCGAGCATGCGTTTGCCATTAAGACAAAAAAATGAAGATTTTACAACATTTCTCAGTCCAATTTTAAGCTTTTTTGGCGAATGAAAAGCCATACTTTGGCATTTATTGTCGGCTTCCAAAATCCATGCTCGATTTTGTAGAGAACATGGTCAACAACATTTTAACGGGAAAAAGTTTGGTGTTTAGTGAAAGCACGCAAAATGTTTAGGATTTTTAGAATCCGGAAGTGAAGAAATTAACGCATGTTTTGTGGTCGTGAAATAGTCGCAGAACTGCTGTTGCAGTAAAGTCTACAATCATTGGGCGAACAGGATGTGCATTGTCTCGTATTTCCTCCGACAATGGCCAGTTTTGGGGCTTGGTTGAATACTCCAGTCTGCAATGAGCTAGCTTGATTGCCTGCAATGAGCTTCGGACTGTGTGGAGAACATGTGAGGAAAACGAAGAGCCAGTAGAAATCAAGCTAAAATTAGACAACTTTCACTTGAAGTTGAATCTCCTGGTGTTCACAACAGTTTGTTTTCCGACATCAAAAAATACTTTTCAAGGATGAAAACCGACCTGTATTTTAATTAGTTGCACTGAGGTTCAATCACAACTTTACCAGGAACCCGAAAGCATTATCCGGAGATAAAAGTGTGCATGTTTGTGGAAGATTTGCGTTGAAAACCTGCCGGTCGAAAATCACTTGCCCTCTTGAGTGGCCGTACCTTTCTTCGTGTTTTTAGAAGCCATGTTCTCGCTGGAAGCAGCCATTTCAGCTTCTATATCTTTGACAACTATAGATACTATTTACTAGATTTTCTTTCAATCTATCAACAGCGGGCAGAGCTCGGCTACATCTGAGAGTCCAATAAACGTTTGCTTTCCTGACTGATTTCACTCATCATTACTGTGTTGGCGGCGCCGTACGTTTGCCGTTACTTTTTTCGCTTTCTCTAGGTCAATTAGGCGCCTTTCGAGTCATGAACGAATTCTTCAAAATTATCGGATTAAGTTTCTTGTCAAGTATTTTTCATTTTCATTTTCATTTTCCAGCGACAAAAGCACCCGCTATGGCTTGCTCCGACTTTTGAACACTTTACTTCATTCACTCATGAAAACCTTTCAGGTAAACCACAAATAAAACTTACAAACATGTGTAAGTATTAATACTATCGGGTGGCCGGTGGACACGCATACTCAACTAGCCTGAGAAAACAGCCGACTCATATCGCCCGAGTCGGCTGTTTTCTCAGGCTAGCATAAACCGGAAGTCAAAATCACATCTGCTCCTGCGAGCATAGCAACGGTGTTGCATAGCAACGGAATATGTCAATGGGCCCTTAAGGTGGGCTGAACACGTCGTCAGAATGCCCGCCTACCGAAGATCTTCTTTGGTGAACTCGCTGAGGGGAAATGTGCCATCGGTGGTAAGAAAAATCGTTATAAGAATTACCGCACGGCCGGCTAGCTCAGTTGGTAGAGCAGCTCATGTGGTGAGCACCGGTCATGAATGCGGGAGGTTGTGAATTCGAATCCGGCTCCGACGGCGTCCTTGGGCAGCGACGTAAAACCCGTTGGCATTGTCTCCCAATACTAACTTCTCTTCATAAATGGAGGACGTTAAATAACCTGTTGTGCTACTCGTGAAGAGAAGGGGATTGTTGCCCGGTACAACAGCCTGCCCTCCTTTCAAGTACCAACCTCGGTTATATACGCCTCAAGCTTTACCGAGTATTATTCAGAAACAGAAACAAATACGGAAACATGGTAAGGCCTCTCAGCAGATAGAAGCATCTCGCGTGGGCTGCCCACCATGAGCAGAATAGAACAGCACAGGCAGAGGTGAAGCGTGCAGCTCACAAGACCAGAGCAGCCAGTACCTCCATTCCAGGAAGTGAGCATGTATGTCCCACGTGTAACAGTCGATTTCGGGCCCGGACTGGACTGATAAACCCTCTCCGGACCCACAGACACTTGATGTCATGGTCATCATCAAATATTGATGGATGAACAACATTTATCCAAACATTCTCAAACTTGGTAAACTTACTAATTTAAGTGTGATCTTTCTTATGATGGAGTTAATTTCTTAATCAGATTATTACTTTTCACTCGGTCCCATTCATTTCCTCAACTCCAAAATAGCTAATAGTGACATTTTCTTACCACTTTGAGCATCCACCTCATCACCAATAGCATGTCCAATCATCTTTTGTCTTTGAATGATTCCAGAAAGTGCTTCTAATCCACGGTCTTGTTCTGTCAATAAATATCACTATTATCATCATCATTATTATCAGCCATAATTATACCAGAGAAATACCAGCTGACGATTACACAGTAAGACGGTTCAGTAACTCCTCCATGTGTAACCTCAGCCAGCAATGCACGCGTTTCTAGTGGTTTTCCCCGCTTGCGTGGACGCTCGTGAATGAATTTCTCCTTTTTGTCCTCGCGCCATTCTTCCCTCGTCCAAACATATTGCGGTTTCCCAAATAAAACGCCTGCATTGAGTGTAACCTACATAATAGCTACATGCACCGAGAATTCGCAAGCAACTCTCAGCCAATCAAAATCGAGATGACTAAAATTAATCGTATGTAAGTATATATATTCAATATTCCAACTTCGTGCACAGTACAAAATCCAAGCAGGTGATTGGCTAATGACCAGGGCTCAAAATTAACGGGGCAAGGGGCAAAATGCTACCAGATTTCCTCCTCCGTTTTCCCCGAGAATATCTGTTCTAGGGGCAATTTTGCTAGTACAACTTTCCCAAATTTGAATTCGAAGTAAGTTATTTAAAAAAAACTTATTTGTTTTTTTCTTGTTGGCGACTTTGCAGTCTGGGGTGAGCGTGGATTCGTGGAAACATATCGCGTGGTACCCCTCAAAAATGTTCCTTGCGGGTTAGGTCAATGCAACATGAGCTTCGCGCACGCCGTTTTGGATTTCTACGATGTGGCGATATGTAAGGAGAGTTTCTGTTTCTTCGAAGGATGTTTCAGGCCACCCACAGTCAACTGGAAGTAACACAGAAAGTAATGACAGTAATAACACGGAAGGCAATGCCAGTAATGTTGTTTCAGTGACAACTGCAAAGCAGATTAAAGTCAGCACTGTTGAAAGTAGGAAAAAGTTAAGACAGACATCTCATGAGGGAAATTATTAGTATCAACCTTCACTGCTTTTTCTGTATCAGAGAACTTTTGCCCCTAAAAATGAGTTCTAGGGGCAGGTTTGCCCCCCATCTCTTACTCTTAAATTCGAGCCCTGCTAATGACAGTGCATTATTGGTGACCATAGCATGCTGTACGCTCACTTGGAATATTAAGAGGGTTAGCAACTTTATGTTTGTGTTTTATTGACAAAATAATACAGGCACTTGTTGACACAGTACTATAAACTAAACAAATCATACCGCATTTGGACTTTGGCCTCAAGCAGTATTCATTATCTTTTGTTTGTCTATTACAGTCGGCGCATGTCTGTATTTGTGAATAAAACACACACGTCTCTAACCCTTAGCACTGAGGAGCTTCAAGTAAGCTTGTTTTCAACGTGCATGTGCATTCTGAGATCACATTGACAGTTAGGATGTTTTTTGAGGAGGGAGGAAAAACAAAGAAGCTGGAGAAAAAACCCTTGCAGCACGGATGAGATACTAGCTGGTGGTGGTGGAGAATGTTCCACCACCACCGACTCCTCCACCACCGAGGGAGTACATTTGCATTCATAAAAAGAGGAACTGCATGATCTCTTGACTTTGCAAAGTAGATTAACAGTAAAGCTCATTTTTGGAGAATTACGAGTTTATTTAAATTCCCTCCACACCTCCCTCTCCACCGCCTCCTCCTTCACCTCTGTCACCTCTACCACCTCCTCCTCCACCTCCACCACCCCACCACCTCCTACTCCTTCTCCACGACCTCCTCCTTCACCTCTTCCACCTCCTCCTCCACTACCTCCTCCTTGACCTCTGCCACCTCCTCTTCCACCACCACCTCCTCCTTCACCTCCATCTCCACCACCTCCTTCTCCTCCTCCACCACCTCCTCCTTCACCTCTGCCACCTCCTCCTCCATCTCCACCACCTCCTTCTCCTTCTCATCCTCCACCACCTCCTCCTTCACCTCTGCCACCTCCTCCTCCAACTCCACCACCTCCTCCACCTCCTTCTTCTCTGCCACCACCTTCTCCACATCCATCTCCTTCTCCTCGTCCAAGACCTCCTCCTTCACCTCTGCCACCTCCTCCTTCTCTACCACCTCCTCCTTCACCTCTGCCACCTCCTCCTTCACCTCTGCCACCTCCATCACCTCCATCTCCTCCTCCACCACCTCCTCCTTCACCTCCAAGTCCACCACCTCCTTCTCCTCCCCACCACCTCCTCCTTCACCTCTGCCACCTTCTCCTCCTCCACAACCTCCTTCTGCACCTCTGCCACCTCCTCCTCCACCTCCACCTACTTCTCCTCCACCACCACCTCCTCCACCTCCTCTTTACTATTATCATTCTATAACAAGGCACTGTTCCTTAAACACATCACAACTTCACCTGCAATAACCTGCTGCTGCTGGTTTCGCATGTCACCAACAGACATGTCGTCAGTATCTACTGTAGGTGGTGAACCAAATGGATTGGTATCCCTTCCACCAGACAGCAAGGCATCCCTACAATAAAGTTGTACAGTGTTGAGTTTACAGGAATTCATGTAGAGTGATCAGAAAGGTAAGGGACTAATTAGAACAGTTATAAATTATTACTTTATGTAAATCTGATACGGATTCATCCTGATTTACAGAAACTTTTGCTTCGATCTACTCAGCCAAAATACATGTAGGTCATATCACCAAAATAACTGAAAAACACAACTCTATACATCTAGACATTTGATAAGCCATATACAGAATTCATGTTCATGCTTTATAGAATTTACAAACTCGAGCTGGATCCAATAAAGCACAACTGTCTACTCATTCTGTATCTATTACTTGTACTATTCATTAATAATTCATAAGGGTGCCAACCAATCTAAATGCAGTATTCAAGTCACAAGGATACCCCTGTAAATCCAATACAAAATAATTGTAGTTAGCTCTGTATCAAATGTCGGATACAGAATACTAAATAAGCTACATGTAACTAGAATCCTGTATCAAATGATACAGACTACTAACTTACAGTAACTACAATGCAGTATATGCTAACATCAGTATGAGGGAGGTCTTGCAATGGATCACTGGCTTCCCCCTCAGGCCAGGGTAAAATGACAATTAATTAAGGTAAAACTCCTGTCTTGATGCTTACAGACTGTCTCTCCATTATAGTACAAATGTACTTGTTTCATCAACATTTCAGACTTTTTTCAATTTTATGTAGTTCATAACTATAATAAGTACATGTATGTACGTTACAATATATGTATTTGCATCCGAATTGTATATATCCAATACAATTTGGTCTCTCACTATTAAGACTAGGGCTGAATAGGGTTCACAGGTAAACACAATTAGTTCTCACTAATTTAGGGTTAGCTAGGGATCCCAGGTAAACAACTACTTTTTGCTTGCTTTATCACACTTTTTATAACTTTTAATTTTAAATAAAACTCATTTTGAAGACATCATGTACCCTGCGAGCAGAGCCTTCTTTCCTCTGGTTTTCTTAATCAATAAAGAAAAGAAGGCTTTGCTTGCAGAGTAGACATCGTGTTACCCTGGTTGTGGTAGTCCTTTTATAAACCAGTTTTAAAAGTTTGACCTGATTTTGAAATTTTGTCCTTAAGTTTTAAAATGTTGGACTGGTTTAAAAAAATAATGTTCAAACCACAACATATACACAAAGGGAGATTATCTACACAATTCACATAGAGTTGGGACTACATGTATACACATGGGACTCTATGGTACAAATGTGATGCATTGAAAACATACCTCCCAAAATCGCTACTGGTAGTTTCTTGGTTAAATGCAGAGGAGAGTTGCTTTTCTCTGCAGAAAATATAACATAAGTTATATGATATCTTATACTTCAGTTACTGACTTGGAAATTTAAGGGGGCCATGGCAGGAGTTTTAATAGAAATGAAGGACTAGCACTTGAAATGTCAGCTGCTACTCGCTTTCCATGGTGGTTAGTATACCTCAATCGACCTTAGATGATTATACCAGTGTTTATCTTCCCTGCTGACGGAGACCAACACTATACATGTAGTTTTTACAGGAACTAGTGACCCATCATTTCAATAGAACCAGCCAGTTACTGCCAGAGTTCTGGTGGCAACTTGGTCTCATACTGCTGGCTACTTCTTCTGCAGGTTACCTACTTCATTTTGCAAACTGATTCCTACTTTCAAAACTACTTAAATCCATGGGGGAGGGGGGGGACAGGTATGCAGCTCTAAATTAAGAACTGGACAAGAATATGTCACAACACTGTACATGTACATTGTATGCAAATACTCAAGTAAAGTTTACTCATGTTCATGAAAAACTACCGTCCAGGAGGTCCAAATGAAGAAAAACTTTGCCAGTGGCTTGAAAATGGCATAAGGCCACAGGCCGAATGCCATTTTCAAGACCTGCAATATATATATGGCATATTTAGTTTTTTTGGTACAAACCAACCAAGGCTGGTAAATAACTTTTTTCTAAATTTCGCCTTAAGTATCAATTTATTTTATTTTATGTGCTTTTGTTAATTCAATTGCATGCTCGTACAAAAGCAATACATGCACATTTGTCAGTCTTGAGCATGCCCTCTTTATTTCACTCAATTCACTGGCAATTTTCTGCAGTTTTGCCCCTTTTTCCGAGGCTTTCAATACAAGATGTTCAATGCCCTGGTATGTTTACCTAAGAATCTCATCAAACACTTTGATTTGAAAACTTTGGGATAAGTGGATCTGGATGAGAAAAAACCTGACTGGGTCACCAGCCAATCAGAGTGTGTGATTTCAGTGGATTCCAGACTGGGAAAAAATAAGGTACCATACTTCTTCATGTATAAACATCACCCCTAACAATAATAATATGGATGTGCATGTACATGTACATTTGTATGGTAATTAACAAACACAAATAATAATAGTTTATTAAATGTACTTACTTTGTTATGAGTTGGTCAAGCATATTTTGTCTTCGATCAACTTCTCTCTCTGTACTGTTCATTTGTCAAGAAGATTTAACAAACATGAGACTGCTGATGCCAATCAAACTCAGGATGATACCTCTTAACATTCAATTATGTATGGTATTTATTATACATGTATATCTCACACCATATACTATCATACTAAAGGAGGTTAGTTCTTGGATGGGTGACTGCCTGGGAATGGCTTCATAATGTTGCTGCAGTTACATACACACATTAGCATGTGACAATTTCTCATTGTTATGTCCTGATGTATTAAAACATATTTTTTTATCTAAAGCATGTGTGTGATTTTGTAAGTTTAATTTAGTATTAATCCTTGCTGTGATTCCTGGGTTGCTTTTGAGCCTTCTGAACTTTGTATTTCGCAGTACTCAAACTCAGTCATTGATAGAAAACATTGTGAATACTATCTAAAGAGAAAAATATGCAAAATAATTAAGCCACAATGACAGAATATAAAACCAGGGATGTATTTTGAGGCCAGGAGCTGGAAAAATACCCATCTGTGAAGATTTCCCCGGCTGTAAAAGTTGTAGGCAAGTCTTTCTAGATATCTTGACATGTACATGTAGTTATACCAATTGTAAACTCTATATACTGCTATGCTACACACCCGCCTATGCTTATTTTCCATCTGAGATAAATTCCACTTAGTCCTTGAAACCCCAAATTTAAAGTAATGGGACAAAATGTAAGAAAAAGAAAACGAATCCTTTGGTAGAAAGAGCTAAACAAAGAGCTTTTAGTCTAATGTGCAAAATATGAGATGATTGCGTATGCATGTCATTTATTTTAGTCAATTAACAACGTGTCCTGATGTCTTATGACCAACACTTTCAATATTCCACAGCCTACTTACATACCTTTGTACACTAGAATGAAAAGGTTTGTGCATTCCCAAAAAATATAATATATTTATATTAATGGTAAAAACCATGAAGGAATTTCTCTAGTAAAAATGATGCAATTTGAATGTTTTGCATGTGTGATAATTTATGGTTTGCATGATATATATTCACCCTACTGAATAATAGTTACAACTGGTAGCAGGCTAATCATTTAGGTACTAAACAATTTCATGAAATGCAAAGGATACATATGATAAGAGGAAGAAGCCCTTAGCAATGCTTGTTTTAAGCTGTTCACATCACGGCTGAAGTTCTTCAACATTAGCCTGACATCTGTCTGGACCTAAAATAATTTTAAAACAGAAAGTACAGTCATATACATGTCTACTATTTTTCAACTCCTATGAAAATCTAATACTGGCCAATTGTTGTTCAAAAGAAGTCACAAGAGGTGTCCAGCTAAAAGAGTTGCATGTCCACAAAATTATTATAGAGTTCAACTGCAAAAGGGACTGTCAACATGCTTACAGTGTAACTATACTGAAACCAGGGCCACTTAGACAACAAGAACCAATCACATTGCACTTAGACAACAAGAACCAATCACATTGCACTTAGACAACAAGAACCAATCACATTGCACTTAGACAAGGAGAACCAATGACATTGCACTTAGACAACAAGAACCAATCACATTGCACTTAAAACAACAAGAACCAATCACATTGCACTTAAAACAACAAGAACCAATCACATTGCACTTAGACAACTTGGAGAACCAATCACATTGCAGAATGTCAACAAAGCATTTCAACTTATGGTTATCTGAGCATTAACAGTATCGAGTAGAAGATAAGATAAATATTTTAGCATCTTTCTTGAGCTTCAATCCAATAAAAGGCAAATTTTGTGTATGGTTTCAGTAGTCGCACTGTAATTCCCAGTGGATGTTTATAGTCGGGGAGCTGAGGTCGAAAAATAGAGGTTTCGTTCAAGCGAGACCACAGTAAAGGTTTGACACCGGATTATGGTAGAATAGAACCTACTGAACAATGCTAGGTACTTCGTAGAGTTGAATTGTGGTATAAGTTTCGAGTTATTAGGCCATGTTTTGTTACGTAATCTACGTTTTAGCATGGAAACGAGGCTAATCAAATAATTCGCTTTAACCTGGCTAATTCTTTATAAAAATAGGCAAAAACACTGACAAAGGTAACTTGTCAATATTATGATTGATTATCGCTATTGATAAACATCAAAAGGTGTCACGTGACTTGTCACATGATTTTCTGGAAGCCAGAAACCTGGTAGAAATCGAAAAAAAGTGATACATGAAATATTCTGTCACAGAACGGCCCAATGAAACGGCTTATACTTTGAATTTTGGAATAACATTGCTTTCTACATATTGCTACGTATTAATTAGGTATTTTAAAACTCTCAAATGGTTATATTACGTTTTTATAGGCAAATGCACGTCAACATGAAAACGAGGCTATGTTCAATCAGCTATAAATTGCATTGGCTATGTGTATGAAACTAAAATAATACTGAGAAAGTGAGTACCTGTAATGATAAAGTGTGTCAGCGAACTTTAAGGGAGTCACGTACATGTAAGTACCAGAGATGTCTATTTGCTAGCATCAAAAGAAAACCTAATACATGTATGATATTCGCCAGCCTCGTTATTGGGTTGATCCAGATCAAGGCTCTAGATATCCAACATGGCAGCCTCCATGGCCACTTCTCTATGTTGTCTGTAAGTATGGCAAATTCATATTCAATAAGTTCGCTTTTCAATGATTTCTTATTAATAGAGCAAGGCTTTATTATAGATACGTTAATGTACTACAGTATAAAATATATAGAGGATATTACACGGTGGTGAGAAGATATGAAGTTTATCCTCAAGAGTCGAAAACATTTCGTGAAATGCTTTCGACTCGAGAGGATAAACTTCATATCTTCAAACCACTGTGTAATTTTCTTTTTATTATATGGACAATTAAACTGCTCTAAGAACCCTTATCTATTCATTTTACTTACTGTCAGTACAAACTTCTTCGTGATCTTTCTAAGCTGTTCTGGGGAGTTTCATCGGATTTTCTTGTCTCTTCGTTGCAGTTGAGAAAATCTTTAGAGAGTTTTAGATCGTATTTGGCTTTTTGCGCTCAGAATATTCATTGTCATGCAGCTCATTTAAGCTGTTTACATATTCCTCTGTGATTTTCACAAACCTACCGCCATCTTTGTAGTTGAGAAGGTGGCAAACGTGATGTCATCGATATTTTCACTAGTGAGGATATGGAAAATATGCTGCTCAGTACCTGGATGTGTAGTTTCGTATGAGTTCTACGAGTGGTTTATTTCTCTGTCAGTAAAACACTATCGTCCATATAATAAAAAGAAATATTTTATCTATTACCAAATATTTATTTTTGAACATGGTTTTTGTTTCATTACTCAGGTGTTTACGCTTTCTACATTTTGTGACATACGATTAAATACTTTTAACTACTAATGAAGGATTATTCTATCGGTACGAATTGTACGAACGACTGTACGAATTACTATTTAGCTCTAAACACCCTAAACCCTGGTGGAGGGTTAGGGTTAGGTTTGTAGTCAGGGTTAGGTATCATCGTTGTACGAATATGACGTCACCGTACGAATCGTACAATTCGTACCAAAGTAATAATTATGTTACTTATATAGAGATAGGTCCGCTAATATCAGTTATTTTATATTAGTTTCGATGGATAGTGAAGAGAGGACTGAAAGCACTAATCAAGGGATCAGCATCCCCCTTCCACCAGGGGCTAAGAAAAGAAGGTTAACGGTATTCACAAAATGTATAATTTGTCAGTGTGATCGTATTAATGGAACATTAAGAAAGGCAAAGGAGTCATCAGTTGCAAATCTCATATCCGCCCTAACATTACGCCAGGATGGGGTTTACAGTAGGCTATCTCCATATATAATAGACCTGAGCAGTTAATGAGATAGTCTGGCACTCTTCTTGCTACTCGATATACACAAGCCAACAAAATGTTAGATATGCCACAAGCTCTAAAGAGTTTGAATCTTATGTGGCTGCAGATAGAAGGGGCGAGAATGTAGAGGAAACGAGTTCGTCAATCAGCCAGATGTCTCGATCTATATTCACACCTACTGATTGGGCAAAATGCTTATTTTGCAACAAAATGCAAAATGTGTGCACGTTTGAGGCTTGTAAAACGATAAAGCAGGCTGCAGAAGCTAAATGTGATGAAGTACTGCTCCATGTACTCCGAGGCGTGAATAATGATCTTGTGTCAGCAGAAGCGAAATACCATAAGAACTGTTTTGCCTCATATGTGAGCAAATCAAAACTAAAGTACAAGATCCTTAGAGAAAAGGAAGGAGAGTCTGAATGTACGACCAGGTGTTTAAAGAAATGGCCGATCATATCAAAGGAGGCATAGAGGAGGGTAAAGCTTATGATATGATGTCACTTCTCTCGATGTACAGAGGATTCTTACAAAAGAAAGGTATTAATGCGGACAGCTACACCAAGCAGCGCCTACAGCAAAGATTACAACACTACTTCACTGATAGTATTGTTTTTCACCAGCCACTCGACAAAAGCAAGTCCGAACTAGTTTATTCCATGGCCAGTCAGATATCAGTACAAGATATCATTAACGCAGCTGTAAACTTACATCCACCGAAGGTGACATCAAGTTCATCGCCAGAGAAAACAAAGGGCGTAGATCAAACCAAGCATATTGCCCATGCTGCCAACATTATCAAGGCCGAAATCAGGAAATGCGATGGTATCTCCATACGGCCCCTTGATGTCAACAACATCAATCTAGAGTCTGCAAAAGGCATAGTACCTCAAAGTTTGTACTGGTTATTATGCTGGATCATTACTGGTGATGACAATGCCTCATCAAGCTCTTGCAGTAATATGGCCGATGAGAGACGCGTTCTAAGCATTGCTCAAGATCAGACATTATTCACTCTGCATCTAATGCCCGAGTAAAAGTGCCCAAACACGTTAGCCTCGCAATGTCTCTCCATCATCTAACAGCCTCCAAACACTGATTACGCTGTTGAATCGAATGGGTCATTGCTCTTCGTATGATGAAATACAAGGTCCTTGCCAAATCTGAGGAATATGGCACAGTTATTCCCTCAAATATATCCCCTGGTTCATTTGTGCAGGTTGCTGCTGATAACAACGACATTAACGAGGAGACATTAGATGGCAAGAACACAACCCATGCAACTACCATGGTTATTTACCAACGAAAGCCTTTTGGCCCAGCGTCCCAACCAACTGTGCTTGCACATCATGCAGAGAGAAGAAGATCCCTGTGAACACGAGGAAACGTTTACGAAGTACAAGAATGTTATACGCATGGGAGGCGGACCACCGTTACAACATTTTTCGGTGCAATAAGTGATGAGTGGAATAAAGGAGAGAGCAACAACTACACATCAGCAAGCAACATGGACGTAGTTTGGGCATTATTGCAACTGAATCCCTCTAGATTAAACCAGCTGGTGCTCGCAGAAGTCCAAGAGAATCAACCTGTTCCAAGCTTGAGTGGATTTAATTCCATTTCATTTCCAGACATCCCACTGTCAACTACCATTGGTTACTGCCCAATGATACATGGGTCATCTACCGAATTCAGTACTGTGTAATTACAGTGATGAAGCATGTCCAGAAGATCAGTTCAAGTATTGGTCAAGTGGATTCCGTAGTTACGTTTGATCTCGCCATTTATGTTAAGGCCAAACAAATTCAATGGCGGTATCCAGATGAATTCTCTGATACAGTCATACGGATGGGGGAATTCCACACTGCATTGAACTTTCTTTCGCTGATTGGAAAGAAGTACATCAATTCAGGACTCGATGATCTGTTCATAGAGTCAGGCATATATGGTGCTGGATCAACATCTGCTTTAATGAAAGGCAAATCCTACAATTGAGGAGTCCGAGCTCATAAGTTGTCCATGGAAGCGTTGTTTCGTCTCATGTGGAATGCATTTTCCCAGTGGTTTAGCGACACCCGAGAAGATAAGGGATGCATTGATGAGGAGGCCCTGCTGAAAAAGATCAAAGCATGTAGATTTGCAGTCAAACACACAACTAGTGTACCAGAGAGAGTAGAGGAATTGGCTTCTGACATGCAGGAATTAGCATTGATGATCGAAACGTTCAAGAGAGAGGCTCGAACCAAGTCCAAGATGTTCGCATTCTGGGAGGAATATGGTTCTATGGTGAATGCGCTTCTGCAGTTCATTAAGGCAGAAAGAACCGGGAACTGGCATCTGCACCTTTCCGCTAAATCAACTATACCATATTTCTTTGCAATGGATAGACCAAACTACTCCTGTTGGTTGCCAGTCTATCTCGCAGACATGAATCAGCTGGAAGTTAAACATCCACAAGTTCATCAGCAATTTGTCAACGGAAACCATGCCGTAAGCCGTTCCAACCAGCCATTTTCTCAAGTGTGGACTGACATGGCTCTTGAACAGTCCATCAACGCGGATTCCAAATCAAAGGGTGGAATCATCAGCATCACACAGAGCCCAGCTGCACTTGAGAGGTGGTTCCTTACAAGTCATGAGTGTGCGTCAGTTACAACAGCACTCAAGGAAATGTACGCCATTCGGGAGTGTGATAGATTAGGAATGCACAAAGAAGCAGCACCAAACAGGGTAAAACGGGATGAAGATGATAATTATACAGAAACTTGTCACGTTTTACATCTGGCCTGATGACAGACCCTTTTGCACAAGACACAGAATCCCTTGTCAACTTTGCTACAGGCGTGGTTCTGCCTACTGAAGTAGCAGAAAATCTAGTCAACTGCATGGAGAAGGGCCGGGAACAGATGAAGACATTCGTCCACAAGCGACTCGATACTAACGAAGTCAGTTTCTGGGATGCTATACAAAATCTCAAGATCAAGACGTTTAACACGCTAACAAAGAAGGTTCATGTTAAAGCGGCAGATGAGAAATATGTCACAGTCGGTGCCGATAGAGACTTGTTTGGACGGCTTCTAATCGCTGCTAATATTAGACAAATCAATCTCAATGAAGTTTTAAGCTATGAGCTATCCTCAGTACCATTTGCACTTGCACATCCAGATGGTAGCCTAAGAAAGACAAACAAGAGCATCCTCTTCTTGATCATGGAGAGAAATATGTGTCCTTCCAACGCTCGATGGTATGGCTTTGGTACAGATGACAATTTAGGTCTGGTGGTGCAAACAACTTTGGTGAACTGGCAGCTAAATACTACTCCATCATCACAGCTCCACTACATCATAATAACTGCAATCAAGTAGACATTGTCTTCGATCAATACTGGGATAGGTCAATCAAAGCTGGAGAGCGCATAAGACGGGGAGCAACAAGTGCTCTAGAGGTCAAGATCAGCGGTCCATCTACACCAGTTCCTAAGCAATGGGGGAAGTATATAGCGAACCCACAGAACAAAGTAAATCGTTGTGCAAGTTGGGTCAAGAGAAGATGCCACACAACAAGAAACTCGTGATTGGAGGGGGTTTCAAGAATGGAGAAATAGCAGTGTCCATCACAAAAGGTCATTGGGAAACTCTCACACCACTGAAATCTGAACACGAGGAAGCAGACACAAGATTACTGTTACACGCCGAACATGCTGCACACGTTGGAATGAGAGTTATCATCCAGTCACCTGATACTGATGTCTTTGTGTTATGTTCTACCTATTATAGAGATCTGGGCTGTGGGGAATTGTGGTTTCGTACCGGTGTCAAAGATCGACTTCGATACATTCCAGTCCATGACGTATCCCGACCTTGTACGTGAAAAGATGTGCAAAGCTCTTCCAGCCTTCCATGGCCTCACAGGTTGCGACTTGCTATTGCCGGGATCGGAAAGAAGAAGGCATGGGACATTCTCAGTCATAGCCAAGTGCACCAGGAAAGCCTTGCCCTATTAGGAGAACGTCATGCCCTGGATCAAGAAATCGCAACAAAGTGCGCTGCCTTCATCTGCAATTTGTATCCATCACCAAAGAGGAGTACGAGTACAGTTGATGAGTTAAGATACCTGATGTTCTGCCAGAAGAAGCAGAAAAGTGAGATGCTTCCCCCAACTTCAGACAGCCTGAATCTACATTTGAAAAGGGAAAATTACCAAGCCTTTGTTTGGAGGAGTTCCCTTGTCGCCATGCAAGAGCTACATCCAGGATTTTTGAACGGGGGGTGGCTGGCATATATTTTTTGTTTGGGAACATGCAGGGGAGGTGGCTGTCATAGATTTCTTGTTCAGGATCATGCATTGCCTCTGTAAAATGCTGCAATTTGGCCAGTCCAACCACCTCCCCCCCCCCTCCCCCTAAATCCGCCCCTGACCATCTCCGGATTGCCACAGATGTGCAGTAGAAGACAACTGTTTACAAGCAATTCTCATGACAAAGGAGCCGGCACCAAGAAGCATTTCGGGTTGACTACATGCCAATGTGAGAAGTCAGAATGCAGAAGTAACTGTTCCTGTAACAATATTGGACTATCTTGTACAGAGGCTTGTTTTTGTATGGCTGATGAGACGTGCAAAAATCCTCATGGAACATTACTGCAATACTCTAGTGATTCTGAATCTGATTCGGATTGAACAGTTTTCAGTGAGATTAAAAACATTCAGTATACCAGAACTCACAGACAAGCATCCAATTATAAGTAACAAGGGAATTCGGTGGCATTTAGCATGTATTGTTTTTATGATACGTCCTGGAATTACGCGGGGACTGCATACCACATTCAGAAAGTCATATTCCACTAGAATATGCAATAAATTTAAATAAATATCCTTGCGCTTCCGATGATTGTCTTTATTTTAGCATCTTTCTATTCACCAGAAATCATGTCTGATTTGATCACGTGTTTTGCCATATCCCTGGTCACGTGACTCCCTTAAAGTTCGCTGACACACTTTATCATTATAATTACAACAGGTACTCACTTTCTCAGTATTATTTTAGTTTCATACACATAGCCAACGCAATTTATAGCCGATTGAACATAGCCTCGTTTTCATGTTGACGTGCATTTGCCTATAAAAACATAATATAACGGTTTGAGAGTTTTAAAATAACTAATTAATATGTAGCAATATGTAGAAAGCAATGTTATTTCAAAATTCAAAGTATAAGCCGTTTCATTGGGCTGTTCTGTGACAGAATATTTCATGTATCACTTTTTTTCGATTTCTACCAGTTACTGGCTTCCAGAAAATCATGTGACAAATCATGTGACACCTTTTGATGTTTATCAATAGCGATAAACAATCATTACCTTTGTCAGTGTTTTTGCCTATTTTTACAATTAAGAATTAGCCAGGTTAAAGCGGATTATTTGATTAGCCTCGTTTCCATGCTAAAACGTAGATTATGTAACAAAACATGGCCTTAACTCGAAACTTACACCACAATTCAACTCTACGAAGTACCTAGCATTGTTCAGTAGGTTCTATCCTACCATAATCCAGTGTCAAACCTTTACTGTGGTCTGGGTTGAACGAAACCTCTATTTTTCGACCTCAGCTCCCTGACTATTAGGGGGGAGGGAGTCCATGCAAGCATGAACATTAGCGTGGGGCATAACACTAAACCAGTTCTGGTAACGAGATTGGAGCAAAAATGTGGACATTTATGGAGGACGGGGTCTGACCTTAACATCCAGTGGACATTAAGTGGAGCACCCCCCTATTTAGCATGCCCCTATTGGAAATGAGCTCTATGTTTAATTAGGTTAGGGTGAGTACTAAATAAAATTGATGTTACATGTAACTAAGACATGTCAACAGCCCAGGGAGGGGGAAGGGGCTCCCTATATTGAACTGACAGGGTTGCTCAGCACTCCTTTTAGGGGTAAAAAATATTGTGACCATACCTTGTAGCGGATCCTGTTTGCATGAGTTAGTTACGCAACCCAAGTCATACCTTTTAGGGGTTCAGAATTAGAAATGTAAGGTTCTTTTACAATATACACATAAGGAATCACTTCATAATTTTAATTTAGGCATACCTCTTAGGGGTCACTCATTATGGTTTTGAACCTCCTTTAATTTATGCATACCTTTTTGAAAAATGACTGCTGAGCAACAACCCCCCGGGTCAATGGTTGCTAACCTAACCAGTTTTATTTAGAGTGAGCTAACATTAAAACTCAAACTACATAATGAAATCCTGATTGTATAATTTATCTTTCAGTTAGTTCACCTTGGAGTGATTTCCTCCTGATCGACGTAGACTATTCCTCTCATTGATCTTCTCCATAATATCCTGGCCAGATTGCTCCACAGTCTTGTACTGGCTTAGCCTTTACAACAAAACAGTCACCCATTAAACATTAGCTTAGTCTCCTCTGTATGCAACTCCCAGGTAAAAAAAATTGAACAATCTGACCGGGATTCCTGTGGTAGCCTCTTCCATTACACCACAGGAAGCCCAATAAGATGGTTCATTTTGCATATTTATACCTCAGGGAGTTTCCTGCAGAGGAGGCTAACATTAACTTTCATTTACTGTGTGTGAGGTCAGCCTGTTGTGTAAGTTATAAACAGCGTTAGCCCAAGTGTAATGATGTTGGGCCATTAAATAACACAATAAAAATTACAGCATGGGCAAAGGATAAAATATTTGTTTACTTAATTATGACACAATAATAATTTGTAATAATTACAATTACATGTATTGTAAGGAACTGACCATTTGGTATTTTCCTGCTGGGAGGAGGGGGGTTGGTCTGAATTTAAGAAAAAGCCTGCATGAAAGTTGAGACATGATGTGCTGTCAGCAAGGAGCAAGTGATGAGAACCTCTGGTTCCATGTATCAATCTCACTTTCATGTAAAACTGATTGACAGTCCAGATTTTCCAATAAAACACTAATTGGATTTATTCGTAAACCAATCATATGTGAGTGGACAGTCTCTTTATTAGTAGGTGGTGAGGTCCCAAAGTAAGTAAGTAAGTAAGTAACTTTATTTAGGTGTCAATGTATTTAGCTTTGCAACTAATTGGGGACACTAGTCCTACGATTTTACGTCCTTATCCGAGAAGATGTGAAGGTCTAACCGTTTACGGCTGTATTATGTAAAGGCAGCACCTTGTACTCAGTTATTTTAAGACCCTGAGTGTTGGTCCGGCCGGAGTTTGAACCCACGACCTCGGCCGCTTGACAGACTGGAGCTTAACCACTGAGCTAACTGGGAGGCAGTTAAGTGATAAAGCACAACGATAAAGCCAGCGATAAAGCACAACAAATTAATACCCTAACCGCTTGAGCAGATAAGAAAAGGGTTATACATGTAGCTGTATTGTGCCGGGCAGGTTTAAAGTACAGGTCACAATTCACAGGTCAGGTCACAGATCAGTCACTTCTTGTTTACCTGTGAACCCTAGCTCTAGGTGAGTGAGAACCCGTCGTTTACCTGTGAACTCGTCCGATGGTTAGGGTTAGGTTTGTGGTTTGGGTTAGAATTTGTCTTAGAATTAACAACCTGACCTGTGAATTGTGACCTGTACTTTAAACCTGCCGTATTGTGCCAATTAATAAATGACTTCTTGAAAAGAACTCCAGTAAAGAGAAGAGAAGAGAAGAAGTTTGTTGGCTAATCCCGGCCACTAGTAGCAATGAGAACTACAACTTCCCCAGACACATTGCTGTACTCTGGTGGTTAATGCAAGCTCTCTTAAATGAGATTCTGTAATGGAGTTCAGTGGAAAACAATCAGTAATATTAGAAATTTTGGATACTTTACCTACAAATAATCCCACCCTGGGGCAGGCATACTATGTCCTCAACCGGGGGAATTAACAATGATAGGTGCATAATAACAAATAAACATTAATAAATACTTGGTTTAGGATACTCATATCTGTTCCTGTATATACTAATATAGTCGAAGTAATGCAAACCTCGAGAAATGTCAAACGGATCAAATGCTCAAAGCCAAAAGTCGCATGACAAAAATAATCAGACAGTACAGTTGTCATGCTAAATTTTTACTTTTTTGTATCAAAACGTATGAAACTAATAAATACTGTTAGTAATTCTCATACGTTTCAACCCAAATTTCATTTTCTACTTTTGGCTTTGCCATCATCACAAGACACAACTCACAGAGTCTGAGCGATTAAGGTTTTCCTAGAAAATTGATTTGTTCTTACTCAATGGATAAAACTTGAATTAAAAGTATGGTCCCTGTCCTCCATTCTCTTCAATGACGATTAAAATAAGGTCAAATTGTAAGCAATATATATCTTACCAAGAATCGGGCGCCATCTTGGATTCTGTGAATTTTTAGCTTCCGGTTTGTTTAAATCCAGTCCCCGTCGGACCTTCCGAATGATTCCCGAGTACGACCCGAGTACCGGTATTTTATGCTAATTTAACTAATTTAAAAAGCTAAAAATATATTATAAAAAAAATTATATCATGGCTATCACTAAAATGTACAAATATTTCAATAACTATAATATTTTATACACTATGCCACTAAAAATGTAGCCTGGGAAACCAGCCGACTCTTATCGCTCCCCACTCGCGAAAGTGAGGCAGAAAATGCCATACTGATGACGTAGCAGATAGCCGTTTCACGATGCATAAATTAGATGCAATTCTCAGAAGATATATTAAACTACCGAGGCTGCTCGTTTGCTTGGCAGTGGGTCACCGTCATGGACAACCATGAAATTCAAGCCTATTTAGCGTGTGCCGGTGCTGTTGTTGGCTCCTTTGCAGGCTGAGTTCTTTCAGCGGCTAGTAAAGCGAAATGTCGTACTGTCAAAACATTTACAAGAAAGGTACTGACTACTGTCATAGTTGTTTATATCAGTAAACCTACATATACTGAGCTATCACAAAACACTGGATGAGTTGTTGTTGCGGCGGATAAATCGTTCAGACAGTGAATCTGGACTATGAATAAACATAATTACATGATGTAAGTGTGCTATGAATCACGAACCAAGTGTGATATGAATCAATCAATCACCCAAGCAAACGGGCAGCCTCGGTAGAATAACCGCTGCATTCTGTAGCTAACCTACCTGGGGGGGGGGGGGGACTCCTGTTTGTGACGTATTATCATTCTGGGCCCGCCTTCCAACATTAGACGAAAATAGAATCGCAAAGCAAGCCTACTTAGATATGCTAAGTCACACAAATTCGAAGAACTGGGCAATGCAAATTAAAGCTATATTATTTCAGAATGGCTTTGGCTATTGCTGGGAATCCCAACAAGATGCCGTTATTGATGATAACGAGATCAAGCGGTTTTATAAATATACCAAACAAAGACTAGAGGATATTGAAACTCAAGACTGGAGATCAAGCATCTTCGATGATGAATCCAGATCAGTGGGAGGAAATAAATTAAGAACATTTCGTGAGTTCAAAACAGAATATAAACTCGAAGATTATTTATTGGAAGTTAAAAATATAGATCATCGCAGAGCACTAACTAAGTTAAGAATAAGCGACCATATTTTACAAATTGAAAGAGGCCGTTATAACAGAGTTTATGTGAGTCCTGAATTGAGAATATGCCCACATTGTCAAATTATGGAAAACGAAGAACATTTTTTATCTAAATGTCAATTATATTCTGATCTGAGAAACTCTCTTTTTCAAGATATAAACAAAAAAATAACAAACTATAAAGATTTAATCGCACCAAAAAAACATAAGCCAGAAATAGCAAAATACATCTATGAATGTTTTAAAGTTAGGCAAACCATCCTTGTATAGAATATTGGAGAAGCATGCCTATGTACAGTCTGTCGCTTGGCACTCTAATAAAATATGTCTTCTCTTCTTCTTCTTCTCTTCTATGTGCCGCCCGGGTGGGTCAGGGTTTTGAGCTCAGTTTGGGCAGGTAGGGTCAGGGTTTTTGACCTGATTTGGGCAGTTCAGGGTAAGGATTTGAGTATAATTTGGGTGCAGTCAGGGTCGGGGTTCAGTATTTTTTAGGCAGTTCATTTTTTTTAGCTACTATGTCAAAAAAAGACATTCTGTTGCCGCATTTTGATCGCCTACCCACATGCAAGCACTGAGGTTCCCATACATCGTGACGCCGCTAATTCGTACTTCAGTACAAGTTTATCTATGTACTTCATCTGCTGATTTGTTTACCCAATGCCACGTCCCGACTTGAAATGTTCCGTTTTTGCATGAAATCCCGGTACGCGGTACTGACCGGCCAGGATATATATCCGACCGTGTTTTGAAAACAATTTAAAGAAGGGGCAATCAGGTTTTTTTTTTCCCAAAAGGGGGCAATCAGGGTTTTGGAGCTTGGATTGGGTCAAACAGGGTCAGGGTTTGAGCCTCTTGGCCTCACATACATACCCATTTTTCATGTAAGTACCCCCCCCCCCCCCCCCCCCGGGCTAACCTCTTCGGCTACTGACCTGACAAAAGAAAAAGAGCTGGCTTGAAAAGTGGCCTGCTGTGCTGTGTGTAGGTTTTGAAATTATAAACAACTATTATGTTTTGACAGTCGTAGGACAAATTCTCTTGACCGGGCCGAGCCGCTGAAAGAACGAAGCAATACAATACAATACAATACAATACAATACAATAGTTTATTAGCATTCCCATATACATACATGGTATTGCCTAATTAATATACATACAATCACACTGAGATTAGAGAAGAGAAAAAAAATTTATACAGTTCTTTGTAACAAGATATTTCTCCTCTCAAAAGCTTCATATATAAAGTGACTCACTTGTTTGCAAACAAATGGATCGACATTACTAAAGAAAAAAGATATTCGATCTTTCAGGCCGGTCTCGTAATCTCGAAAAACTCTTACAATATTTACTAATTTCTTCAAACATAGACTTCCTTTGGTCGGAATGAGAAACACAGTCGAAAAAGAAATGAGACTCATCCTCTACATCTTTTGATAAACAGCACTCGCAACAACGCTGTTCACGAGGCATTTTCGGTTTTGCGTGTCTACCAGTTTCTATTCTTAATGAATGATTTCCTGTGCGGAACTTAGCGAGCATTCGTCTGTGTTTCGCATTCTTTACCAGGTCATAACATGAATTAATATTTTTGTGTCATTAGAAAATTTATAGTAAAAAATAAGTTTTGTGTTTAATTGTATAAGTTTTATCTGATGTATCCAAGATTTTTGTATTATTTTTATATTAAGTCTATCCAAAAAACGTTTCATTGATTGCGTATTATTATACGAATTTAAATCTGATAAATCTTTAAAAGACTCCACTATTTTATTTATGGAGGTCATAAAGCTCATCTTATTAGATGATGCAAGGGCATTGGACATATAAAGACATTGTTTCGCAATACTTCCCTCGGGGAGGGCTTGGAGATGCATCCAGAAACGAAGCATGTTTCGATAAATTAGTGGTTTCAATGATACTCTTCCAACTTCGTTCCTCGCAGCCACATTAGGCGCCCTTTTGTTAAGACCAAGAAAGTATTTGAAAAACTGTGAGTGAAGTCGCTCAACGGGATCTTTGGTATAACTATCGAATACCCCGCATCTTTTCCCTTCTTGGTGTAGCCAGTGGCTACGGCTACGCGTCAGAAATAAGAAATGGGTTACCTGTGCCTATTTTTGACGTGTAGCCACTCGTAGCCGCGTAGCCACTACCATAAGTATTGCTTCGTTCTTTAAAACTTTGATTTATACGATGCGACTTAGACACAGGCAAGCAACCCACTTCTTATTTTTGACGTGTAGCCTGTATTTCCTCCCACCAAGGATGCCGTTTTTTGCGGGGTATTCTGTAGTTACTCCATTTCAAATTTTAATTGGTAATTTAGAAAAATCTAAATGACGTTTTGTCGCGAAAATAGAACGTCTTGTCTTTTCCACAGATTTCAATTTAGAGTCAAAAAGCTACCATTACTAGATATAGTGGAACCCAAATATGTATAGTCTCTCACTATATCAATTTCAGAATCTCCTAAGAAAAAAGAATGCTTGTTTATAGTCGATTTCCTCAATTGCTTTTGAAAAAGTACAACTTTGTTTTTTTTTTATTAACCGTCATCATCCAATTCTTACAAAATTGCTGTAGGGCATTGATATTTCTTTGAAGACCAGATGCACTTGTAGAGATCAGTACTAAATCGTCTGCATAAAATAACGAATTTAACATGGAACCGTTTGGGAGAGTAACAGGGTCTTGCCCATCGATGTTTTGTAGCATCGAAGGAAGATCGTTTATGTATAAATTGAACAGCAGAGGTGATAAAATACACCCCTGTCTCACCCCTCTGTTATACTTAAAGTATGCAGATCTCTTATTTTCTGATTTAACACAGCAAACAGTTTTAGAATAAATATTAGAGATTAGACGGAAAATTGACCGCCTATTTCATAATTGAGCAACTTTCTTAAGAGGCCTGCGTGCCAAATGGAATCAAATGCTTTTTGAAAATCAACAAAGCAACAAAATAATTTTCCCTGTGTTGTGTTAGTTACGTACTTGTCAATTAAGGTGTGTAAAGAAAAAATATGATCAGCAGTTCTATTGCCTTGCAAGAAACCAATTTGAGAGGGATGTAAAATTTTCCTGTGATCTATGAGGGTGTGAAGTCTTGTATTAATAAGAATAAAACAAAACAATTTTCCGAGGCAACTAGTCACGCAAATTCCTCTATAATTGGATGGGTCCAATCTATCTCCTGTTTTATAAATAGCGCTGATTACCCTTTTTGTCCAAATGTCTGGATAGCAACCTGATCTCAAAATTAGATTAAATAACTTCGCTAAAGCGCGGATAAGTTTATCTTTCCCGCATTTGAGCACTTTCATTACGGATTCTGTCGATACTTGGTGCTTTTTTTTCCTTAATCTTTTTAATAGCCTTTCTAATTTCCTCAACTGAAATCTCTGAATCTATGGTAGTATTTAGTGAATCAGACACAATTCCAACTTTTGCATCCATTGCAACCGCCAGTTGTTCAGACGAGAGATTTTCTTCATCAACCGATGAATGAAGATTGCTAAAGTGTGTAAAGAGTTGATTCACCGGAATTGGTTGATTGTCCCTCTTTTCATTGTTTTTATTAAGAGATTTTAATGTCGACCAGAAGCGTTTCGGGTCTTTCTCGTCTATTAGATTGTTAATTTCATCATTGTAAAATTGTTTTTTCTTTTTCTTTAATAATGATTTGTATGCTTTATTAGCTTCATTAGTGCTTTTGTCGTAAATAAATATTTAGTGGAGCTTTATGAAGTTTGTTTGAGAATTGTTTGTGCAGCCGGCGCAATGTATTACATTCATTATCGAACCACTTTTGAGAGCCTGAATGCTTTTTCACTCCTTTTGAGAGTCGTAAGGAGGTTTTTGCGGCTGATTCAATGATGCTATTAAATTTAGACACTGCATGATTTACGTCATCTGAGTTGCTTTGAAAAACGGTGTCGATAAATTGGTTTATCAAATGACTTGTTTCCGGAGAATTAAGAGCATTACTCAATCAATCAATCAATCAATCAATCAATGTTTATTTATTGGTACCTTGGAACAACATTGTGTACATCAGTATATATCCAATAAATTTGAATACATATAATAATGATAATAGTATAACAAAGGGGAAAATATATATATATAACATTTCCTTTACATATACTAATAAGGAACAAACTGCATTAAATAACAAGAACGATTTGAACTACTTGAATAAAGTAATATAAAGTTATAGTTTTGATCAATGTGATGACATTATTATGTTATATTGTGATAGCTTTGAAAGAGTCAACCAATTGGTTAATAAAAGTACCACTTATTTTATGAATATTCCGATCTTTCATTGAGATTATGTAGTAAAATAAGCTTGTATAGTCGAATAAAGCGAAAGACGGATTCGTATCGAAAAGGGTTTTTAAAAATTCCGATCTAATTAGGGTCAATTTATGGTGTTTACAGCGAAAAAGGTAATGTATTTCATCACCCAATTCATTATCACTACAGATAGTACATTTTCTATCTTCTCGTGGGGTTTTGTTATAACGCCCCCTTTCGATTGGGAATAGATGTGCCGAAATTCTTAGCTGGGTTATGGATCTTCGAATTCTGAAGTCAGTAATTAAATTCAAATATTCCTCGAAGCCATAATTGTGCTTGATAACTGAATATAATTCTAATTTTGACTTCACTTTGCCATTGATTAAGTCGTTTCTCTCATTGTTCCACTTATCTACATATAGGTTTTTTAATTTCTTATGTAAAAGATGTAAAGATCCATTTGTAATTTCACTAGGGTTAAATCAAAAGAGACTGTTCCGGTTGATTGACGGGATGTTCCACGTAAAGCCTGTGTCTCCACTCCCTTCTCACGACTCGCTTGAACAACTTACGGAGCGTTTCAGTAGCTATTTCACAGAAAAAATACAAACTCTGCGTCATGGTCTGTCCCTTGTACAAGTGCCTGAAATGTCTGTCAATGTCAGTGCTGTGTGCTCTAGTTCCCTCTCAGAATTCAATGTTGTATCCATGGAAACCGTACGTGAATTTATCCAGGATGCGCCTTCTAAGTCTTGTGCCCTTGACCCCGTACCGACTCGTACTCTGAAGGATTGTCTTGATGTTGTGCTTCCTGCCATCACTGCTATTGTAAACTCGTCCCTACAGACTGGAGTGTTCCCTACGGCACTCAAGGAAGGTCGTGTTCTTCCCTTGATTAAGAAGTTGACCTTAGATCCTGATGAATTTGGTAATTTCAGACCGATTACGAACCTGGCATTTTTATCAAAAGTGCTTGAGAGAATTGCTGCTGGTCAATCTCGTAATTATTTAGTGATGAACCACCTTTATCCTAGTCTGCAAGCGGCGTATCAGCAAAACCACAGCACTGAGACTGCGCTAATACGGGTTCAAGACGATATCCTCCGTGCTTTGGACCAAAAGAAAGAAGTTGTCCTGGTGCTATTGGATCTTTCTTCTGCGTTCGATACTATTGATCATAATATTCTCATAAATAGACTAAAATCTCAGTTTGGATTTACTGGAACAGTCCTAAGTTGGTTCATGTCCTACCTCTGCAGTCGCTCTCAGAAGGTTGTGATAAATGGTACAGAGTCTAAGAGCCAACCTATTACTTCTGGTGTTCCACAAGGCTCGGTGTTGGGACCTTTGTTGTTTATATTGTACTTTGCCCCTCTACAAGACATAATCAAGTTACATGGTCTGGACTGTATGCTCTATGCTGATGACTCACAACTGTATATCACGATGAATCCTGCGTCTCGGCAGTCAGCCTTAGTTGATTTAGATCATTGTATTACTGACATTCAAACGTTCTTTCTCGCGAACAAACTCGCATGCAATTCAAAAAAGACGGAAATAATCCATTTTTCTTCTAGGTTTAGTAAGTTGGAGCCTATCTCTAACATAATATTTGGCAAGCATAGTATAGTACCTGTAAATGAGGCCCGTAACCTAGGTGTCATTTTTGACCGTCATTTGACTATGGCCACTCAGGTTAATAAAATATGCCGGTCCGCGTTACACGCCCTAAGGAACATAGGAAGAATACGAAAATACCTCAGTAAGTCGAGTACGGAACGGTTAGTTCACGCTTTTATTTCATCAAAGATGGATTATTGTAACTCTCTTTTGTATGGGCTACCTGCCACAGAATTGTCTAAATTACAACGCGTGCAAAACGCGGCAGCAAGGCTCGTTACACGCACTAGACAGAGGGAGCACATTACACCGATTTTGCGCCAGTTACATTGGTTACCTATTAGAGAGCGAATTATTTTTAAAATTTGTTTAATAATTTTTAAGTCTATCCATTTGTGCGCGCCATCTTATATTAATGATCTAATTAAGCCTTATGTTCCTGGCCGTAGTTTGCGCTCCTCCAACCTGGGTCTTTTAACCGTCCCCAAATCTTTCTCTGCCACGCATGGGGACCGCGCCTTTTCGATCGCAGGACCCAGGCTCTGGAATGCACTACCAGCTAGGATACGAAGTGCAAATTCAATAACTAATTTTAAGTCGTGTCTTAAGACACACCTTTTCAATTATAATTTAGAATAGTGTGTTTATTTATTGCTTCGTGGAACAATTTATTCATTATTATATATTTTAAGAAAAATGTAAATCTCGAATCTTTTTAAACTAAGTACTGTTAAATTTATATTCATATTGTAAACGCATTGAGGCTTGCATAATGCGTTCTAAGAACGGTTATTATTATTATTATTATTATTAATGTTTCCTAATTTTAATAAATGAGATAATGTAGTGAACCATGTGAATGTGTTATTATTGCTTAATTTATTAGATACTTGTAGAGCTTTATTAAGTAGTGGATTGTTTGAGTAAGTGAAAAAAGAATTTGACTATTGTGGTATGAATGGGAATGTGTAAGGGAAAACGTATTTTGTATTTGAATCTTCTTTCCATAAGAATTTTGTATTTGAATCTTCTTTCCATAAGAATTGTAACGGAAGTGGGTTCAGGTTCGCATCATCTGAACATTTGCTTTTGGTAGGGGGCGTAATGTTAAGCCAAGCTACTGAGTGATCCGATAATGTTGAAGGTTTTTTAACAATGAAACTGTCAAACGACTTATACAGATTTTGACTGGTGATGATATAATCTACAGTACTAAATCCTTGGTGACCATTGAAAGTAATTCGACCAAGTGAATCTCCTTTTGTTCGTCCGTTGAGAATGCGCAAATCTAATGCCTTGCACATTTCTATTAAAGACTTTCCGTTCGCATTGACTTGACCATCTAAGTTTCTCCTTGGGGGCACGTTTACTCTAAAGGAAGAAAATCCATGGTAACGTGATTTGATTTGTCATCCTCAATATAATCGTATAAATTCCCTATACGAGCATTCAAATCTCCTGCTAAAATGACCTTTCCCTTACTGTGAAAGAAGTTGATATCATTAGTTAAATCGGAAAAGATATCAGGATTAAAATACGGAGAATCATAAGGAGGTATATAACACGAACATAGGTATATATCCTCTCCAGTTTTGAAGAAATCTTTATCTAATCTGCTCCAAATAAATTCTGGTGAGCTTCTTATGAAATGTACGCCTTTTCGCAAGTGGGATGCAACTGCAAGCAGGACTCCCCCAGAGAACCTCCCCGATCGCTTATGATTTAGTTTCCTCGGGTGATTTATAGAAATGATATAAAAACCTGGAATATCTAGAATATCAAGAGCTTCATTGCCCCAAATTTCCGAAAGAATCAATAAATCAATATTTTTTATATTATTTAAAAAATCACTATGTGATAACTTATTTTCAAAAACAGAACGATTTCCAAGTCCATTGATATTCCAACAGCTTAGTTTTAGAAGATGAGGTAAGGCCTGAAAAACATCCTTACTATAACACATAAAATATAGAAATTATATATGGCTACTCAAACAAATTAGGAAGAACGGAAGAGATACCTCTGACATGACTAGGTCTGCCTGAGCAGGGGTGGATCCAGGGTAGTTTATGTGATTTCCGTAAACTACTCAACTTTTTTCAAACCTCTAAATTTTAGGTAGTTTATTACTAGGAGGGGTGGGGTGGGTGGGGTATGAGTAGTTTACTCTGTCAGAGTAAACTACTCAGTCCAAACCCTGGATCCACCCCTGCTGAGCATGTCGTAAATCTTGAAAAGCTTCATAATGATGTTCGGATCGGGGAGGGCTGTACTGTCAATACAACCCCCCTCCACCTCTTTGTGAGGTGGGCCTTTGCTCGCTGGTTGAACCTCCCAAAACTCTAGGAACGCTGCTGGCAATCTCAGCATAACTCTGTCCACTTATGTTTGGTCCCCGAGTATACTGCATGGGCTGGTGTTGGACAGGGGGTGCCAGCTGTGGCGTAAAGTTGAGTTGGTGTCCAGACCGTGGACTCCCGAGGTCTGCTCGTGGGTGATGTGGATGATCTTGTTATCTAATCATATTAATAGGTCGTGGATTTCTGTTTCCGGTTCTGTTGTAGATAATATCCTTAAAGTTCCTTACTATTTCTCCCACACATCTTCTCTTCAGGTGTTTATGATCGTACAGCATATCCTCCGAGCTACCAACACGCGCTAAATATATAGGCTTGAATTTCATGGTTGTTCATGATAATTAGATAATTAATTACGATACACACGAGTGGAGATGAAAACCAATGAAATCGATGTTAATTAATAGAAATCGATAATAATCAATGAAAATCGATTAGAATCGATAAAACCGAAAAAGGTATCGATTTTTATCGATTTCCGATAAAAATCGATTGATTAGAATCGATTAATATCGATTTTATTGGGCTATCGATTTATCGATTAGTTAATACGCCGGGTTACTGATTATCACACGGCTGCTCGATCGTACGGTACTCAACTAGAAGGCTTGAATATAGCGAAATGCCAGCTTTGTGGTTCGTTAAATTGTTACAGTCCTGTACAATGCACAAACTGGAAGGCATATTTCTATTCAAAAGTTTTCTTTGCAGACAAATGGTACACTTTCTTGCTACATATGTTAGTTCGCACGAAGGTTTGTATGAGAAAGGTAGCCCCACGTGTTGTTGTGTTGAGAGTTTGACGTCACTTACGCTCAAATATGACTAGGCGTTCCTCGCCAACAGGAACACGTTCGAGTCAATGACTGCGGAGTACAAAAAAATAAGACTTCCCGTCGTCGCATTGAAAAACGGTTTGAACTGGTAATAATATGGCCTGCGTTTGCAGGGAAAAAGAACGTATGCACGCAGGCTAGTAATAATACAGCAACTCTACTTTATGAATATGAGAAAACATTCATATGCCAAAATTTGATCATAGTGGCACTTTAAAATATTCCTTTATTTCAGTACATTTCCCATAAATTTAAGTCGGAACTCCTCTCCTATGATTTCCGGCTTATCTGAAGGGAAGAAGGTAAATTGGAGGAAATAATAATAATTCAAATTTCAGTTTTAAGTTTTTAATCTGACAACCGGACAAGCTACCAAAAGGAAAGGAAACGAGCGTGAAGCTGAACCGGTGCTGGAGTTATAATTAGCGTTTTCTGTACAGCACGTGAATGCACGCCGAAATGACAGAAAAACTGAAAAACCTGAATAAAGGTTATCTATAAAGCAAGCACATTGCACGGTACTACCCAACACACGCTACGACGTATGGCGAGAGCTTTCATTGAATTTCAAGACCGATCTTTACCTGCGTAATGCTTCTTTGAAATGTAAATTTCAGAACAATACACTGATTCCTAGTTGATTGGCTAATTGCTTTTTCTAATTCGGTATTTATTATTTTTATTTGTTGGTTTTGATATTATAGACAAACTTGTTTACAACTAGAAGCCCGAAGCTGCTTAAAATGTTTTATCACCGCGTTAAATAATCCATTTTTACTGATCATAATAATGAATATATTTGCAAACTGCGTGTTTCTTTTTATTTAGATTTAACTGCTGGGTAATTTGACATTAGCTTACTTCTAATAGCGATACTTCGTGTTGATAAACATTACAAATGTTATGCTAATGTACCAACCATGATTTCAAAATGCCGCTAGCGCTTTGTGTCAGGAACCAATGCATCTCTGGTTGGCACATTAATGACAATGGATGACGTGGCAGTAAGTATCGCTATACCTGAACGCATTATATCATATAATCATCCCACATGGGTCAACGTGATAACTGTCGCGACAAATCGTCAGTCGTATCCGGATCTTCCTGGTCGAAACTGGGTACATCTCTTGTTTAAGAAGACTCTACGGCCAGTGGGATAGACTGCACGTAAACGTCTCTCTCCAGTCCCAATCCCCTTTCTCTCTGGGTTGCGTGAGCTCTCGCTCAGATCTTCAGTGACCGCGCGCGTTCGTAGTCTTGTTCTCTACTTTATTTTCGCGATATGAAAGGTCTACCAATGGAAAGAACAGCCCGAGGTTCCTCGATTCTACTTATTTCTGCGATCTTGAACTCCCTCTCTCCCCTGTATGAGATCGTCTACTCGTTCGGACCGTTATGTTCAAACCCCGGCCGAACCAACACTCGGGGTCTTAAAATAACTGAATAGGAGGTGTTGCCTTTACATAATGTAGTAAACGGTTATACCTTCATGCATGATCACGTCTTCTGGTATAAGGGGAGTCAGTAGGTTTATAAGTAGTAGTTCTAATCCGAGCCATGCAGTGTGTTGGACATGGTATCCAGATCCAAGGCGTTAGCCGAGGCATTGTTTCATGGTACGTGTTCTGGATACCGTGTCCAACACACTTGCGGGTTAAAGGGGCTATGTCATGGTACTTGCGCATGTATCGAGTAATCGTTCGGCTGGTGGATTTAATTGGATACAAACAGTTAAATTCCCTCCTTCAATGCTTGATCATATCAAAATCACAGAAGAGGACATTTGCTATTGGTCATCGCTTTGAAGTAAATGCGATTTTATTTGAGAGAGATAACAACTTCAGTCGCATTACAAGTTTATAATGTGGCTTACTTGTTCATACCGGAACTATACGAAGCAGGATTCTCTGCTTTCGTTTGAACGCTCCAAAATCTCTCCTACTGCAGCTCCCGCCATACCAAAGGTCACACAAGAAAAATAGTACGAAATCATGACGAAATGGAACTTTAACAGTGATTTATACTACTCTAAACTTGAGAAACCTCAATGTTCTATAAACCAGAATACTGCAAATTTATTCTTCTATCTGAATTCAGCGGTAAGTAGTCAGTTCAAACATGCGTATTCAAGCTAAACCCAGTTTTCCTCTGCTTGGTAGTTCCTAAACCAGTAACGCCTTGTAAAAAATCACTTTACTCGCGAAAGCAAATTCAAATTTGTACGGTCGAAATCTTAATATAATGACTCCAAACAGTTACCAATTGCAGATCAGATGTTACTTAGCTTTGATTTGAAGGTAGGTAGAATTGAAGTTATATATCATTTTATTTGTTTTATAAGGCAAAATAGCTCCCAAAACCATGTATTTTTGAGTGAAATAACTGGGCCGATACCGGAAGTGAGTCACCGGTTATCGATATGTAGGCTTTTGTACGCAATGACTTTGATATGAAAGGATTTTCAATATTTTCCCAGGAGACTGTTTATATACACTGTTTGTTGGTATTTTTGCATATTTGTTTTGATTTTAAGCATCCCACATGGCCGAGAGGTGCGGTAGTTCATATCGAACACGGTGGAAATAGTTGTTTCGGTTCCGGCCCGGAACGCGAAGCTTATTACCGTGACACAACCCCTTTAAGAAAATACTTCTCATACGTCATTAGATATTCATTGCACAGAGGCCAATGACAAAAAAAAAAGAGTCCTAGTTTTGTATTGTGTGAACTCAGTGTTTTGACAATGCAAGCTTTTTTTCTGGAAGTTTCAGAGGTGAATATTCCACGAATAAATACGCTTAAACACCGAAATGAATTATGCAGCATTTGTGTGAAGCATTGCATTTTGAGTTTATATGGCACTTCTGCAGCGGAGACCGAAGGAGGACGATCTCTTGAACACAATGTGAGATGGCCAAAGAAGATCTCTTGAACACAATGCGAGATGGCCAAAGAACCGCCCACAAAACGTTTTAGAGCCCACTCACGGAACTCACGGAACTAGCAGAAGAAACTGCTCGGGACGTACAACGAGCAGTACCTAAGTCAACTGAATATAAGACGCGTTGGGGTACGTCAAAGTGTTTCAAAGTTGGCAGCGGGAAACACGCTGGGCCCAGATAGGCGTTAAAACGCTCTTTTAAACATAGTTTCGTCTTATTAAGTCATTCTTCGTGAAACTTCGCATATCAGCTGGGGAAATTAAGCAAAACATTTTGATAGCAATTTTTTTATAAAATATTGTTTTATGACGTCACATTCGATGACGTCACTAAATAGCAATTTCAAAAGTTTAACATGGTCATAATTTTTATAGTAAATTTCAAAGAGCTAATCAAGAGGAGATGAATGCCGCAAACCGTTTCTCAATACGACAAAAATGTACCGAGATATCACGTGTTCAGTAAATTTCAAGTGCCCCCCCAGAACCAGACTTACAGTTAAATCATATATGGAATAGACAAGAAAGGAAAGGCTGATTCAACGGTAGAGAGTTTTTCTTCCAATATTTCGATCGGCACGGCCGATCTTCTTCGGGGAAAGAGGCTTACAATGTATCTAATAAACTAGAACCTTTACGAAATAATACATGAATTATAAATTGCACAATCTTATGATAAAACATATATAGACCAATGAAAAGAAGGTGGAGAGTGACATATAATATGAAACAAAAAATAAGTGACGTGATGATGATTGTGAAATACGAGTTAAGTTTCATCACGTTTATTCATACCTAGAGGTTCAAGAGTTTGACCTCTATCGATAAGATACGCTTCTCGCGCTTTGCGTATACTGTCTCGCTGAGAAAAAACAAGTTCTAGTGGAATTAGCTGCATATCAGTAGGTGAATGATTGTTAGTTAGAAAATGTTCTGAAACGGCAGTACCTGTTGGTTGAAATTCTTGCTATTTTGCTTTAAGTTAAGTCAACATCTTAATGATGAAATACTAGGCTAGATGTGGCGGTAAATCGTATCGTTTTAGTTTTTGAATTTCAACCTTATGATGAAGATATTCGCAGTTGTTAAAAACATGACGTCATGCTAGATGACGTCATTACGTCATGCTGGATGACGTCATTGAAACAGGCTTTGCAGCATTGTGGAGGATTGAAAGAAGCTTGAGGTGGAAATATGTTTTTAATTATACCTAATTAACTAAAAGGTCTACCTGACAGCTTAATGGTACGTTTTAGCAGCAAGCATATTAAAATATTGGATTATATTTAATTTCTGGAAACCGGGAGAACTTCTCCTTTGCCAGCAGGTCGATATCACCTTTAAAAAAAATCATATCTCTGCTAATTTATGTCGTAGCGACAAACGGTTTTCAGCATTGACGACTTCTCGAATGATTCGACATTTTTGAAAAATCAAGATTATGACGTCATCGATTGTGACGTCATCAAATTAATTTTTAGCCTCTGAATTCCCATAAAAAATATTTTCCCTATTATCCCAGACTTCCTGTGATGTTTCATGAAGAATGATGAAGAGAGAGTGAAACAATGTTTAAATGAGCGTTTTCACCCCCATCCGGGCCCAGCGTGAAAGGCCGAACAAATTACCATAGTTTGAAACAAACCCATTTAATTGCAGTTTCGAGTAATTTGCATATGTTTCGTATTTATAGAAATGATTTCTAAGTACGATAAATATGGAAATCAGCTATTGTTTTACCACTCAATTTCTCTCAGCTTCAAAGCCCGCCCACTTGCATAATTAAGTATGCTGCGGTTCTATCATTGGTTTTCATCTCCACGTGACCTCAAACGAGAACCCTCATTGGCCGATGTGCTATGAGCAATGGGACACCACAGGCAACCCAAAATAAACGTTCCCCCCAATAAAGGAAAATTGCAGAGAATCTAGCAGACCGAAGTGATAAATATCTCTTAAGCGTTATATTGACATATAAATTCAGGCTAACATTACGATGACTCCTATGATAAGTAATCGGCCGTCAGCCAGGGAGAGCCGCTATTAAACGTTGTTTGGTTTTGAGGGGGCAAAATCACGGCCTCGACTAGAAGCAAGGCTGCCTCCACGTATGCCAGTGCTCTGTTTAGTATCTACAGAATCTTGCCACTGACGTGGGATATCCGCAGCGTAAGATAGCGCCATGACATCCGATTTACATTGAAAGGTACGTGGTGTCTCTGTGTTATAATAATTATTATAGCCAAAACTTCTGTTATAACTGATAGCAGGTTGTTGTATTTAATTTACTGTCACCAATTACGCACATCCTATAATGTGCGAAGGGTTCGGTAGATCAGCTTTCCAGTACGACGCGTCCAGTTAACGGAAGAGAAAGAGTTATATGCCAAGCTACCGTTATCGCGATTTACAAAGCCTTGATTAGACAATTCATAAAGTGGTAGAAATTGGTGCAGTGAGTTGAAGACTTTAAGGTTTAATTCGGAAAATCTGAAATTAAAGGAGTAAAATAAATGTTTTCTGTTTTCTTTCCCAGCTTCTCGCAATTGAAGTGATATTAAACTAATATTGAACTGACATTGAATTGCGTCTAAACTATGACAGACGCTGAAATGCTATTTTTGTTATTTTGGTAGTAAGTAAACCGTAACGAAAACTGAGGGCGGTTGATCAGAACTAACTGTATAACAATCGGAAACATTTGCTATCACAAGCAGAATAAATATTTACTTCTAATATTTTTACCTCCATGAATCATGATGTCTATCGTTCGTTAGAAAACACTTTACTTAAGATTGCGCAAAGTTCTTACAGATTTTAAAAGACTTTTCGTTGGATGAGTCATATCTTTTGGTGTCGTTATTTTTTTCTAATGGCATGTCCCGGAACGTTCTTTATTTATTAGGGGTGTCGGTGGGGATTAAATATATTGCCGGAAGGGAACATCATCAAAGGGGGCCACTATTGCAAAACCAATAATATATTATAAGGTATTTACAGAGTACTGGTTCACATATAAAGATCAACGTACGGCACATGTCACCACGTAATCTGTTTGTTACTGGCTTGTAGTGCCAGTAGAGTGAAACATTGGGACTTTAGCTTTTCCATAGCAAAGTATCGCCATATTTACAATGTATTTATGGGTTCCGGACTTCATAACTATCTTTTTGGCTTTGAAAGTGTTAAGTTTATGTGCATAGCTTTTAGATTGTAAGCGTTTGGATGGTGCATAGGATAGTCATTAAGTTTTTCCGTTGAAAGGATTTTTAAGACAAGCGAAGTATTTTGTAGATTATAATATTTTTGCACATCAGTCTTATATCAAGAGGTTGTCAGCTACTCAAGACTTCTTGTGTTACAAGTGCGCTTGTTGCTATGTTTATCACACAGTATCGTCGTAGGTGTAGTTTATTTTCCCTTTCCTGTAAATCAAACAGTTACACCCTTTAATTTGCAATTGAATAAATATCGCCGAACAACAATGATATTGATTCAGTCTCTAGCTCAACTTTTCAGATCAAAATAGATCGAGAATTAAGTAATCGATAAAGTTACATTGCCACCTTCTTTTCTGGTAAAATTTTACGTAAGTACGTAAGCAGAGTGAATTTGAAGAATTCAAAAAACATTTTTTTACCACACGTGCATCAGCTGCAGTAGAAATAAGCTAAAAAGCTGATCAGTAATCAAAAGAGAGCCGTTGTTTTTGAACGCATGCATAGACCCCTTTATTCCCAGGGCCGGGTTGTTCTAAGTAGCTACCCCAGCCGGGATTATGTTAAACCGTACAGATTACAATTACAGATTAAACGCTATCCTGGGGATAAAGTTACCCTTGCTTCTAGGCAACATGTCTGTTGAGTGCGCGGACAGACAAACGGGGCTGGGAGAGTAGGAGACAACCCTCTTTTCTCTGATGCGCGCGAAGAGGAATATATATTTTATATATTCGTGCGCTGGCATAAATACCAAGCGTGACAAAGTCTTATAGGATCACTGCCATCAGATAGGGTACATCAGTTACTGACTGAAAATAAAGTATAGTCCTTGACATATAACCCTCATCGTAGACCGTTCGGTACTAGTTAACCACAGCAAGCCCAGGAACTGACTGTTCTCATCTCAGTCAAACATGACAGAACGGAAGCGTAATAACGTGATTCCGCACAAGTCATAACGAATTCGGTCCAGCATATGCGTATTTTCCAGACTGCATTACAGTGTACATTGGTACACTGGTTTCTGGTATTTATAATTATTTATTTTTTACTGTATACGTTTCACTAACCTTTATTCAGTCTGCCTCTGGCCTTATTTTAGAAGGACGTCGGCACTGACTGGGAGTGTCATGATTCTTAGGCCTACGTCATTCCACTCACAGGTCAATAGGAATACAATGTAAAACCACTTGGTACTTGCAAATCGGAAAGATGTCGGACGTGCATGCCAACTGAGACACGAGTAGCGATTTGAACAGCGTTATAGTGGTTTTATAGTCATTGAAAAGCTTTTCTGACCAGTAGGATGTTTATATACCTGGTCGTACGCAATCATCCCTGAGACTATCGGGGGGTATCATCATGTTGGAAGCTAATTAGAAAATTCGATAATTCCAGGGGAGATTGCCGGATATCGCCTGAGGGGTATATGCTCTGACTAATTTGTGTAGCATGTGAGTCGAAAAATTTAGAACGTTCACTGCATGAGGAAAGTTCTATCATTAAAATTGATGTCCTTATTATTATAATTAAGTGAAGGCAATTGTATTGCCTATGATTTCTGCATTCTGGAAAAAAACTGCAGCCCTGAGTGAAATCGAATGAAACATAATTTATTAAAACAAATAATTTCGAGCACGCGTTCAATTCCTATGTTTATATTTACCAAATAGAATATGCTTTTTATGTCCTATTCAAAAATTGGTCTTGAAAAGCTGCTAAATCACTCGCGTCCCGTTTATGCATGCGCTGGCAGCTTTTCAATACCTCAAGCGTGCAATATCTTTTTATAATATACTCAACCAAATATCTGGATTCTGATTGGTCAATAACGAGTGCATAAAATGGTTATAGAGTGCACAGTTGCACGCTTTGATCGATTTTTTTTCCAGTATATTATAAACAAAACAATCGCATGAACTGCTTGTGCTATACTTGATTTATGGGCACTGAGTGGTATTTTTAAAGTTCTCAAAATACCACTCAGTGCCCATAAATCACATAAGGCACTTACGTCATGCGATTTCCTCTACCTATAAAAGAAACCACATAAAACGTGCGATTGGGTGGAAACCGTGTTTCTATAATTCTTCATAATTTTAGAAACCACTTAAGCTTGAAGCAATTAGTGCTCAATTGCGAGTCTGGTGATCTGATTGGCTAAGCTACTCACTATCTATTGAGCGTTATATATATAGTTCACCACAAAATTTGGGCGCGTTCATTGGCCAAAAGCAATCACGTGACATGATAGTTGTCGTCCGCGGATGCAAACTATCAGGCGTTATAGTTCACCACAAAATTTTGGCGCGCGCTCATTGGCCAAAAGCGATCACGTCACGTGATAGTTGTCCTCCGCGTAGGCAAACTATGCCGGTGAGGCGATAGTGCCCGGCGCTGAGAGCCGAAGACAATTTGCGATGAACGATAACGGAAGTTTGATGTTCTTAAAACTAGCACATCCTCGAACTGCGTTCTCGGGCTTATATTTGTTGAGGGTCTGAATGGGGGGTCTACATGTCAGTTGTCAGTTAATATTTTGGCCATTGTCAGTTGTCAGTTAACCCTAGTTAATCATTACTAGAGAAAATTTACAATGTTTGACCCACAAAAACCAAATTTGTCAGTTGTCAGTTATTTTTCGGTTTTCAGTTGTCAGTAAAAAAAATCATCAGTTGGTCAGTTGTCGGGTATTTTTAAGGCCGTTCGTCAGTAGTCAGTTAACCCCATTCAGACCCTCTTTAATTGTTTTAAGAACATCAAATTTCTGCGGGCAACCATCAGCCGATAGTTCCTCAACCGCAGACACACGAGTAGCGAAAAAACGTTTTTCAAAACAATTTCTACTAAAACAATAGTATGATAAAGTGTCCGAAGACTACTGCAATGCTGATCAAATACAACGCTTGTCGAGGTTTATACGATATTTCGGCTGGCCAGTACCTGTACAGCCTTCTTCAGGTTTATTTTACAGTGGAGGTCACAAATGGATACAAGGCTTATATAAATTGTTAATAACGTAACTATGAGCGGAAATTACAAAATCGATGACATAATTATGTTTTATACAATAGTAACACATAAATGGAAATTACGAAATACGTTTGAAAAGAGAACAAGAGAATTATATCAATGTATTTTAAAACAAATCGATCAATTCGCTGTACAATCGTGTAACATTTCTATCTGCAGTACTTTGGCTATGTAGCGTCGCTCGAGTCACCGTACGCCTCGTTTTCGTGCAGGTGCACTACTTTACATGACAATGGCGGAAAGAACTGTGAACTGACTTGCTCTTTTTCTATCGATGCATAGAACAGAACTTACAGTTCGTAACCTCCTATTGGTAAACAGAAACAAAGAATAGAGAACCGTCATCTATTTGTTAAATGATTACAATCAGTGAAGGGAAATAAAATTCATCTCCAACTTGATGATATGTGCATATGTATAAAGACAAATTCTCGCTCTGACGGAGGTCGATCGGTAATGTCCGCATGGATGACAACATGGGTAGTTCATACTTTAATTCGTCTTAGTTATCCGTTTTTCTTTAACACTATTTTCGTCTATTGAAACGGAATGCAACGGAACGCCCTATAAGGGAGCCTACAACATTGCTCTCATTGAAAAGAACTAAGCTCTCTGCCCTCTGTTCTCTTCATTGATTGTTCAGTAAAATCAGGTAAAATTGTAAACCACATATTTCAAAGAATCAGGCTCCAGTAGTGTCTTAAAGTTTCGGTGAATTAAAGCTTCCGTTAACTTCCGTTTCAGTTTGTTTAGATAATATGTTTTCATCCATGCCAGTCCCCGGGGGGGGTACTCCTGTTTGTGACGTATTATGTATGTGCCGCCCGGGTGGGTCAGGATTTTGAGCTCCGTTTGGGCAGGTAGGGTCAGGGTTTTGACCTGATTTGGGCAGATCAGGGTCAGGATTTGAGCCTCTTGGCCTCACATACATACCCATTTTTCATGTAAGTACCCCCCCCGGGTGCCAGTCTCCCTCGGACCTGTCTCTTTTGCAAAGTCCGGCCAGTACTCCGAGTAAGTTCCCGAGTGATTCCCGAGTTCGACCCGAGTACCTCCTTTATATGGACAAGCGCTTGCAGGAATATTTTGTTTGCCAGTTTTAATAGGCCCTTTCAGCTTGCCTTTTTGTTACCCCATTTCAGACCACGTGACAGCTCTGTAGAGGAACTACTGTTTTCCTTTATTCGCGACCTGATTTTACTGGAGAGTTTTGTTCAACTGTGTATTGCAAGAGCTGTTCTGACTTGATGAAAAGCGCATGCCTACGTGTACAACAACCCAGTCAAGTGCTGCCTTGATTGACAGAAGCCTGGTGTCCCATTCTTCCATGAAGGAACTCGGCCGGGTAGCGGTATTTAGCCGTAAATACTAGAGGAACTTTCTTGATGTCCAGCGCAAATAGTATAACGAGCTTAGAGCTGGCCTTTTCCGCATGATTTCCTTACGTATAACTTTATTATTTAATTTCCCATATGTTTAAGTCGGAACTCCTCTCCTATGATTTCCGGCTTATCTGAAGGGAAGACAGTAATTGCCCTATATCATTATTTTTATGACGTCACGGCTTGTTTATGAGGGGGACAGAATCGACATGAACAATAGAATTTTGAACTAAATCTGCTCTGCTGAGCAAAATTTCACTTCGAATTGTCTGGTTTCCAGATATCAGAAGTATCAATGTTACCGTATTTGGTGGCTGTTACCGCTATTCTACGTTCTACAAAATGCATTTGATAGCGATTTCCTTTGTGTTGTTGCTGTTTTGTCCCCCTCCCACGACCGTGATCCTTAGCGTTTAAACAATAGATTGCTTTGATTTGACGTTATAATGATATAAGGCAATTAGGAGAAATAATAATGATACAAATTTCAATTTTAAGTTTTAATCTGAGGCCAGGACAAGCTTGCTACGAAAAAGGAAGGAAACGAGCGCGTGAAGCCACAGGAAGCCCAGACTCAGATTTGTGTGATCAAAAATATAAGGCTTTGTATGGAAATTGGCGATTATAGTAAATGTAACTTGCCTGAAGAGTAGATAATGTTCTGCTTGTTCTCTGGTGGAGATTTCAAGTGGTTTCGACGAATTTTAAACCCCTCAGTCTTTCCTTCTCACTATTTATTCTATAGGTAAGGGGAAAGCAGGGGAAAGAGGGGGTTAAAATTCGTTAAAATCGGATTATTGCGGTACAATGGATGACTAAACTAGTGCTGCTCTGCGTCGGCGTGGAAGATAAACATTGGTGATCAACTAAAGTCGATGAAATAGCGACGACGAAGGGTTAACGCTCGAAACGTCAGCTCCTACTCGCTTCCCACGGCAGCAGTAACGTTAGCCAGGAGCATATACCTTAACCAACTTTTAGTTGATTATACCTGTGATTTATTTTTTACGTCAAATTTGACTGGCTCTGCGGCTGATTGCTTATCATAACAATAATCGCAATTTTTTCTACCCTGAACTGATATGTCATTATAACGGCTTAAGTTAGCCCGATATAGCTAGATTCTCTGTGTGCATTCACTTTTCTGGTAACTTTAATTTTGAATTGCCTATGGTGTCCTCTCCCGCCGTGCACACTATAACCCTTTGTTCTTCAGGTTTTTCAGTATGTTGTTGTTGATTCGTGACATTCACGTGCTAGGGCGGATTTCAATTGAGTGTCGGAAATGTTTTGGTTTTGCGTTTACTAAGCTCTCCCATTGGCTGAGAAAGTAAACCAACCAATCAGAATCCAAAGTAAAACCAAACGCAAATTGGTTTTGGTTTTGCTTTGGTTTGTCATTGGCTCACAGGGAAGCCATTTATGAGTTACTTGTGATTACTCGCTCCTATGATTGGCTGGCTGTGGGTAATTTGCGTTTGGTTTCACTACACTCAACTGAAAACCGCTCTAAACAGCAAACGCTAATTATAACTCCAGCACCGTTTTCGCTTCACGTTCGTTTCCTGTGTCTTCTTTGTAGCTTGTCCGGTTGTCAGATTAAAAACTTAAAACTGAAATTTGTATCATTATTATTTCTTCTATATTTACTTTCTTCCCTTCAGATAAGCCAGGATTAATCATAGGAGAGAAGTTCTGACTTAAATATATGGGAAATAAAATAAAGGAAACTTTTAGTTACGTAAGGAAATCATTCGGAAAAGGCCAGCTCTAAGTTCGTTCTATATCTGTGCACGAGAAGAAAATACCAGAATACAAGCTACAGCAAGAAAGTTCGTCCAGTATTTACTAAACACCGCTACCCCGAGTTCCTTCATTCATAGTGGAACGAATTGGAATTTGGGTTGCATGGTTTTTGAGAAGGGAGGAATCGGAGAACCCGGATTAAAAACCCTCGAAGCAAGGGTAAGATGCCAACAAACTCAATTCACATATGACGCCGGGTCCGTTCGATCGCCATTATGGAGATGGCCGACTCCTTTCTTCACATCAGTTTACTTCGAACGTTCTAGCTTTCTCGCGGATATTTCTTGTTTCCCCTGAGAGTTTGAGTTAACGAGAGTCCATACATCATTCCATACTGTAGAAGCTTTTTCTCCAAGACATTTCTAACTGATATCCTCTGATCTTACTGACTCCTTAAAGTTCTATTTTTAAAGGGAAGATAAAATGCCGGAAATAACAAACGTTCTTTTGGATGCAGTTTTTCGCTATCGATCAAATGTGTTTGGATTTGAGCGCGACTAATGAGCCTCGGAATAGAAACGAGGCTGCTAGCTTACGTAAGATCCACATAATCTTTACAGTGGCGTGGGATATTCGCATCGTAAGAACAGCGCCATAACATCCCATTTATATTGATTCAGAAAGATTGTGTCGTCGTGTTATAATTATTACTGATAGCAGGTATTCCACGCCTTGTCCGACGGTTGTGTAGTCACTGACTAATTACGCACATCCTATATTATGTACGAGGGATTCGGCAGATCAGTTTTCAAGTACGACACGTCCCGTCAAACGATCACAAAAACGGAAGAGAAACTTACAGTTATTTGCCAAGCAACCGTTATCGCGATTTACAAAGCCTTGGTTAAACAGTTTATAAAGTGGTAGAAATTGAGTTGAAAATTCAAGGAGTATTGACAACCAAAATAAATTGCGTCTGTTTTGTTGCCTTCTCAACATTGAATTGATATTGAAGTGTGTCTAAACTAGAGCATGCTGAAACTGCTTTTTTGTTATTTTAGCCATAGCGCATGCGTGAATGTCGTATAATAATATTCATAGCGAGAACTGGAGGGCGGTTGATAAGAACTAACTGTATACCAGTCGAAAACATTTTTTATCAGAAGCAGAATAGATCTTTATCTGTAATATGTTCATGATCAGCCCATTATATATCTCATTCTACACGATAACTTGGACAACACTTTACTTTTAAGTAAAGATTGCGCAAAGTTCATCCAGATTTTCGAAGACTTTTCATGTGATGAGTCATAACTTTTTTGTGTCGTTATTTTTTCAAATGGCATGTCCCGGAACGTTCTATATTTTTTAGGGGTGTCGGTGGGGATTAAATATATTGCCGGAAGGGAACATCATCAAATTAAATGGGCCACTATTGCAAAACCAATAATATACTGATAAGGTATTTAAAGAGTGCTGGTCCACATATAAAGATCAACGTACGTCACATGTCGCCATGGAATCTGTTTGATACTGGCTTGTAGTGCCAGTAGAGTGAAACATTGGGACTTTAGCTTTTCCATAGCAAAACATCGCCATATTTACAATGTATTTATGGATTCCGGACTTCATAACTATCTATTTGGCTTTGAAAGTACTAAGTTTACTATCATAGCGTTTTAGATTGTGAGCGTTTGGATGGTGCATAGCTAGTCAATACGTTTTTACGTTAAAATAATGTTTAAGACAAACGAAGTATTTTGTAGATTATAATATATTTGCACATCAGTCTTATATCAAGAGGTTGTCAGCTGCTCAAGTCTTCTTGTGTTGCTAGTTCACTTGTTTATCACACAGTGTCGTCGTAGGTGTAGTTTATTTTCCCTTTCCTGTAAATCAGACAGTTACACCCTTAATTTGAATACATATCGACAACAATGATATTGATTCAGTCTCTAGCTCAACTTTTCAGATCAAAATAGATCGAGAATTAATTAATCGATAAAGTTACATTGCCACCTTCTTTTCTGGTAAAATATGACGTAAGTACGTACGCTGAATGAATTTGAAGCAAGAAGCATTTTTTTTACCTGACGTGTATTAGCTGCATGCAGTGGAAATAAGCTGATCAGTGATCACAAGAGAGCCGTTATTTTTTAACGTCAGGAGAATGAAAACCGCGCGTCTAAATTAAAACTCGTTCTGATACTGCATGCTTAGTAAACGCAGGAATCTCTAGCCGATCGAAACCGCCGAAAAAACAAATATGAAATTGGGTTACCTGTGGATCGAGGAGAGAAGCTTCACCTGCCACAGGAAGCCCACAATCCGAGTTCGAACTTGAGATGCCTGCGGAGGTGTGACTGCGAATATCTATTACTTCGAGCCAACATGGCCGCTGCGTTAGAGAAGGCGTCAGTAAATCGAACTTTGTCTGACGTGTGAAATGAACATCATTTCCGTTATGCTTAATTTGTGACAACGTTCGACCAGCTGGTGAATGACTGCACTAAACTCGAAAATCCGGCAAACCATATAGGAGTTGCTGGTAGGTGGCGCGCATGGCAGACGGTGACCTGCTCTAGGTCTTCAAGCATACAATGGATAACTAGTTCCTGTAAAATCTAGTGTAGTTCTGCGTCGGCGGGGAAGTTAAGCACTGGTATAATCAATTGTATGTCGATTAGGTTATGCTAACCGCCGTAAGAATCGAGTAGCAGCTGACGTTTCGAGCGTTACTCCTTCGTCAGAGCGTAAGCTGTTACTCGCTTCTCACGGCGGTTAGCATACCTTAATAGATATTCACGCATGACGCAACAACGTTACAAATCACCCTTTTACCTGCAGCATGTTATATATGCTTGTACCAGCAGTTGGTCTTACTCTGCATGGCTAGCTTCGGAGACGCGTAGGCGCGCTTGCAGAGCGACCTATGCACTTCTTCTTCTGTGGACTGACTGAACGGAAGCGTAACGTGATTCCGCACAAGTCATAGCGATTTCGGTCCAGCGTATTACCCAACCCGTATCACAGCGTACATTAGTACAGTGATTTCCGGTATTGATTTATTAGTTTCTGTATCTGTTTCATTCACCTTTATTCAGTCTGCCTCTGGCCTTAGAAGGGCGTCGGCACTGACTGGGAGTGTCATGATTCTTAGGCCTACGTCATTCCACCCACAAGTGAATACAATGTAAAATCACTTGGTACTTGCAAATTAGAAAGATGTTGATGTGCATGATCACTGAGACGCTGACTGGCCAAAAGGAGTAGCGATTTGGACAGCGTTATAATGGCCGGCCTTTTCTTGGAGAATAGAATAAATTGAATCTACCCGGAGCCTCATATGCGTAACTAGCGAAACGTATGTCCGAAGTGGGCTATGTATTAGGCCCGGGGGGGTGAGTCCCATATAAAAGGGGTAGGGATGCTCGTCGGACATTTTCGATTTGACCCCTAATAGGTACTAAAATGGGCGTGGCTCAAGTTTATTTTGACCCCTAAAAGATAATAAAAATGTAAATTGATAACAGCTTTTTTGTTCAATTTACACCCGACTCCTAAAAGGTACCGCTTTACATAGAAATGTCTGTGTTTGATGGTGGATACCCTAAGTGGTACCAAACTCCTGATTTTGACCCCTAAAAGGTACGACGAGCATCCATGTACCCCTCACATAAGGGAGTCCCCCCCCCGGGGTATTAGGTCAGGGGAACTTGCCGGATATCGTCTGTATGAGGGGTATTTCAGTGTGAGATTTCAGTTGGAAATCAAGAGCGTTAAACTAATCGAGGAACGAGCCTTGACATCAGTGTCTTTATTAATTTCTGCATTCTGGAAATACATACTGCAGCTCTCAGTAAGGGACCGGGCGTTACCTCAGTAGGGGGAAGTGGAAAGGTCACCATTTTCGTGCAGCAACACTGATTGGGGTCAAGTATTTTAATAAACGAAAATTGCGCATGCATGGTGTTTTTCAATTTGCACCCGCTCCTCGGCCCCGCCCCCTATAATTTAACGGTCTGCTTCTGCCGGTCCCTAATTTATAAAAAAATTTTTTTTTGGACACCGTTCAATTTCTATGCTTCGTATATGACATAACAAACAACCTGTGTAGTTCATATTTTAACTTCAAGTTTTAGTCCTTCGGGGTTTTGTTTGCGCTAATTTCGTCTTTTGAAACTGATGCAAACCAAAACCAAAACGAAGATTATGGAAAAAGACATCAAAATATTATTGAAAGAGAACTGGAACTGAAGAAGAAACCAAGGAAGTCTTCAAATTGCGCCGGCTTTCACTTCATCTTAACTCACTGGGCCAGGTTTGCTCTCTCCGCAGACCATGCAGTAGTAACGGCATGTGCAAATTTAATTAGTTTAAGGACAAGGCTTAGTAGATAAAGTTTAGAGATGATTTCATGCACCAGTTCCTCAAACTTGTCTTACTTAATGAAACCAGGACCCAAGTTGAACTCTGACAATACCAAAACTGCCGAAACCTCCATCCAGTACCAATTGTTAAAGGAAAAGACCAATCTGACTTTCTCTTGTCATGTCGACAAAATGTGTAAAAAGCTATCACAGAGAATCGGAGTCCTGAACAAGATAAAGTCTTGTCTACCATTCAAACAGCGAATATTATATTACAATGCAATGGTTAGACTTATTATGAATTACGTTAATGTAGTATGGCATAATTGCAGTAAGGAAAATTTAACAAGAATCCTAAAATTACAGAAGAGAGCTGCAAGAGTAATACTTGATGCAGAGCCGAGATCATCTTCTGTATTGTTATTCAATACTGATTGCAATGGTTGCCGTTTTACAACGAGGCCAAAATAGCGACATGTTCTTTAGTTTATAAACGAACTATGCACAGTGTTCCAGAGTATCTGATGGAAAGCCTTAAATTGAACAGTGATGTCCATGCAAGAAATACTCGTTATTGCAACTATAACTGTAATTGTCCCAGGTATAAACGTGTAACGGAAGGCGGCCGTACAACTGTGGAACAGTTTAACACTTGGTGTAATTATAAAAAAGCAGCCAACTTTTAAAGCTTTTAAAACTAGTGCCCTCCGTAGACAATACTTTAAAGATCAGCTATCTTTAGCTCATTTTAAGCCGTAGGCAAAATTTGTATAGATCCTGATATATAGTTAAGGTTAGAAAACCACAGCAAAAACCGTGTACAATCAATCCTGCCAGACGTTGGATCAAAAAACAGATCTTGAAACTCACCATATCAAATCTCACATTACATGTAATACTAAAAGCGTAATTTACATGGTTCAATGTCACTACTGTAATTCACAATACATCGGAGAAACAAAACGATGCCTCAAAGACCGTTTTAACGAACACAGACGACCTGTAGATAAATCTAATATCAAATCTAAACCTACATATCGTATAAACCTCGACAAGTACTGTATTTGATCAGCATTGCAGTAGTCTTCGGACACTTTATCATTATATTTTTTAAATCGTAGGTGTAGTATTTATTTATCCCTAGTTTTTGTTTTGTTTTTAATCAATTTTTAGATGCTCTTGTTGATTTTTTTTATATATATATATATATTTATATAATTCTTATATTCTTAGATTGAAGGCCACAAGTTTATTAGTGCGTGTTATACACTATTTAGTGCTCACCCTCGTAAAATAAAGTCTTTATTATTATTATTATTATTATTATTATTATTATTATTATTATTATTATTATTATTATTATTATCCTAGGTCGCCATTGCGATATCTACTTAAATTATCAATAGCACCGATACTACTGAAAAAAAACCATCTCAAATTTAGTTAAAACCCCGAACTTGCGTAGAAGCCAAAATATAGTCGAGTAAAGTGCGCTATTTTTACAGACAGTGTATCAGAGGGGCTGCCCGGCCTCGCGCGCATACAAATGTCTGTAAAATTGTCTTACTTTTCGGGACTGTATCTTTGCTCCCATACAAGATATAACTCTCAAAGTTTGGTTTTTGACTAATTTTGAGGTGATATTTCCAGTAGTATCGCCGGTCCTGTTGCTAATTTAAGTAGCTATATATTGCAATGGCAATGGCGACATTGGATTGGTCCAGAACTTGCATGGTGCGCGGCATCAAAATATTCCGGATTTCCGTTTAATTTACTGATGTTATATGTCCTACCGTCAGTCACTTGAGAGGATATTTAACAATTATTCACCGAAGTGGAGATGAGTAGTGGTGGATATTTACAGAGTCGCTTTATACCACACTCCAGGCGAATAGGCAGTACCAAATAGTTATTTTATTTTCTGTCAAATGGACAAAAACTCGCGCATGAAAATAATCATATTCACGGTTTGAGTAGCCAATCAGAGCGCGCGAAAAGTGATATTCACTGGTGTGGTATATATACTAAATAGATATATCTGCAGTGTCCGTCAGGTTTTGCATTTGAATGAAAAAAGTGGAATAAGACTGAACTCAGTAGTGTTTGTTCAGTATTGGCAAAAATGAATTTGCTTGTGATCCGGCTCATGAATCCGTGAAGAAACCAAACTACTGAGTTTATACCAACGTTGGCCTCGATAAAGCTATTCTTTTACTAAAGCTATATAGAGTTTTGCCAGAGTCTAATTTTCTTTTTCCGCTTCTCTTTCATGTCGATATTGGTTGGCTAGAACCTCTGGAACCCAGGGTAGGATATTGCTAGCGTACAATGTCGTTAACTATTAGCCCATCTTTAGTCCATTCACGCCTACCACTTATGTAAATCTGTCACATTGAACACCAATAATTACTGACAGGATCCTCAAAACCGAGTCACCTCCTAACAGACACTCATAAAATGTCTTGGGGCTCTGAGAGAAATAAGAACCACAGCCAAGTAATCTCGCCATTGACTGAGCATATGAGATTTGGAAGAATCGACGGTGTTTATTCGAGTCACGCGAACTAATTAATCCATGCGGTTTCAGTAATAAGTAGCTTTTGGTATAATATTACTGGAAATCAATCCTCTGACTATATTGAACTCGTCACAGTTTACGATAGGCGTGTAGTGCGATTCTGGGCCTAGTTTTGTCTAATTGTTTTGACTGCCTCAGAGATATAACTCCAAAATCCTGCTGGGTTGCATCCTGTATGGATGTTACAGTGAAGTGTAAAGTTTCGAAAGCCGTTCAGTCTTTGGATCGGGTGTCCCACGCTTGACCCACGGGTGAGTGTTCCGTGTTCTTATGCTTGCTGTGAACTTTGCAATTCTTTGAGTGAGGAAAATTATCAAAGAGCAATGAATGAAATCAAAAGTGCTAGCTCTGTAAATGTTTAAAACCTAGGATTAACAAGATTTGAGTTTTCATGATTTAAATGGTCCATTGCATGTATATACCCCGATATACATATATCCTTCCCTTCGCCTTCCTTAAGACCGTTGGGATAAATATTCGTTACGGTCTAGTCTACATTTTTTGCCAGTATAACTCGCGGCATTGATTTGGCTTCGAGGGATGTAAAATTATATTTCTCAAGTGTAACAAATCATGCATTCAATATTACTGTATCCCGTACCGATATGCTGCTGGAGGAGTGGCAACATTTTATTTTGATGTTAGTTTGAATTAAATTAAATCACGTATATGAAATACAAACGCTTGCGAAAACTGAAAGTCGGAAGTGAGAAATTATTGGGTGAACTGTTATCTAGTAAGTGAAAGGCAGCTTCAGCGGGAGAAATCGAAGAGATGAGGGGAAAATGAACAAGATAGTTCACAGAATAACTGTTGGTAAGTTTCGAGAAATACTTCATATCAGAGCAGCAACGGTAGTAATCAGTATCTGACGTATCTTGACTCTTTTGTTGATAGACACAAGGCAGAGAAAATTGACGAATGATAACTCTGAAGTCAACAGGACAAAACATGCCGGCTCTATCTGAACGAAACACTGCGAGTGAACGAGTGCAAGGTATGGTCGAAAGAATACTAGAACACAAATTTGAATAATTTGTCTCGGGCTTAGGAACAAAAACTATTATGTACGTGTAAGTTATTCATAGAATAGTTTACTTTTTTGGGTTCACATGATGCGCATGAGTTTTACCGGAAAAACAATGGATTACTAATCTCTATTTTATAATTAGTATGTTTTTTGTTAAAAACAATATAATTTGAAAATATATGTATCATTATTAGCTTTCTGAAAAAAAAGCTAGTGTTGATCTGCGTTGGAATTGAGAAGATATAAACTATCCATAGTGGCACGTCACTGCACTTACATGAACCTCCGCTTCCTCCTCTCGACCGCTACCCCATTCGTAGCCAACTGCGTCTCATCCGAACTGAACCCCGGTTTGTTTAGTTCGGATGTAACGCAGGCTAGCCCATTCGGTCAATATTTATCGGAAAAATACATAATCATCTAGGCAACAAACCAGCGTTACTTTCTCGCCGGCTCTTCGCGTGTAAATAATTATGAAGTTTAGGTTAGCCTTTGTTAAGGGTACCTAAGCTGCCCAGGAATCACCATAGATTAAAGGTAATGGCAAACACAGGTTTTTGAAGCATTTTATTAGATTTATAAAAGCATCACAGTGATATTAAATAGAGAAAATGTCATCCATTCTCTGACTTGTAACCCTTATACAGATCGTAAGCTACCTGTGAATAAACATAAAATGGCAAATAATTTACGGAAATAGGTCACAAATATCAATGATTGAGGCTGAATTACACAGATCTACTCAGCAGCCGATATTTCCTATATACCGTTCATTTCAGGTTATTCCCGGCCGGCGTAGCCAATCGATAAAAAAATGGGAATGTCCACATAAATGGCCCAAAGGATTAGTTACGTTTAAAAGACTGGTCACAATTTAGTTCTCTGTATTTCCTGGCCTCGATGATATCCAGTTTCCCTAGTTTCGATTAATTGCGGCAAAGCCAAGCCCGTTCCATCGGGTTAGGATTTCGGATGTCCGTTTCAAGACTTTACGCCAACTCGATCAGCTTGTACTAGTGTAGGGTGTCATTTGATGGTACGCGGTAATTCCGTCGATTTGAAGTTCCGGAACATATTTATTAAAACCATGCGAGAGTACGTTACTCGGTTAGTTATAAAGAGTGTTAAACAATAAATAAGGCTTATAACAAGCACTGTGTTTGGTGCTTGGTGGCTGTGTTTTGTCTACTTTTCCCGAAGGAATCAAAATAATTTTCACATGGTCGTAGCTGGATACTGTCCTCTACCTGGGTCTGTATGAAAACGGAGTAGAGCGCGTTTGGAGAAAAGGTGAGCATTTACGGTTGTATGTTCAGCAATGTCCCAGTGTAGCTATTGTTAATTTGACATCAGTTGAAAGTAACCCATGGCATAACTGACAAAGCCCACTATTTTGAGTCAATTTTTTTTTTTCATGATCAAACAACCTCTACTAATTTGTATCATCATAGAAGAATGACCTTGAATTGAGAGAGAGGAAACCTTAACTGCCGGAATGACATTTCAATACAGTTTTTTCGTTACACTTTCAATTTTTCGCTGCAATCCATCCATATCTCTAATTCAGTTTAAATTTATATGTTACTGCAATTGTCATCGACATATTCTTAGTGCCTCACTACGACTTGGACGTTAATGTCGGACCCCCTCCCCCTTAATATCCATCTTTTTGTCGTTAACTTAATATGATATTATACAAAGTACCGAGAGCTCAGCCGAAAATCACACTGAGTGTAGTCGATAAGAAGCTTTAACGAGAATGCAATCGATCAATACATGTCCTAACCTGGTCTGTGGAAACAGCTGCATGTTTGGTTGGTTTTGTGATGTTGAAAGTCCAAACAGTTTGCTTCAACTTCACGGAAGCCGGCCATATCCACGCCTGGACGCTCCCAGGTCCCTAGGGCTTAAGTGTTTGCACGCAAACAAATGCAAAATTGAGTATCCCGAGTTATAAAAAATCTTTTTCTATTTGTCAATCTGGAACATAATTACGTTTTGTAAAATTAAAGCAGCTATGTCATGGCCACAATTTTTTTTCTGATTTTTGGTCAACATTTTGATCGCTTTTTCTGATTACACACAAGGACCAAGGAAATCACAGTCAGACAGGGCATGGCAATTTTTGAACATATTTTCCAAGCTCTTCTTAATGGTTAGCCATTTCCACCTTGCCGTAACCAGATAAGCTTCTCTGTAGTCATGTTTTTTCGTAAAACCAGTCCATTAATTGTTTCGAGCTTTTCAATGTTATGCTCAAACCGCATTAAAACGAAACGTTTAGGAGTTATTCATTTCTTTACATCTTAATTAGAAATGGATCATTTATTTTCAGTCTTATTATTTCCCTTCTTGGTAAGTTTTCAAGGTTTCCAGGGACGGCGCAGCAGGGGGGACTGGGTTGGGGGTGGGGGGCTATACCCCACTTTTTGCCAAAAACATATTTTGCCTAGTTACTTCGAAGTCAGTTTAAGACTATAGTTTGGTCATACCGGCTCAATAACCATTTTTAGTCCTCCCGGCCTTTCTTTAGCCCCCCACTTGAAGTACCTGGTTTCTTTCTAATTTTCAGACCAGTTTTATTTGTGTGCGAAAACGTTGGCACCTCTCTAGTAACCAAAGCAACTGTACACGTGTCATGACACGTGTATATGTGTCATTCAAGCCCACACCAGAAGAAACCGCAGCTGCAGTCTCCAAAATCGAGGCCTGTGCTCGAGACATTGATGCTTGGATGCTATGTAACAAATTAAAGCTGAATAGAGGAAAAACGGAACTCCTTGTGCTAAGTGTTCAACATCGCCCGCGCCCGCAAATACAAGTTGTTAATGTCGCTGATGCAATCATATCTCCATCAACTTCAGCCAGGAATATAGGAGTAATATTCGACCAATCCATGAATTTAGAGCAACAAGTTCAAAATGTGTGTAAAATAGCTTTTTATCATATCCGCAATATAGCTAAGATTAGGAACTGCCTTTCCCAGAAGGATACCGAGACACTAGTGCATGCTTTTATATCTTCTAAACTGGACAACTGTAATTCATTGCTTACAGGACTTCCTACTTATCTGATAGATAAACTACAGAGAGTGCAAAATGCTGCAGCGCGCCTGGTCACACGCACCCGAAAGTTTGATAGGATAACGCCAATTTTGAAGCAACTTCACTGGCTACCAGTTAAAGAACGAATCTCCTATAAAATACTTCTGCTGACCTACAAGGCTCTTAACGGCATGGCACCTCATTATATTTCTGACCTCCTCGATAAATATGTACCTGTAAGAACTCTTCGCTCCTCGAATAAGCATCTTCTTAAAGTACCATGCTACCGCCTAAAGACGTATGGAAGCCGCGCGTTTCAAATTACAGCTCCTACTCTTTGGAACTCGCTTCCTATGGGGGAAAAGCGGTCATGCTCACTTTCACATTTTAAGTCTAATGTAAAAACATTTCTTTTTAAGCAAGCGTTTGTATGAACTTTAGTTATTTTTATTATTTATTTAATGTTATTTTTATTTTATTTTATTATTTCTATTTTATATTGAATGTGAAGCGCTTTGAACTATAGGAATATAGGCTATATAAATCTACATATTATTATTATTATTACACAAACAGATATAAAAACGATATTTATAGACAGACCAGTCGGATCGGATCGACCCAGCTCCGGAAATCACACGATAAACGTAAAGTCGGTCCCGTGAAAAAAGGCTCGTCAAAATTAAAATCCCCCTAACTTATTCGTTCGTCATTTTCCCCGCCCATAGTAAATCATATCGTTATTTATTTTGTTATTTATTTTGTCAACGCATTGAATATTTTGTCCAAAGTTCCAGAGTAAAGTTTAAACATATGTTGTGTCGTCCGATGTGTAAAATAGAGCTTATATCATAAATTTAAATAAGGATCAAGTTTTTCTTTTTCACTTTTCTTAACCTTATATAGATACCGTATTTATGAAGGAAACTAGTGGGAGATATAACCCATGTGACGAAGCGGGGAAGCCCCCCTGTCAAGTTTCATCGCCAAAAGAGACTATTTACCTGCTTTTTCCTATTAGCTTCCAGAGACAACAGCACAGCTAAAACACTTGTATAAATAAAAACAAATAATATTTTTAAAGTATCGTAGAAAATTATCATTTTCCGTGTCAACATACGAAAGCCATTCAAATACAAGTCTCGACCATTCAGAAACGTGGTGTTTGACATATGTAAATTTAATGACGTCACGGTAAGCCTGACATCCGGGGAATAGAGGTTAACATCCGCCATGCCCCGCAAGAAAGCAAGCAGATTGAAACAGAGCATGAATTTGTGAGCTGTTGCTGCGAGCGAAGAAGAAAACATCCAGTTTCGTAGGTTTCTGTCTCTTTAATGAAATCCAGAATGGCTTGGGAACCTCAAATAGAGGAATATATTGCTGGGGATGAGAACGCAGATATTTTATGCGGTGGCTTAACACACCAAGAAATCATGAACAACAGAGTAGGCAAGTACAGTGTTTATGGCTCTTAATCTGCAAAACTCTGCAATGAGTAAACTTCGCTAAGGGGTCTGTTTCCCATTGGTAGTGTGTTTCTTTTTCAATTTAAGTGCTCGGTTGTTGTTTCATTCTCTGCGATCTTTCTAGGTCCTTTTTATTATTTTAACGCTGATTTTGTGTGTCAAAATAACAGCCCTAGAAAGAAAACTACAACTTCGAAGACCCAGGGAGCAACTAATAAGTCAAGGCATTATGCCAGGTAGGTTTTAACGTCTGTAGAAACATGTATTGGTGTACAATACTTCATTGCTGTATTTGTTAAATATCTGGATTGATGTCTTGAATATTTTGCCTTTTTAGCTGCCATAACTGCTCCAGGTTTGCTTTCGCAGAGGTCGAAGTTGGAGCGAGCTAAGGTAAAGCTTACATGCAATGATGCATGTGATGAAAATGTCACTGAAACATCTAACTTCAGGAAATAAATGATAAACCGTAAAATAGCCATTTTTACGGCGTTCCAGCACTCATTCTTATCCTCATATAAATACGTGATTGCTTTGCAGACCGGAGATTTATTGCAAAAGAAGATGCGAATAAGGCCGAACAGAGCTCAACTGGTCCAGAGACATATCTTGAATGGTGAGTCGACGTCCTTATAAATTTATACTCCAATTCATCATTCATTGGCGTGAAAGATCATTCCTATAAATAGCTCCCTTTGCCCCCTTAAATTCAAGAAAAATTGCCTCGGATTAACTGCTTTTCAATGGGCTTTTGAGGCAGCTCAATGAAAATCGAGAGTCTGTTGGTTTATAGCGGCAATTTATGCAGGAAAATATGTCTGTATTTTCTCACACATCACGCTCCACTTCGATCGGACAAAAGCATATATTCCCACATTCCTAAACCGAAAACATTGCTCCCTAAGAGATAGTTGAAAAGTGTTTTGAGTGCGGTTATAATTGAATGCCGTCAATGTGATTTCGACATAACGTTGTAGATTTTTTCCATTCTCATTTCTTGTATATTTCGTTATCACGTTACTTTAATATTGCATTTTCTCATTTCTTGTACGTGTCAGTATGTAAGCCTATGACATATTCGGTAGTATGCCAAAAGCATTAACAATTAATTGCAGTCTAAGTCTAAGACCACGAGATATTTTAGAGCAGCTGTTTTTTGTGAATGTACAGTGCATGGACAATTGCTTCCTTTATTTCAAGTTTTGGAGCACAGTCAATTCGTCTAGTAGGCCAAAACAGTTAGAAACAAATTCCTTTACTTGCGTGCAAGAATAAATTAGTCGGGTCAGCAAATATAATTTAGAAAGGGTAAATTCACAAAGTATATTTAAAGCTTTTGTTTGTTCAACATGTGTATATTAACCATATTGCTTTGGAACTTACGACAAAGTCATTCAGAGTCAGTCTTCAAAAAAACATACAAAAAAGTGTTTGGAGTAACTTCTTACAGAGTTATTGTTTCATGGTTTCACACTCCTCTGGTGCATGAAGGAGAGATTTTGTTGTGTAATTTTGCTGTTTGTATAGCCTGTTGAATGGTTTGATTGATAGTCCTTTAGTAAAGTCCTTAAAGTAAAGGGATGGGGCTATAATTATCAATGGTGGCAATAAAAGTTGAAACAGTTAAAGTAATTCTTGTACGAATGTACTATAAGATGTACTTTTCTGCCAGTAAGCCTTATGTCTAACTGTATAAAATGTCCTAACTTTATCATATAAAAGGTTAATACATATTTTCCTTTGTTGTTTGGCTAGAGCAACTAATTTGAATGAAACAACCCAGGCTTTTTCAATTCTTTGAAAGTGGATAATAAATGTATTGTCATTCCAGCTACTGCTGTGAAACTGGTATACTGTAAACATTCTCTGTGTTGTCTAAAAGCAGGCAGGAATCCTGTTTATCTAAGCAAATGCAATTATTTTAAAAGGAGGTACCATAAAATATTCCTTGAATGAATATAAACAACATATCAGTCTGGGCAGAAGATTTGATTTTAGACTCTAATAATCTAATTTGTTAATCAGTATTATATTTCTGCATTTTGATAGAAGTGAACAGTCTATAGATTTTAGCTGTTCAATATGTAAATGAAGAACCACTCCTTCCACCATAATGGGCATCTGCAAATATATGCAGCTCCAGAATTTTCCAAGCACCTCTTAATTTCCTGTTTTCTCAATAAACTGGTGGGGTTGCAGACCAGCCAACACTCTTTACTCTTTCTATATATAGATAACGTGTACTTTTGTTCTACTCCCACTAGTGAACTCTACATGAACATCTGCAAAATTGCATTTTAAAAAGACATTGAAGGGACAGCCCAACTTAGGACGTCAATGGGATTTTCAATTTTTTCATTAATGCGGTTTTGTTTTTCTTAAGAGATGTTTTCCATTTGGAAACTTTGAATGAATAATCAGACTATCAATCAGTCTTCTATTAAATCCCATCACTTGGTTGATTCTCTAAAGTAATAGTGGTCTCTATTTACATGTATGCTATGTTATTTCCAAATAGACCAAATAGTATTATTTGTCTTGTAATATATAATTCCTGAGTTTTCTTTTTGATTTGTTTGAGTACACACAACAATGATGTGACTTGCGCATACAGCAGCTTTTTTGTTGCAAGGCTGCTGGATTATATTTTTAGGGACTAAAAATTGCAAACTTACGACCAAATTTTCATTACTAGTCACAACATTGTGACTAACTTTTCTATTTATTTTGAGTCCTGACACAGTATTGCAGGATGAATTTGGGAACAATAATATTATTTGTAGACTAACAGCATGACAGTATTGCTCAACTGTGCACATGAAGTAATAACTCAATGCATTGAGATATAGCAGCATAATTATAAGGATATTATAATGATTGGTACATACTTCCCTTTGGATTAGGCCATGTACTGTAGATTTACAGTTGTACTGTATTTCCTTGATTATAAGTAGTGCCTACCCTCAAAAATGTCACACAGGGCTTGAACTTGAAGGGGTCCGTGTAAGAACAACGTAAGTGACTTTTGATCAAGTTCTAAATTCTCCCTTAGAAAACAAAGAATATGAAGAAGAATTTGGAATTTGATCAGAAGTCACTTACGCTGTTCTTGCACAGATCCCTTCAATTGCAAACTTGTGACCAAATTTTCGTAACTAGTCACAAAATTGTGACTAACTTTTTTATTTATTTTGAGTCCTGACACAGTATTGCAGGATGAATTTGGGAACAATGATAATGTAGACTAACAGCATGACAGTATTGCTCAACTGTGCACATGAAGTAATAACTCAAATTATGCATTGTGATATAGTGGTATAATTATATTTAAGGACATTATAATGATTGGTACTTCCCTTTGGATTAGGCCATGCATTGTAGATTTACAGTTGTGCTGTACCAGTATTTCCTTGATTATAAGCAGTACCTTACAGTGCTTGAAGATAACAATCGTTTACTCATCAAGAACAAGTAGAATTACCCTTAGAATGACAATTTGGTTTAAAAGTGATTTATTGGAGAAATATTAAAGATATTTCTTCTACCACTTCTAAAGTTGATAAAACTGTTTTGGTCTTTTTTTCTCCTGAATTTTAAATACTATTTATGCTCTCGAAGATTATTTTATTATGACATTAGTGTAGATCTGTGTGTGAATGCGTGTTTATTGCTGCTTTTGCCTGTGTGTGTATGTGTGGATATGTTAGCATAGTTTATGTTGTGTGTGTACCCCTTGCTTTCTTCCGACCTTGTAATTATAATTATTCTATTTAAACTGGCTTCCTGGCATTTTTAGCCCCTTAAGGTTATTTCTGGAAGCCAGTACCCTAATTATATTTATTTTAAACTTTTAAACACATAACTGTTGTATTATTCAAAGGGTACAATAAATTGTTGTTGTTGCTAAATCGTATACCTCAGAATTGAGTAATCTCTGTAATTAGCAGGGTTCTCCAACACAGGCATAGTAGGGGGAGAAAAAAATTGAGTAGGGGGCATTTATTTCAAATCTAGGCTTCTGCGGTAAGTAAAGAGTATTGTAGAAAACTTGTAGCCAGTGTGGTCAAGTAGAGTAGACACAGAAAATCGCTGGGTCGCCAGTGCTTTGGGAGAACTCAGAATTAGCTTGGACTAATAATCCTCAATCTGAGAATAGGTAACTATCGTTTACCACTTTTTTACCCTCTGTTTCTGTTTAATACTCAGTAAAGTTTGAGGCATATAGAACCAAGCACAAGTACATGGTACGAGTACATGTTTAAAGTGAAAAACAAACTGTGTCCAACATATGTTTGTAATTTATTTAGCTGCCCTGACTCGGTTTACAATCTAAGAAGCAAAGGCTTCTTTATCCCGAGTTATAGAACAGTTACCAATGGCAAGCATTCTTTTAGATATTTATGACCTAAGCTTTAGAGAAAGATAGGAAAAGACATATTACCGTAAACACCGGCAGATAAGCCGCACCCCGAGTTTAGAAGCTCAAATTTTGGAAAAAAAGTTTTGAAAGGAAAATCAAGATTTAAGAAATCTGCATCACCTTCCTTGCCCGTCTAACCTTCAACGAGATTACCGTAGTGTTACCAATAATTTTAAATCTGAAAGTGTTTAAACTTCCTGTCTACTTGCCTACACACATACAATAGAACTTTCCATAGCATTTGTTTGATGGTACATAGATTGTTAGCTAAATGTAGTCAACAAAAACATGCTCGCAGTCTCTCGCAGTCTCGTTCATCAAAGCTTAGTAACCACGCATATTGGAAGATAGAAAACTGGACACTAGAATGCTGCCAAAATCAAAACAAGTTTGCCTTTTCATCTGCCATATGTGGTTATCACATCTACAAGGACATCTGGAAGTCATCTATTGCTATTGGGGGAGAAAGGAACAATAACTGTTGAAGTTACTGGGAAATGCTGACAATGCAAAAAGCTTTATGGCAGAATGGAGATTCCGTGTCTGGTGACATTTAGTTGTTTGAGAAAAGCGACTGTTGACGGCTTAAAAGATCTTTTAACGAAGAAGATTTATTAATGGCAGGATCCGTAACAAGTAACAAACAAGAAACAGACAACACAAATGGCTCTTTTAGGAGCCAACAAGCTAGTTGCGAAAGTGATGATTAGTGCTTCCTTTATTTTTTGTTTTGTGTAGTTTTAATCAGTCCGACTATGTTTAAAAAAAAAAAGTTAATTTATGGAGATTTGTTGAACTTTTGTAGATATTCTCGCAGATAAGGTGCACCCCCAATTTGCAACAAAAAATTTTGGTTAAAAGGTGCGGCTTATCTGCCGCTGTTTACGGTAATAAGAAATCTGCAATCATTAAAGGCCTTCAAATGTGCCATTCGAAATCAGCATTTAAGCACCATAATGTCTACTGAAGGTAAAGAAAAGACTGCATTTTATGCAAAACCTGAGTATACTAAATATCATTGGCAGATATATTTAATTTAATTCATTGATTCATTCAATTTAATTATATTTAATCATCTTTTTGTGTGTGGAATAGACAAGGGAGTATTCATAACATTTTTAAAGTAGGCTACATACATGTATTTTTAGCTTTTTAAAATTATTAATTTATCTACAAATAATTCTAGAATTAACTAATTATTTTTGTTTATTATTTTTGTAGTGTCCTCATTTAGTGGTTAGATACTTCATAATACTTAAATAGAGTCATTGTTATTATTATTATTATTGTACAAGTACATGGATACAGTAAAGACCCGTAGATAAGCCACACCCGTAGATAAGCCACACCCAAGTATTGAAGCTTGAATTTAGAAAAAAAAACTTTTTTTGAAAAATACAAAAAAATATTAGAAAATCTTTTCTCCGAGTTCATAAACGCTTGTACTTGATGCCAAACTTCTTCAAAAAAAAAGAATAATCTTTTGTTGGAGTTCATAAACGCTTGTACTTGAAGCAAAACTTCATCAGATTGTCATGTACTGTTTAAAACACGAACAGCAGTGTTTTATCAAGTTTAAAAATTCGAGGGCGAAGCCCGATAATTTTTAGACTTGATAAAACACGTGCTGTGAGTGTTTTAAACGGCTTCAAAAACGCTTTAAGAATGCAATGAAATGAGAAAGACGCACATCTCAAGGGAATGGTTACTTAATGAACCATTGAACCTTTGTATTCACAACGCCATGCAAAATATTTGAGTAATCACCGCCTGCAATTACGAACATCTCAAGGGAATGATATGAAGAAATTACCATACTATGTTGTTTGAAGCGGCATTTCGCAATGCAAGAAGAATCTGCACTTGAAGGATTTGGTGTCGTGGTTTACCTCGATAAAGTTCAAGACTTGGAAAGCGATGTGACTGACATGACGGCAGACTCTAAATGTTTGACTCCGGCACAAAATATGTAAGTTTAATGCACGTTTTTATAATTTTACGGCTTTGAGTTTGGTTTAATAATTGGAACTAAACAGTGGCTCGGTAAACAAGTAATGGTAGTTGGATAACTTCATTTTAAAAATATTATCTGTGTATCTCCGTAGTCTGCTGATATTAGTAAATTTAGTGCAAAATTTATTATCTAGGTACCTTATGTTCCGTGTACTTTTTGCTATCTTTGGGTCTTTATCAGTGAATTCTTAATTAGGATGAAACTTTATATAAAATTTCATGTTCATTAATATTCTTTATATAAAACGTTCATCCTAATTAGCAATTCAGTGAGAAAGCTGAAACATCAATAGAAATTCCATTGTCTCAATCATTAACCCCGTTTCCCTCTGGGACAGAATTCAAATCCCTCCGCGGGCCTTTTAGAATGATGAGATTTTATCAGGTATAAAGGAGCATGCACGTGACTGATTTGCTTCATCTGATTGGACAAAATGCTCATTAATTATTCATGAGTTTTTGAAAAATACATAATCACAACTTTAATTCGATCAAATATGGTTCAACCTGCCTTGTCATTTCTTGTGTATATTTTAACCTGCAGTCTTTAAATCACTCCAGAATTCTTCCGCTTTTATTCCCACATTAACTAACAACAATTCCAAGGAACCGCTTTCCTTTAATCACTAGAGCAAGAAAGGTTTTCTGGCAAAACTATACTTGCACGAGTTTTCTGCACGAGTAGGTCTGAGGTCCACCATCTTGGATTTTCATTAACTAGTGCCAATCTCCCACATGTAAAATTGCGAAGAATGCCTGGTTGTTTAGATGCATGCTTTGACTAGGCTGTATACAGCCGTCCGTATCCCCTCAAAACTCGGGAAGGGACGTCTGTGCTACACTGTCGTTAATCGTGTTCCGGCATAATTTTGCACAAATTACATCTCTATTTCCATTGGCCGAGAAACACTAGACGGTACACATTGTAGATTTCAGATTGTTCATTTCTTATTGTTAACGGCAATGCAAGAGACAAAGAGGGAGGATGGGCTGGGAAGCAGGAGAAATAAAATAAATTCCCTTCACACAGACCTCCGTAATCCCTTCAAAGGCAGGGATTTGGAGATCTTTCTTTCCTTTCCATCCAAGATTGGATGAATTCGAGAGTTTGAGAACCACGTGAACTCGAGGTTTGAGAAGTCGTGCTTGGATTTTCCCACAGAGCCAGAACTAAGGTCAACATAACCGCTAAGCCAATCAGCACCCGCTATGAGGCACCAGCCAATCAGCGGCTGGTTACAACATTCCTGTAACTATCCACGTGACCTAGAACACGATTAACTCATCCGTAGTACAGACCTCCTTTTCCTTCCTTTGAAGGGATTACGGAGGTCTGTGTACAGGCTAGCTTTGACATGAAGCGCTGCGAATCAGCATGTTTTGGAAGGTAAATAAGCTTAATCAAGTTTAAATATTCACGAAATTCTAATATATTAGGTCTAAGGTACATGTAGGTCTTAGAAGAGTTTTTGCTTTAATTCTTTCAAATTGCATCTTTTTTTCAATGATTATGCTTAAATTGCTATATTACACGATCGGGTGCGATTTGAACCTGATTGTAATATACGCACCGTCGCATAAAAGCTTGATACAGGTTCGTGATATGTAAATATATGTTAATGTTGGGTCTCCTTTCTAGATGTTCCCGTAGATGAGCCGCACCCCCGATTTTGAACGAAAATTTTGGGTAAAAAGGTGCAGCTTATCTATGGGTCTTTACGGTATTCATTTGTCTTATTTTCAATGAAACCAAACATATAAATGTTTTTGTGTTTCGGTGTACTTTCATGCCCTGTGCCAAGATGCCATTTGGGGAGAGTTCTGCATACTCGTTGATGGTACATGTAGGTTACTATTGTTTCTCCTGTAGGGTTTTGAATGAAATCTGCTCTAATTTTGGACAATAAGCCACTGTAAGAGAGCATCATGAAGTTTGAGGTTGGCTGAAAAGTACTTCATAGCTTGCTTTTAGCCGGCTTTGTGAGGGGATTTTCGCTGGGTTTTTCTGTTGTGTTTCTGCTTTTGAGACACATAAAAAAATTATTCAATGAAATCCTAGAAATTCTGCAGTTTCCCCTGCTAAACCTATTAGGGTATGTTTTTATCACTTTAAGGCCTTGGCTTGTGTCAAAATCACTCCTCTTGGTTACAAGTATAAAAAAATCTACAGGAGTCCCAGAGGGGGACCCCAAATGGAATTTTAATCCATTACCCAACATGCAATAATACATTTTAAAAATATTATTAGAGGTGGGTGCAGGAAAACATGGTGGAGAGAAATGCAGCATTAAGAATAGCATGGTCCACAGTTTCTTGGTGTGTTTTGTGCTATAAAACCTGGTGGTTGGAGAGATGTGCTGAGTTTGTGTTTGCTTTTGATTTCAAGTGCGAATGGGAAGGGATTTTTGAGCAGATTTTCATAGCATTGAAATTGGTGAAAATCAAAGAAACAAAACAAGATCTCCAAAGCAAATGAGTTTTTCTCCAAAGTGGGGAGTCAACCGATTGCCTGTTTATAGCTCTGGCTTTTAAGTAATTCAACACTTGAAATAATATGCAACATCGTATTTCCAGCATGTTGTCTAGATTTGATGCAATATTTTTTTTCCAGTTATATACATGTATGCAGCCATATTAGATGCTTGCTGACTAATAAGTAATGTTGTTTATTATATAAATTTTGTCAAGAAACAACAATAACCAAAATCCTCACATGTGCACTTAGACAAATGGTGACGGGAAGCCATTTGACTGTTACTCACCTGAAATAAAAATTATGGTCTCATATTTGGTGCCATCTTGTGCATACAATATATTTTGTGCGTTCTTGGTAGAATTATATAATTAATACAGCTAGGTTACGGTATTACATGAGACGTTGTGTAATATGGCTCTGTAGTTTTACGTGTCAGGTTTATTTTTTTAAACCTCGAAGGCAAGGAAAAACAATAATTTTCCATGTACAGGACTTGTTTGCAAGGTCACAATTTTTAGTCACTAAAAACAGAATCCAGCCATCTTATGACAAAAGCTGCACCCATGATATATTTTAAAAAGAGTCCACTTTAAAATGGCATCTGAGCAAAGGTTTGTGTCACTTGATTAAAGGGAAATAAAAAGTGGAAAATGAAGGTAAATGGTACATGATTTTGATGAAAAAGTGGAAAATCCCAATGAAGCATAACACTGAAGACTGTTGGTGATTTCATTCATTTAGGTGAAAACAAGTCGTCAAATTTGCAACTGTCGGAAAAATGTTTGGTTGCAAGTGATAGTAATTTGGTTGCATTTGCAACTGTATTGGTTGGAGTTTCAAGCACTGATGTAATACATTGTTTATTATACCACAATCAACTACATCAGGAAAAACTTGATATTTGCCTACAGCTAAAATCGAACAGTGCACAAAACTGTTTTCAAGTTTCCAAGAGACTGTTGAGCAAAACGCTGATTGGCTATTACAGTTCCATTTTAATTGGCTTGCACTCTTACAAAACATTTTAAATATCAGTGATAACCAGTTTGGGATGATGCAATATGTTTGCGTATTTGCACTCCATAAAGCACTTGAAATTGCCAACTCATAAAATTATATTTTTTGTTGTTTCAATATTAACTAAAAGCACTTGAAATTGCCAACTCATATAAAATTATATTTTTTTGCTGTTTCAATATTAACTAAAAGATTATGTGCTGATTCTTTCCATAAAGCATTACAACCATGTCCTTTTTTAATGGTTCTGGTGGGTACATGTATTCGATATACCAGCTGTGAGTAAGCTGTGAGTAATCTATTAAATGAAACAGCTGACCTAAGAGAACCTTGCATGTGGTGAAATAATGCCTCTTTTATCTTTGGAATATTGATATTTTGATTTCATAATGACATGATGCAGGAATTAATTAATTTCAGGCTCATACTCAATTTATCAGGTTATTGGATTTGTTTTTTCTGCTGAGCTTATCATGATAAAGTGCCAAAGTGACTTATATTTCATAGCTATGAAAATGTGACCACATATATTTTTATAAGCTCTATATTTTGTATATCAGATTCCATTGGTTGTCTATTGGCTAACTTTCAAGACTCACAAAAGCCTTGGCTGCATGGTTGTTTTCAGTTGCCTAAATAAATGGAGCAAGCAAAACAATGTTTATGAAATGTGGATTTGAAACCTTTAATAACAAATGGGTTGTACATGTATATGTATATATATCTGTATGATATTCCATTGTGACAGTATTTTGCATTTTCAAGTTTTGGCCTAAAATAGCAGTTAGTAGTATCTCAAACTAATCTTAACCCCTTTGAACCAAGAGCTTCAGAGGAAATAGTTAATGGACTTTCTTGGCTCATCAATAACCCCAAATTTCTAGTGTTATCTCTTGAAAATATAGATTAAAGTTTTTATCTGGCTAAATAAGATATAATAGAGTTAAGTGTCAGTGGATTAATGCTAGATTCCTCTAAAGGCTTTCTGAAATTGAACTTTGATAAGTATAATGACAGTATTGTTGTAATCCATGAAATTACCATAGTCTTTAAGAATATTACCACTCAAATTCTGATTGACATGTCAAGCTAGTGGTACATGTATATACATGTATCCCTGACTATTTCCAAATATTAAGAATTTGGATAACACTAATTCATGTATTTGTTCATGGAAGTTAACTTTGTGAGATTGAGAGTATTATTTTATGGAAATTGTTCCTTAACACAGAGGTTATATAAGCAACTCTGAAGAACTTTTAAAACTTCTCTTAAGCTAGACCACTAACATTAATACTGAGTAGTTTAGAGCCATTACTAATGTGAGTTTACTAATGATCACTGAGTTAGTAAAACATTATTTTGTCATAGTAAGTTAAATTTCATAATTTTTAATATATATTTTATATTGTCCTTAGGCTACATTTTACAAAGTACATTGTTAATATTATCTTATTTTTTATTACAGCCAATTATTACTTAAATATGATATTTTTCTTGTGATGTATTTCAAAGCTCTCTTAGACACTGTTTAACTGCAGTTGCGACATTGTGTCTCAACGTTAATTACTATGATGCTTTACATATTATTGGCACACACTAAAGTATGTTATCATAATATTGTATCTGTGTTTTAAAAGCATAGTGTGACACAGGCCTTTTATAAACCCTCACATGACTATTGCACAAGCTGCAGTCACTGAGCGTGAAAAAGAGCTTTGAAGTGTGAAGACAGAAGTAGACTAATCTCAATCAGTTCTGCACTTTTCAAACCATTGTCAGTATTCCCAATGTTTACAACAACATTGCATATATTTATCTTATTGTGGCTTCTTAGATGTACTTTTATCAGAAGTTGATTAGTGTATACCTTAAGCTATATTATACTTTAATGTTTTAAGATATAGTTTAAACATTGTTCCTTGGTAAACCTTCAGTTGGTTTTGTGCCAGCTGGCTTGGTTCACATTAGTGACACAAGTATAAGAGAAATAAAATAATTATGCAAATGTAGTAATGCACTGATCATTATCAGTACTTGTTCTTATCTCACAATTACAGCACAGCATCTGCATACATGTATGGTGCTTAAATATGCTTGTGTAGCTTGTGTGAACCAGCCTTTAATCTTCATTAATTTTAAGAAAATATTTTAATATTTCTGTTTGTGAATGTTTTATCCATTCGAATGTTCAGGACTTTCAAAATATTTCAGAGTAGATCAGTCTTAAAAGTCAAGTCTGGAGAAAATTGCTGCTGGGGCTTTGGAGGAAATTGGGTTATTTTGAAAGCCCAGAATGTTCCCTGTAATCCTATTAGAAATAGAAACGTTTTCTACAAGTTTATACCCAAAATAACTTAAAGTAAATCTTGATATGTTTGGGCCATAAATAAAATGTCTGGCCTCTTAAAAGAGCTGCCATTTTTGTCTACTATTGTGACAAATGGTTTTTTCATGGTTTGAAACTAGGGACACTGAATGAAGATTGTCAGATTTGAGGAGGAGTTGAGAAAAGCCATGCATTTGCTACCTCCCTCCTTGATGGGAAATGACCAATATGTGTAGATTTTTGCTATTTGAACCATTATTTTATTTGACTGCTACTTTTATAAACCGAAGAAAGTTAAGTTATCTTCAACACTTGACTGTTCTATATCTAAAAATAGCAGCACAAGAATGTCTTGAGTTACATAATTTGTATGTAATTGTTTAAAGGGGCACTGTCACCCCCTAAATGAGTCTGAATTTCTAACGAGACCTGAAACACCCTTAACCTGATCAAAGTCGGGACCCAGCTAATCCACAGATGGAATTGGAATTTAGTGCGAAAAAACTATCATGACGAAAGACGAAAAATAACTACTCAGATTAGCAGAGTATGCTTTACATGACATAGCCAATCAAAGTAATGACAGAGCCAATCACAGGAGCAAGTAACAATGCTTTGAGCATGAACTGAAGTAATTTGTGATCAGTTTTACTTGAACCAATCTGTAGGAAAAGTAAATGCAATCAAGGTTAACTCTCGCTAAGACAAAAACTTATTTTGTGATGGCCCAAAACAATGTTTGGGTTTAGTTTTGAACTTGATTGGCTGATAATGACAATATTTTTCACAGCCAATCTATATGTAGAAAAGCTAAGCAAATGCAAAACCAAAGCAATCACATTACTGTCAACACTCAATCGAAAACCTATCTATACCATTGTAGTGATGTTCACAAAATTAGAACGGATCTAGTACCAGAATCACTTGAGTGCATCTGTATTGAAATTTACAAACCAAAGTCAAAACAATTTTTAGTAGCCACCTGGTACAGGCCACCAAATTCGTGCATGGATATTCTCACGGAATTTGAAACTTTTGTTGGCAGAACTGATTGTGGGCACAAAGAACTGTACATTTTAGGCGATCTTAATTGCAACGTCTCAGCCAGTCAACCTGATGGTCCAACAAAATCATTAAATCAAATATGTGCTCTCTACCAGTTGGCTCAATTGATAAAGGACCCAACTAGAGTGACGGCGAGTACAAGTACCTTAATTGACCTTGTACTTACAAATAGCTCAGACAAAGTTGTCTATTCCGGTGTGCTGCGTCTTGGCATAAGCGATCACGATCTAATTTATGCCTACTGCAAGATTTCTATTGTACCTAATGCTGGTCATAGATTTATTAGTTATAGACAACTTAAAAACTCTGAAAAATTTATAGCAGACTTAGAGAAAGTCCCATGGTTCCTTTTGGAAAACCATGACAACATTGAAAGCATGTGGATGCAATGGAAGTTGGACTTTCTCAGAGTAGCAGATAAGCATGCACCAATACATACTAGGCGCATGCACCAAAAACAATCACAGTGGATAACTCAAAATTTGCTTACCAAAATGTGTCAACGCAACCACCAGAAAAAGGTGGCTGTAAAAAACAACGATCCTGGCGATTGGTCTCTCTATAAATCCCTCAGAAACGAGGTGAACAAAATGACGCGCCAAACAATAGCAGAATTCTATAGAACTAAGCTTAGTGATAATAACTCAACGCCAAAACAGACCTGGAGAATAATTAATGAGGTGACTGGACGCAGTGCAAAAATAGCCGGCAGTATTGTGAAGATAGATTCTGATGATAAGGAAATCACAAAGCCAGCAGAGATAGCCAGCGTCTTTAATAGGCACTTTGTACAACTGTTACTGCACTACTTGATGCCACTGACAAATGGGTTTTGAACATACATGTAGACCATGTTGAAATAAAATATTTACTTACTTACTTACTGATGTCTACTGATCTACCAGTGGCTGCCAGTGATAGTAACACAAACTGGAGTCTACCTTACCTCTTCATTTGTTACACAGATCTACGAGTTCAAGTCAAGGGAGGGGGGGGGGGGGGGGGGGGGTTGCAGTGTTCTCCCCGGAGCGATTAATTTATTTCATTGTCCATAATGAAAATATTGCATCTCAGGAAACAGTGATGCAATTACACATCTGGCAGTGCTTTGAAATTGCTTAAAATTCCTTTTTATGCATTAACAAAATATTTTGAAGTACTGCAAGACTGAACAGATGGCAGAACTCTAGAACTGTGCTCTGGGGAGGGAAACGACAGCCTATTCAACACAGCAGCCCACTGTGTGAAGAATTTGCCATTGTTCTTAATTTTGTTAGTAAACTACATTGTAGGTGTTATGCTGCTGACATATAGCAGGCTGTTCCAAAGGCAGCAAGCATAATAGTGCTAGGTGCTTGTTTCCATAACTCAAACTTTCCTTGGCTGCTTGACGATCAAGACTAGTATAAAGATGGGAAATTGTTTTTGTCACAATCTGAGCATGGATGATTTGCTTAAAAGTGTAGTGGTTGATGTTTGCCTGAAGTGCAGAAGGTTGTGAATTTGAATCCCAGTAGAATCCCTTGTTTATCTTCTCTTCTTGTTTACCTGTGAACTCTAGCCACAAATTACAGTATTGTGCAAAAGTCTTGCAAACACATTTCGGGGCTTTACGGCGAAAATGAACGAAAATTTTCACGAACCAAAATTTCGGCTTGGTATATAACGTGTTACAAGATACAATGATACGGAGATACCAAGATACAGTGATACAGTGATACGGTGATACGGTGATACGGTGATACGGTGATACGAACATCTCAAATTTCCTTTTTTTTAAGCGGACGCGAAATGGCCCCGCTAAATACAGGTTTCTGTATGAAACGGACTGTTGTATGGGTCACTTGAGCTCTTGCAGCCGTGGCGTGACGCTAATTTAACGGTATTATCTTTCAGCATGACTGCCTTGTTTGACTATTTTGTTATTTAATTTTAACTTTTGAACGTTACGCATTTAACATTGAACCACTTTATTGCCCTTGTTGAAGAAAGGTTTTTGCAACACAAATACGAAATTAACGCTGAAAGCTTTATTCTCATTGGCAACTAGATTTAGGGACGGACGATTTGAAAATTGATGGAGAGGGGGCCCGGTTTTTTTTGCTCGAAATTTTTTACGACTCTGATCTCCGTTGCTGCAAGAATTTTTTCTGGCATCAGAACCTTGCACGATTTTTTTAAAGTTTCGCCCTTGCATGATTTTTTTCTGGGTGATATTGCAATTGGCTCGCTCGATTATTTTCTGTGCAAATTCGGCTTGCTCGTTTTTGTTTTTTGTTATTGGGGGGTGGGGAGGAGGTGATTTTGAACATTTTCCGCGATCCCGTTTCTCCGATCTAGTGAGATGGCTTTCAGAAGCTCCAACTCCAAAAATATTTTATGGTTGCTTTGTCGCATTTCGGAGGAATCGTATTACAAAGCCGTGCAGGGGAGCTTTCGGTGAAAAGGTGAAAACAAAATCCGACAAGATATAAGGGTAGATATGCGGGAAACACCGTCTAGAGCTCTCTTTTTAGAATTTCCCAATTCCCCAACAAATTGTTGTTTTGCAGCAGAGATATCAATTGACATTGTGTAAAAAATTCAGACAAATCGAATCAATTCTTCTTGAGTTAGAGCTTTTTAAAAACTTGGTTGTTGATTTCCGATCAAAGCTACGCGCCGCATCGAGAATATTTTATAGCCGGTTCTAGTTTTCTTATGACTTGGAAAATGGAAAAGACGAAAGGTCCTTGAGGGAAAAAGCCAAAGCGAACACCTATTAATGACAAAGGAAGGGCACAAAAATCAAAGGCATCCATGTAAACCAGGTGTTATACTCTGTTGGATCTCCGTGGATAAATAAAGTTGTCTATGTCCTTAAATGCCAGTGACAGCGATTAGGTCCTTAAACAGCACGGCAAATAGCGAGATCGTGGACGTGGTGTTGGTTTCAAGCGATTCAGAGTTTTAATATGTTTCCATCTAAGCTTTCTTGGAAACAAATCTTCTCTCGGCTGGTTCCTATCAATTCTTCTTTATGTTCAGATGTGGACCACTCGGCACTCTGTCCGAACTTGTCGGGTTTTGCGAGGCTCGTAGTCGTATGCATTGTTTGGCCTTGTTTTGCTTCTTTCCAAGCTAAGGGCATCATGCTGGAGCTTAGCTTAGCCCTGCTTGCTTTTTGGAAGACATAAGGCCAACAACCCATGGATCGAGGCTGGAAAAACGTTTCTCAATAAACATTGAAATGAATTCATGCTAGTTTTCGTTACGGGCGAGTGAGCGCATCTCATGTGTTAATTGACCTGCTGTCAATCAAACAGAACTTCTTACTTCCGGTTAAAAACTTCCTTTTGCGTACTGATTTTTTTTTAACAGTTTTTGGTATGTGAAAAATTGCTGCCAAAACTTAGCTTGAATTTCAGCCGTCTCCTCCGGTTCGGAGGAACGAACCGGAGGAGACGGCTGAAATTCAGGCTAGGCGAAACTACATTTCTGTGGGAAAGTATTTTCCCCCCATTTTTTAAATTTTAAAGGAAATTTGAGATCTTCGTATCACTGTATCACTGTATCACCGTATCACTGTATCACTGTATCACTGTATCACTGTATCACTGTATCACTGTATCTTGGTATCTCCGTATCATTGTATCTTGTAACACGTTATATACCAAGCCCAAAATTTCGGCGACATTTCGACGAAAATTCTTTAAGCCCTTTGTTTAATCTGTGCGACATTTCGCAGTGCTCTGCGACAGGTTGGCACGAAAATTCGCTGCACTCTATGAAATATTGTGCGAAATTTCGTTTGATACTCTGCGAATATTCGCACGAAACTTCGCTCCTTCGAAATTTCGATCCTTCGAAATTTCAATCCTTGCCCGTCAAAATCAAGTTACCTTTTCCGGCTCACTCGGTCAATTCGACCAACCTGAGTGTAAACTTTATTCTGACTTTGACTAACTGAACTTTACGGCTCACTTTCGAACGGTACAGGAGGATAACTGTAGAGTTTACTTCAGTTCAGTCAGTATAATCAGGCTAAGAATGGCTCCGCTAAGAATATAAATCCGATTTTGAATCGAAGGCCGGAAGGGTAATAAACGAAAGGAATGCGTTACTATAAATCGCGCGCACGTCCCAACTTCGGAAGTGTTCAATGTTGTAAACGTTATCCGTATATCCACAATAATATTCAGATCCTTCAGCCTTCCAGATCTTTGTAAAAGTCGTTGCACAAAGTTTTCAAGTAAATTCGGACCATGCAGTTATCGAAATATTGTGAGCCGTAAAATAAACAAAACGACGGCTGCTCGCTTTAAGTTCCCAGACCGGCGGTGCGTGGCCCGCTTTAAAGCTTGACTCACTCGCTGAGCGCAAAGCATAACACCAAATAAACTTTTGCTTCAGTGTAGTTTCACATTTAAGGAGGATCCTTGTCTTGTTACTAGTATTAAAAGGTTTTGGCAGAAATCATTGAAAATGTTTGCGTATTAAAATCTCAAATCTCAACTCTTCTGAATTTCCACGTGCAATCAGTCAGGCGTGAACGTGTCAGTCTGATATTTTACTGAACATCAACAGAGTTTTGAAGCAACGTTTGTCATATTGAAAGACGTGCAAAAACTTCTATACTCTTACCAGAAAACTTCTACTGGGAAAGTGCAATTCCTTTTGAATTAAAAGAGCTTTAAATGCATCGGGTTCACGTAAATGGAAATTAATTACGCCCGCGGTATTTGTGTCAGAAATGAGACACGCGTCTGGCTGACAGTTCACGATTGACAGAGACTTTTATTATATAAGAATCTTGACTTTTTGACACCTCTGCCACGCAGGCTATTTACCAAAACCATCTTACTGCACGTTTGTAAAACTGTTTGTCATGAATTCGAATTTGTCACGCGTTAATCCTGGTGAAAGAAAGGTTAAAATACAAAACTGTGCAGTTGACACAAAGAAATTTCGGATCACGATATTTCGATAACCTGGACCGAATTTTCGTTTGACAATAAACGAAATATCGTCGAAATGTCGCTCGCATGTTGGCGATATTTCGCCTTGGCATTAAAATTTTCGCGTATCTGATCGATTCTTCGTCGAAATTTCGAACGAAAAGTTGCCCGAAATTTCGACAAAATTTCGGCGACATTCGTAGGAACAAAGAGCGAAATTCGTCGGAATACGTTTGCATGACTTTTGCACAATACTGTAGTCCTAAAATGGAGTGGTGAGGGTATGTTTTATGGTGCAGACCACAGGAAGTTTGAGTTACGGAAACAAGTCTCTACCCGTAATAGTCTACTCCCAAAGCTATTGAATGTCCTTCTGCTGGTCTCTGGTGGTAGTTTCTATTCTGTGATTTATTATTCATGATGTTATCTTGTTTTCTCTTCACAGATGCAGCACCTGTTGTGGACCCATCATTGATAGCAAAGCAAATCAAACTCAAGCGTAAAAAGCTAGAAGATGATTTAAATGACAGGCTTTGTACAAGACCTGGACCTCTTGAACTTGTCAAAGAGAACATATTAGAGTTTGGAACAGACATTGGTCAGGCTGTTAAAGAAGGAGATGTTACTTTCACTGAGACAGGGGAATCTGTATTGCTTGAGCCGATATCTCCAGAATCTGTAGAAAGCTCCCCAGTTCCTTCACCAGAGACTAGTGTACAGTCTCCACCCCTGACGCATGCAATCATTCCGGAATTAGTTTGTCATAATTCAGTCCAGGTAGCAGTATCACAATTACAACAGCTCTCAGAGGAGACAGATTGCCAACTCTTTCTTAAGAAGGAAGGTAGATCAAGAAAAAAACAACCAAAGCCGAAGTTTAAGAAATATAAATATCACGAGTACAGACCACCAAATGGGGAGGTACAAAAAAGTAACTTGCCGATGGATTCTCCTTATGCGCTAATGCTACAGCAGCAACAATTGTATTTGCAACTTCAAGTGTTGTATCAAAACTATCAAGGTCAATTTGTAGCTATGCCTTCGATTCCTGAAAATGCAGCCAAAATTGGGAGCAGTAATAACAACAATGAACTGGATAAGCCTGTTAGGATCGAGGACATGCGAGTTGTTGATATGAGAAAGGAGCTTAAAATGAGAGGACTGCCTGTTTCAGGGTCTAAAACTGATTTAATTGAAAGACTTAAGGCATCAATAGCAGTATCTTGTGCAGATATTTGTGCTTCTTCAGATGGAATAATAAGTAAGGCTCCATTAGGAAGCCCCAGCATTATTGTCACAGCAAATTCGGTCATGTCAAATTCTCAGCCAGTAACAGTGTCAAGTTCAGGACCTATGAGTGGACATGCACCATTGACGCGATCTAATTCACTGCCGGTTGATAATGCACAGTTACAGCAGCTTCATATGCAACTAATGGCCAATAATCAGAAACTTCAGCAACATACAAACCTTCCACCTGAAATACAACAGCAGTTGCAGCAATTACAGTATCTTAACCTTCAGCTGCAGCTGCAACGACTTCACGTACAGCAAGCACCAACAATTCAACCAAAGCCACTACAGGGTGATCAGCAGCAGGGTGGAATTCCAGCGTCGATTATTCTAGGAACCCAACAGGTGCCATCACCCACTGTATCAATAAAGCAGGAGCCAAACTCACCTGATACTTGCTCTTTTGCCGAGCAAAATGGAATACATCAATATACAAATGTTTCTACTGCAAGCACTGGACAGGCTACTATGGTGTCCCAACAAGTCCCTCAGCTGTCAATACCTCAGCAGCAGATGATTCCAAATCATCAGTACAGTAGTCCAAACCAGCAGCAGAAACAAAAGCAGCTACAGCAGTCGAAGAGCCTTGATGATATGTCATTTAGTGCTTTTGATCAAAGCCAACCATCTGGCCAGGGCCTGCTGCTTCTGCAGGCAGAGGCGCATAGACTGAATAGCAGTCCCAGCCAAAGCGAGCAAGATCTTAGTCAAATGGATACGCCTGAGTTTAGTGGCCATGCTAATATGGGATGGGGACAGAGCCATAAAGCACTCGACAGAGACAACAAAGGACAACAGCATGCTCAAGAATCGGGAACTGCAACAGCCAATATGTTTGCATCTATCTCCCAGCCAGACCTGCAAGTAAGGACAATGGATCCAGTGAACCTTAACCAAGTCAGTGTGAAAGATCACTCCATTCAAAGATCTTACTCAGAAAGGGCACCACAGGATGATGATAATGCCTTACTGCAAGGAATACCCACTCAGAAGCAGCGCTCACTCTCAGAGCCACCACAGCCTTTTGGACACAAGAGGTCCTGCTCACTACCTTCAACACCATACTTCTTAGAGCATGTTCCCCCACCGCCTAGTTATGAGGCGCACATGGCAGCACAGATGCACAGAAAGCTTAGCCATGATTATACATACCCACAACAACACCAGCAACAAGTTACAGTGAAGAGTGAGGAGATGGACATTGGTATGGATTCAAATCAGGACAGAGAGTTCACTCAAGAACTTCAGAGGGTATGTTAAATTATAGAAAGTGTTCTTAGTTTGATAGCTAGATTTCACATCAAAATTTGTGTGTTGACTGAGTTTGGGGACTCTTGGATCAATATTAACGAGGTGGTGAGCTTTCTAAAATCAAAAAAATGAGAGCTCAGTCTATGAAGAAAAAAAGTTTAGAAGTAAACAAAATAACCAATTCTCTATGTGATAGTTATAAAATGAGTGGTTGTGTTATATCGGTATGTGGCTCAGACCTATATACATTGTATATATATATCTGATATAACAGACACAAATTTTATAACTGACTTCTAAAATGTTACTTCTAAAAGATAATAATTTTTGAGAAATTGATGAAAGTTCTTGTTGATACATGCATTTGTATACATTGTATAGCTTTGTTGTGCATCACTGACATGGGCAGTTAGAGTACGGAGCAAAATAATAGTGTCCCACATGGATGGTCCAGTCGCATTGGCATAACAGTGATCTCAGGAGCCTTTGTATTTGAGCACCTGGGTCATTGCACTATTGAGTGTCAGTTTGGGAGCAAGCACTGATTGATAAAACATCAGTGTCTTTATATCAGTGATATAAAACTCATGTTTTATTAATCAGTTTTGTATCAATGATACTGATGTTTTATTAATCAGTCACTGTCTATACTAGGGTATACAGAGGCCATAATGTGGTGTCATTCAGCACACATGATTGGCTTATTTAGTAGTATTTAGTGAATTATTCATGAATTTTAGAATGATAAATGTAGCTTGTGTGGCAGCTGAATTCAGTGCCAATTTCTCATATTGTATGTCATGCTTACCAAGGAAAACAATCACACCTACAGCAAAAAGAACACAGTGGTTTGCAACTACAAGCAGTTAATCCATCTATTCAATGCTGGGGTCAACTTGAACAAACTAATTTATTCCCTGTATCTAAGGCCCGATTCAAACGTCAAATTTTTCAATTATATCAAAAGAAGCCACCTAATTATATTTTGTTTCAATTGTGTTTGGCACATGAAAAGTTAGACATTTGAATCAGGCCTTACATCACAAATTACTAGACTTGAGCTGTCTGTAAATGTACACAGCAGAGGTTGTGAGAATCAAATCTTTTCAGATTTTCTTTTCTCCGATGTGGAACTGTTTTATGAAACACTGCCCTTTCAAATTAGACCAGGTGGTCGATTTGATCAGTTCCTGCTAACTGATGGGAGCAGGCAGTTTGTTTGTGTGCAATTATTATTGACTTGTAGAGCTAAAGATGATTTTTGATTACAGTACATTCTTCTTTAAATAACCTTTTTTTCTGCACATTTTTTGTTGCAAGCCATACAATTTTTAGAGGTGGGAGTAACTTGTGACACCAATTATTATAATACTTTGTGGTGTTTAGATGCTGATGGCTAGTGGATGGTACTCTTATTTTGCAGGCAATGCTTAAACAGGAAGTTGGGCTTGATCACGATGAAATTCTGGAAATACTTGGAGGTAAGACGTGTGTTAAATAGCAGGGACCACTTTGAAATGCTGTCAGATCCAAGATGGCAGCGACTGTGCCCAAAATGGCACTTTCTCTTGTCCATTTTTTTTTCAAAAACACAAATATATTTTTAAAAAAATTCAGCATAATTTCAACTTAGACCAAATTGCCAACAATTTAATGGCAACTTGTTCCAACAGTCAAGGGTTTCATTTAAAATATTGAATTTTGCACGTTGAGTACATGTACTGTAAAAGACCAGTTTGTAATAACCATTTTTTTCCATGTCCAAAAGTCAAAGGCTTGTTTAGATGTGAACTGCACTAGTTGCATTAGAGATTTGAATACGTCAGCACATGTGCAACTCTGGCTTCAGTCTAGCTTTTATGTTTTCACTCCTGGGGTTTTTGAAATAGGCAGATAAATATTATTGATAAATGCTTATATAAACTGTGTTGCATAGGTGAGGGGCTTTATGGGAATATGTTATATTTATGATGTATATATGTAGACATTGAAAATATTGTTTCAGATTTGACAAAATCAATATCTTAAAAATGTTAGGTTCAGGATTTCTAAAGTTTTTTTAGATTATTTGCTTGGCAAAGCTGACCAAAATGTCAAAACAAAAATGTTTCCCATCTTCTCGTAATCGGATGTAACAAATAAGGGTAGGTATACTCAATAAATTTTTTTTTGGGTGCTTGCTTAATTTAAATACAAAAACTTAACCAACATATTTGTGCAAGTATAGTTAAAAAATAATTGTGATGCGCAGTCATTCATGTAAGTTGTTGTTGTCTTAACAGCAGCATTGTGCAGTCCACCATCACCAAAGGTTCAATCCACAATGGGAAACCAGATGGCATTTGGTTCTACAATGCAAGCGCGGTTATCGCCTCGTGGATTTTCACCAAACCATTTTCAGCATGTTGTCTCGCCATTCCCAAAGTCGCCCAGTACCGGATTTCTTGGTGTGTACTCATCACCTACTCATCAGTTTCCTGGCAGGTTATCAAAAAGCTGTGAAGACGTCACAGGAATTAACATGAACTTAAAGCCAGGTCTGCAGTCCTGCACAGATGGGAGCTTCCCAGACTTTGATACAATGATAATGAGCCCTGGCTCGCCTATGAAAATGGACACAGATTCCGATTATCAGAGTCTTATGATGCCTCCTACTACTAGTATAACTATTCCACAGGGGACTAGAACTGATGCTCTGAGTTGGCTAGATTTGAGTAATTCGCCAATTATTACGAGTACATCCCCAGGGATAACAACGGATGTTACATATGTAAATAGAGGAACTCCACCTCCATCTCTATACGGGACATCACCGTCACTACCGAGTGAACAGTTTCCGATGTCTCTGTTTGAGCTAGACAGTTCAAATACAGGTCATTTGCCTCATGATTTTCCAGAAGCAATGGACTTCTGTGTATGAGGAGTCTGTTGGATTTATCTCATTACTATATGTAGATTTCCTCCAACAAGATGGAGATCCAGTAAAGTTCGTTCAAATTGAACTTATACACAAGTGTGTAAAAATAATATTTCCATTGCAAAATTTGTTTGGAGATGTATAATTTGTCAATAAATGGCTCGAATTTGAGCCAAAAAATGAACTTTACTAGATCTTTACTTGTCGTTCATGTTATGGTACTGGTAAGTAGGATCTGGTTAAGAAATTATCGATGTACATGTATGTAAGTTAGTATAACATTATATTTAAAGTGCCTAATAAAAAAAACATTTAGTTTTATCTCATGTGAAACTCCTTTCGAAATGAGGAAGGATGGCATTTTTCATTTGATAATATCTCCTCTCATTCTAGATCAGGTTTTACAATATGCAAATGAGATAATCTGATGACATAACCTTCACACAGCCTGGAGACAAATCACAATAATTATGAACAAGAATATCTCTACAAACAGTGGATAAAAACAAATGAAACTTTGGACATGTATGGTACTAGGAAAATACACATCATTGTGCTAATAGACCCTTTGCAGGACCTGGTCACATGACCTTTTTGGCCTGTCAACCAGCCTCACAAACTCTGTTAAATAAGCTAAATTAATGATAGAGTTTTCAAAAATTTGCCATCCTTCAGTTTTAAAGATACATGTATGAACCTAAAACTTGGGCTTTTTACTAATTTTGGCTTGCTCCATCCATGTTGTTGTAGCGCCAATTGTTTTTGATTGACAGGCTAAAATGTCGCGTGACCAGGTCCAGCAAAGGGCCTATTGTGACCGTTGCCATGGAAACACTCCTGGCCCCTGCCTTTTTCAAAGAGGAAACAATTCTCTCCTTTGTCAAACACATTTTACTGATGTGGGTGCATCCAAAGATTTGAAACAATGTAGGCATTGTATGAATGGCTTAAAGCAAATTATTATTTAGCATCAGGCTATGCGAAGTAATGATGCCATAAATAATCTCATTTGCATATTGCAAAACCTGAATATCTCTGAAATGAGATGAGATATTGACAAACATAAAACTCCGCCCTTCCTGATTTAGAAAGGAGTTTCAAATGAGATCAACTTAATTATCGTTTCACAGGCACTTAGCTGTAGCCAAGCATAAGGTTAATGTGTACATGTGTGCTATGCAGGGAAGTTTTGTTTGAAACTTACTTCACTTTTCATAAGCTGGAGGATTCTTCCGGTAATTAAACAAGTTAGAAATTTTGTATAATTCAGTGTAAAAAAATAAAATATAAACATAATTATAGCAGAGAAATTCTCTATAAACAAACCATATCATTGTAGGTAATTAAGTTAAGTGAAGAAAGGCAAATACTTGAGTTAATCTTAAAACTGACAGCCACTGAGCTGTAGAAAGTTATCTTTTATTCCTCTATTTTTCTCATGTTACATTTAGTTTCTAATTGATTGAGTCCGTAACTGGACTATGTGTTTTCATTCATACCTAATGTACATTTCTTAGTTTTGCCTTGGGTTTTGTTAATTCCAAGGGTTTTTCTACCAAATTGCAATCTGTTGCGTGAGAAATATGTTAATGATGTGATTATTCAACAAAGTGTAACTTGCCATTTGTGTCAATACCAGTTAGCAAAAGCCTTTTAGTAAGAGGGCTTCTTTCTTTATACTCTGCCCTTGTCTTTTGTAGTTGGAGGAAATGAAATGACAGAAAAACAACAAGGAAAACTGCAAAGCCAACAAAAAAATACCGTATTATGGCAAATGCTGTTCTAATTAATTTTCATGGCTGCTTGCAGACAGAAGTAATGCATACATGCATGCATTTTCTGCACTGCCATAACTAGTCTTTTTTTCTGTACTCAATTGTATTAAGCCCATAATTATTGTATACAGTAATCTTGTTTGGTAAATATGAGGGAATGTTATCATTGCTGGATAAACTGCAGCTTCCTCGCACCAAACCTTTGATACCTTGGATAACACTTCATTATGCAGGTGAAGTCTACAGAGCGATTTGGGCTGGAACCGCATGAAGTGAAGCTCCTCAGCTGCATACATAATTCTTGTGAATTTTTTTTTTTCTAATCCTTACTTTCCAAGGTATACTTCTTCACACTGTAGTTATGAACTTAGGACTGTGTCACAGTGAGAGGCCTTTATATTTGCAGTCCAGTGTCCTAGCGGATTTTGACCCCCGCAGATATGTACCCCCCCCCCCCCCCCCCCAGTCCATATTGGACTGCTGGTCTATATCTTCTAGCAGATTTGATCCCGCCTCATGGTCTCAGTGAAACCAGAAATCCAAGAAGGAACAATTAAGGATCACAAGCAGCTGAGAATAGATCAGAAAGCTGCATGTTACAGAAAACTAAGACCTGTTATAAACATGCCATGTCCGCACTGAACTTAATTCAAGTTTTGAACATAATTGATTTCAAACGGGCCTAGCTGTTTAAGTTAATAGATAAAGAATGAGCAGATGATCTTTATGGGATTTACAAACTCTAGCTGAAAGCAAGAGTTTGTAAATCCCATAAAGATCGTCCGCTCATTCTTTATCGCACTTATCAAATGTCTAGATGTAGTCATGTTTTCAGTTATTTTGGTGATACGACTTATTTTGGCCAAAAAAAATGAAGCAAAAGTTTATGTAAATCAGGATGAAATCTGTATCAGATTTAAAGAACACTTATCAGTTGGTGATTTCCTTTGTTTTTGCCTCATGAATTATTAATGAGTTTGATAATGCAGTTAAAAGCATACTTGTTTCAGCCATCTTTGTTTTTGCAAAATATAGTGAGGGATCAGTCTTTATTTGGAATATGGAAAGACAAACCTAAAGATGTCTAAACTTTGGAATGGCTGTTGTATTGCTAATAACAGTACAGCTAAGACTGTCTCTGTGAGTAAAACCAATTAACTAGGTGTTTAATGTATAATGTGAATACTGTGATACCTGTTGTATAGCCCGACAATCTCAGTTTTAACTGAGCTGAGAAGAAAGTAATATCGCAAAATTAAGAGAATGTGGACTGTACAAAATAGTTGAAATAAGGCCAGATAAAAAAAATTGCTTGTTTAGCGTCCCCGCCCGACCTGAGAAATGTCCCCGACCTCTAATTTATTTTTTATTTTTCATAACAAACTTTAGAAAGTGTAAATGCGCCCGCGAACACCAATTCTTGTACCCAGACCCCTACATGTACCACTTAAGATATGCGCCGGTGCATTAAATATTTTAACATCGACACCATTTTGTTTCTACAACACTAGGTCATGAACACGAGGTGAGTGAATAATGTCTAGTCAAGACAAAATAAGCTTCACATTGAAAAAAAAAAAAAAAAAACTCCCTCCCTACCTGGAAAAATTGAAACGGGTGGACGCTAAACAAGTAATTTTTTTTATCTGGCCTAACTTCGTATAAACTAAGGTTGGATTAGCAACAAGAAAATTTAAAATGTCACTTGGTACATAAGAGTAAAAGGGTCATGGCATCCATGTTTAGTTTCAAGTGTGTTCACTAGTGTTTTAACACTGTTGGTAGTTACAGTAGCAAACAGTCTTGTGCAGTTTTTTCTTGTTCAAAAGCTATTTTCTTAATGGTTATTTTATACCGGTAATGCAAATTAAAAATAATGATTTGCTCTGTTTTAACTGCCACGATTAAAAATATCCTTACAAAAATGTTTTTGATCATTTTTATTGAAAATTGAAAGTGCTTTAAATGGTCTGATTTTTTTACAAGCAGATGTTTTCCATTTCATTTTCTAACAGATGGTCAAAAACGTTTTTGTGGGCAGATTTTAGGGCCTGTTTAACTCTAAGACCAGAACCATTGTTGTTGATGTGCAAAACGGTCAATATCAAAACAGTCTAAGGGATTACAAGACAATGAAGATAGTGTTAGGGTCAACCTCCTTTCACATAAACAAGCTCTAAGTCACGAAATAACATCTGTTCTTGTGTACATGCAGTCTACAAAAAGTAAAGAAATAAACTAATCAAAGTCTGACGATTTTTTCTTAATATTATTGAAGGGGTCCCATAAAAGAACAGCATAAGTAACTACTGATCACAATGTAAATGCTTCTTTGTATTTGTAAAAAAAAAATCCTAAAGTTATCTCCTTGGAACCTTTGCAGTTTTCCTCCAATAGAAAATTGAAATGTTCTTGTAATTGCAAATGCTCACGAACCTTGGCAAACTGAAGTAGAACAACTGTGTGCCATTATCACTTGCATTGCCAGCCTCACCTTCAGTCAATTTGCAGTACTTTAGATATTTCACTAAACCAAGTCCTTTCAAAACTGCTCTCGCAAATTTTCGGTATAAATAAATGTTATCTCTACTGTAGGGGCATAATTATGGCTACAACAGTCACTCGGGACCTTGTCTGGCTTAATTTGCCATGTTTATTGAAAGAACAGCAAACACACAATCGTAACTAATGCAAGAAATGTTTGGCTGATGACTATTGTTAGGAACTTACATTTTAGGTACATGTATTTTAAATAATCATGTCACACTATTCCACGAGTTTCCTTGCCCAATCCAAGCCTACCTCCCCAGAGTTTTATTTTGCAATTTTGGTTGATACCAACAGGCAGTCCCTGCTTATTGTAGGTCTTATCGCCAGTCCATGCTTATTGCTTTAATACATAGTTTCCTAAAATGCTGCCTGAGGAAATCTGCCACCCTCCTATTGAGAGAGATCCACTCTCCCCTCATCACAGGCAGCCCAATCTATGGATTTGTGAAAATATGACTAAGAAGATATGTGGGGTTTTATAAATGCTTTCAAATAATGTATAAATTAAATAAACATACCTTTCGCTTCCATGTTGACCTTTGTGGTTTTTCTTCTCTTGGAATCATTTTAGGGTGTTTTCCCAAAAAAAATCCCTAAAAGGTGCTAAAATGATTCCAAGAGGAAAAACTACAAAGGAAACAACATGGAAGTGAAAAGGTGTGTGTCTTTAATTTATACATTATACACAATTTGAAAAGAATTTTATAAAACCCCACACATCTTCTCAGTCATATTTTCACAAACACATTGATTGGGCTGCCTGTGCCCCCATAGTATAAGTAACCGCTTCCAACAAGAATGCATCTGATTTTCTCAGCCTAAACTATCATTGGGAGAAAAATAGTTTGTTAAACATAGGAAATTATCAGTGCATTACTAAAAATAAATTGTTGCTTCATCCCCATCTCAACCCATCCTTTAAGACTGGGATGATCCATCGGGCAATAGGTGGAGGAACCCTGCATTATTAGCACTGCAACAGGGAGGGGAAAGGAACGAGCTTCCCCCTACACCCTTGCCATTTCCAAAACCACCGATCTCCCCTGCATCAACAAGAATGGTCTTGACTGCATTGTGTCTACAAAACTGTGATTCAGCTGGTGTATGATTGAATGAATAATCCCCAATGTAATTTTAAAAAGTACATTCTTTAAAATTGTCTCTAGTACGGTATCTTTATCCTGCTTGCGTTTTGGAAGACATAAGGCCAACAACCGATGGAATCGTGAGTGGAAAAACTTTTCCACACTGTCGTTACGGGTGAGCGAGCACTTGTCATGTGTTTATTGACCTGCTGTCAATCAAACAGAACATTTTACTTCCAGTTAAAAACTTCCTTTTGGCATTTCTCCGTCAATATATATTTTTTGAACAGAGTTTTTGGTATATGAGACTAAAACTACATTTCTGTGCGGAAAAAAATTTCCCCCATCATTTTTGTTTTGAAGGTATCTGGTAACTTAATTTGCAGTTTCAACTCCCTAGAGGTTCAGGTGCCTTTTGCACCCTCGTTCAATCAGCCACCTGCTTTTTCTTTAGTACATGTACCTCTTACTTTAAAAGTTATTGCACCCACTGCTGGCAGCTTGTAAAAAAGTATTGAACACAAACAGCAAAGATGACATGGTTAGGTTAAAGTTCAAAATGTCTGGAGTTTAAATCTTTCCAAATGAAATTTCGGAATGGAATGACCATCGCAATCAAAAAGATTGTTGGCCCTTGCTGGTTTTTATCTCAAAGGTATTTTAAAAGGAAATGCTGGTCTCCCCTCTTCATCCCTTGGATAAGACCACACTTGCTGAAAGATCACAAGCTGTGAGGGCAATTATCTATATCTGATCTCCTCAATAACATGTGCTCTGATTGGTTAAAATCTTGTCTGTGAAAGCATATATTAGGTAGATTATAGATAAACAACCATGGACAGTGGGCCAGCTAGAGTACATCCTTAATATTGATTGAATTTTCCTATTACATAAAATAGTAAAACTTATAATTAGAGAGAAGGAAAGGACATCATCAGCTCTGCTGTTCTCTGGCAAAAAGAACTCCAAAGCAACTTGAATTTTATGTTCTATACATACTGTGTTATAATGTCAGAGGAATTGAGCACAGTGAACATGGTCTTATTCCTTTGTAATTATGAAAAATTAACTTAACAGCCTTTGGCAAAAAAGATTCAATTTCACCTGAGAATGCGTGATGTTTGTGCATGAGATTGGCAGGCAAAATTTTATTGATGATAATGAAGACAGGGATAAAAAACAGTATCAATTCAACTTGTGGAAATAATAACACTTCAATGTCAGACTATGAAAAAATACCCCACCTGGGGAACTCTCACTGGATACAAAAGCCACATGTAACCCCTACTTGCAGCTTTATTAGTTGTTATTTATAACTGTACATGTGAAAAACATACACCTTTTCTATTTTTGAGAAAATATTGCTTGTCAAGACAAAGTGGGTAACTTGTAAAGATGGACTGAAATAACATTTACAAAAGAGCACTACACAGAAATTGAATACATTAACAACTACATTGTTTGTTTTTGAATTAATTTCAGTTTGCAATATGAAACAACACATCTTAAAGTGTCTCGATCGAAACTCCAAAGCCACTTTGGGAATTTTAACAAATGGTAACTTTTAAGATTTTGGCTTGATTCACAAACGATACACAATTTATTGATACAACTGATAATATCAAAATATTGACCCAATCACACATACTAATGATGTAATAGTGAAGTACATCAACCCCACTTTTTTGACATTTTGAGCCATTACTCAAAATCAGTAGTCAAATACACGTACACAGTGCAAATTTTATTAAAAATCCCTTTGGCAGAATCTGCAGAAAAATTTGGGTTATGAATTTTTGACGTTTGGACCATACAATGTAGCTTTGTGTCAATAGAACTGATTAGAATCCAAACTGGTTAAAATCCCTGAAGCTTCCTAAATCTTGATGCAGAATAATAAAAAAAAGTTGTGAATATTTCTTTCAAGAGTAAAAAGTCGAAAAATGGCTCCAGAGAATTTTTTTTAAGTTTTTGAGCATTAAATTCAATCTTTCATAAGAATAATGCACCAAATCCTATCACTGAAAAAGATATACAATTGCAGTGAGATGTTATTTTTCAAAGAGGAACACACGGAGCAGAGGTTTAGGATAGTGCTTTGTTGACATCTAGAGCGGCTAAGGCTGACTAACGGAATAGGCACGTGCATTCAACAAATTATCATAATGACGAGGGGGTACAAGGGATAACTAATTTCTGTAAAAATGTGTGTAGATTGTTACAGAAACTGTGTGCATTGTACCTCCTGGTCATGATGATATTTTCACGACTTTTGAATGCAAGTGCTGTTAGTCATCCATGGCTACTCTAGATGTAAACAAAGCACTATCCAAAACCTCAGCTCTGATATGCTTCTCTTTGAAACATCAGCTCCAATTGTATATATTTTTCAGTTATAGGATTTTGTGTATTATTCTTATAAAAGATTGAATTTAATGCTCAAACACTTAAAAAAAAATTCTGGAGCTGTTCTTTAGAAAACATGAAATTTGTAGATTTTGAGGTTTTTGCCATTTTACTCTCTCAAAAGAAATATTCACAACTTTTTTTCTGTTTTTGCTAGAACAATTTTATTTCGCATAAAGATTAAGTAAGCTTTGGGGAATACTTTTAATCAGTTTGGATTCTAATTACTTCTATTGACAGCTAATAGTCCTTTCAACTTTGACAATGTCAGTAAGGTTAGAAATTCATAACCCAACTTTTTAGCCAACTTCAGCCCAAGGGATTTTGATAAAATTTGCACTGTGTATGTGTGTTCTAAGTTTGAATAGTTTCCAGTTGTTTGAGAACATTTCGAATAATGGCTCAAAATGTCAAAAAAGTGGGCTCGACTTACATCACTATTACGTCATTCTGTAGTTCCAGAAAATATCCATAGCCCCCCACCCCTCCCCCCTGGAAGGGACTGGAAATTCACCAAGGCTTATATTTTACAGAGGGTAACGCATGTAACCGTGTGACTGACGTCTTTCAGTGATCATTGCATTTTTTCTGTAGAATTCAAATAAGTTGTCTCAAAATCTGTTTGAGAGTACTTTCAAGACAATCCATTTTAAGTGCCTTTCCTTAAAGCCAAAGCAATTCCTGAGGAGCAAGACATTGCTGGATGGACGACAAAACAAGAAAGCGGCCATTTTGTTTTTCTCTCACTCAATCTGACAAGCGTTTTGCATGCAAAAACTCATTTCTGCACTGAATTAAGTGGAATAAAAGCTATTGGCAGTCTTGGGTAATTATTATCCAAGTGTAATACAATATTTGGCCATACAAGTCGGTCTTTCCACATCAAATATTTGAAAATATAATTCATTGCAATCTATTTTGTGACCGTTTTTGCCTAGTAACTCCAGGCCTCATGCGCTAAGAACACTGAGGTATCCCGCGATTAAAACTGCTTTATATACTAGTAATTATTTGTATCTTGTGCATGAGTATTGTATCATAATCATGTTTGTTTTACTTATATACAATCATAGCTGGAATTTCCAAAGGGGTGGTCTGGAAATTCTGGGGGGGGGGGGGGGGGGGGGTACAATTTGGGCGCCCATTTTGGAAGATCCAGAGGGGAGGGGGGGAGGGTTTAAAGACCAAATCCCTTCCATGGGAGTGGGTATGGATATTTTCTGGAACTACACATTAGTATGTAATGCGATCGGGTCAGGGTTTTGACATCAGTTGTATCAATAAATTGTGTACTATTTGTGAAAACTTGAGCAGAATCAAGCCAAAATTTTGAAAGTTATGGCATTTTTTTAAATTTACAAAATGGCTTCAGAGTTTTGATTGAGACACCATAAAGTCCCACAAATAGAACCATGAACCTCCCTTCTGAGGACGCTTCCTTAAACAGCTTGAAAATTACTTGTAAACTTGATTCACAAGCATATATGGATGACTGGAATTACAAATATCAAAACAAATTCTTTACAGAGGGCTCAAACCTTTAAAAAATAATTAAAGCTATTCCTGTATTATTATGCTAGACACATTTTCCTCTGACTTGTTGACCTATATGGTTGTTTCAGGTCTCGTTAGAAATTCAGATTTAGAAATTCAGATTTAGAAATTCAGACTAACAAAAAGTCTACATAAAATTATTATACTAAATTATAAATAGTAAGTTGACATTCAAATTTAAGTAAACAATGTTTTCTATGGCTTTGTTTACTTGGCTTATTATTTTATGTATAAACAATAATTTCATAGCCTGTTTTGTTTAAATGGAACAACCACCTATTTGGGACACGTTCCAATTTCCTAAATTTTGTAAGATTTGTTGTGTTTTACACACCTTTACAATATGTAAACAAAAGAAAGCAAAACAAAACTACATTAAAATTCAGAAAACTATACAATATATCTTTATTGGCACTATACCAGACGTAAAACGAAATTATAATGCCTCACTATAACCACATACATCTTAACATTAAACAACCCATATTACCTTACGGCATATATCTTGATCGTATTACTAAAACCTACAACTCTAATAAACTGCATTTTTCATCAAATAAGTTAACGTCTTCAACACGAGTATGTCCCTTGAGTTTTTCCCCTTTTTTAAAATGTTCAATTGAAGTGATAATAATGTCCTGTGCAGCACAAACACGAAAGTGAGTGGATTTTTTGAACTGAAAAGATTAAATGGATTTTAGGCGGTAAAACGAATAATTTCACGATTCCTTGATGTTTTGGGGAAGTTTGTGTCAAAAAATCCACAGTATATGGCTGAAAAGGCTTTTTCACTTTAGTTTTAGATTTAGCAAACGTTTCAGTTGATTATGGCAATTTGACATTGATTCCCATGGTATAAAAACGCCGGCAATTCGATTTTAAAATAAGAGGATAGAAAGATTCAATCTCAGTTAAAACTCCTTGACTAGTCCATTCTCTTGCTTTGCTTCTGCCGGAGCGTTTTCCTTCGCTTTTTCTCTTTCGCAATCGACAAAATCGTCAAAAAGGCTCGGCCATGCCTCGGAGTCATCATAATTAGCGAAATCGCAGTCAATACTCTCGGTAAAATTCAAAAACATATTCCACGTATCTCGAGAAATCCCTCGCACCTCTCGCTGGTTTAGATAGGCAAACCACCTCTCCAATACTAGAGGAGGATTCTTCGAGAAAATCAGCTTCCATAATGCCACTGCAATGATAGTTGGCAAGGCTCTCTGCCCTTCTTCAACGTCGAGTCCAAATTTGAATGTGAATCGATACAATTCTTTGAACTTTTCCACGTCTTTGACCACTTCTTCCTCGAGTTCGGGAAATTTATTTTGAAGTCCTTTTATCGAATCGGCTTTAACAGCCTTACAACCGTCAATAAATTCTTTTCTTGTGAATCTACACATCTGTGAAGCGTCAAATTTCCATGCAAGCACAAGCACAACAAACTCTGTTGGATCAACTCCCAGATCTTGACAGAATTTCTCCATCCCGTCGGCGAGAATCGCATCTTCTGTATCGTCTTTGTACTTGGCGAATAAAATTTGGACCTTTAACTCGTCCACCTCTTGCTTAGGGAAAGACAACGTCCTTACAATTTCATGAGAACTGTTTTTGGGTTTTACAAAGAATCCCTTTTCCGAAGACTTTGCCAGTTTGGGTTTGTGAGACTCAGAAGAGCGATGTTGATTTGAAGTGAACGAAGTTGTGGTTTGTTGTGGCGAAGTTCGCCGCTCTCGCTCCTCATTTGAACCGCTCACACAAATTGAACAACACTTACCCATAACCCTTTATCCACCTTAGGGTCTCGATAAGTCGGTTTTCGGGGGAAATGTGTAAGAAAAGCAGCCCAAAAATCTCTGTAATAACACAACTTGTCTGATATTTCTACTTCTAGTTCACAGGTTCCAGACGTCAATTACTTTACATCACGTGACCGGAAACTTCGGACTTTGCCTTTTACTTCCGGTTGTGGTGACAAGAAAACATGAGATGGAGCGAACCCTAAACCTTTCATTTTGGTGTTTTCATGTCTTATTTTAGTTTGGTTAGTGATTTTACTTAAACCGTGAAATAGATATTCGAGTAATAGGCACAATTAGACCCTAATTCCATTGTTTTCTTTTTTTTTCTACTTGGATATTTAATAGATACTGACTATCTTTTTTGTTTCACGCAAAGTAAAACCAGAAGACCACTGTAATCACAGGGAGCCCAGGCTCACAACATGAGGAAAATATAAGGATTTGTATGAAACTTTATCGCTAGTATATATAGAAGATGTAAAATGATAACAAACAGCCATTAAAGTTTACATACCACATCATATGTTGTCCAGCTGTTTTTCTTGACTTTTTATCTATCTATCTATCTATCTATCTTCCATTACTTGACTCCATCAATATAAATGTTTCTTTCAAGTTTGTCAGCGGTCATTGGAAATAAATATGTAAATGATTAATTAACTGCTTGAAAATAAAATAGTTGGTCAAGTTTAAATTTAAAGGAAGATGTAGTATTAGCTTGTATTTCATCAGAGGGCAGCGTATTCCATGCTCGTATTGTTCTTGGGAAGAAAGAGAATTTGTGATAGTCCGTCCTGAAGAATGAACGAGCCTTCAAGCCGCATTTCAGCGAGAATTAATTTTAGTTCACCTCTAGGCTCTAAAAAAAATAGGTCTGCATATAGCAGGCTACATTTGATGTGGTATGTAAACTTTAATAGCTGTTTATTATCATTTTCCATCAGTTATATACTGACTAGCGATAAAGTTTCATACAAATCCTTATATTTTCCTCATGTTGTGAGCCTGGGCTCCCTGTGCTGTAATGTCCATACATCTTCAACTAACGCTTGTGTGTATGATGTTCGAAGTGTTCACAATTTTGGAAAGTCTTGACAATCAGCTTGACTCAGTACAGTCAGTATAATGCGATCTAAATAGCTGATTGTGGTAATCATGGGTTAGTATAGTAGATAAAAAGGTAGACACCAGGTTGTATAAGGCAGGTAGATCCACCCACCATACGGCTTCTAATAAAATCTCTTAGTATCCAATGACATCTACGTACTTTTCATATGGCATTTCGCTGGACATTTAGTTTGTCTTAAAAACCCAAACATGGATCATGCCGTTTCACCGTCAAAAAGAACTTAGTGATCTAGCAGCGTGTCGTCTATGCGCAATTTTCACGAAGAGAGATATCAGCGACTGATTAAAATTTATTAATATTCGAATATATCTTATCAGGAAAACTTAACAAAATACCGGGTCCAGGTTTGTACGGCTAATTTCGATTTCCAGATCCGGATTTTCGTAAAAATATGTCGAATTCCGGGTAAAACACGATTCAGAATAATCAAACGGGGAGAAAATCTGGGTTCGTATTCACAATAACTTGGAAATCCGGGTTTTGGAGCCGTATGGTTTTTCTCGTAAAATCGGGTTCGGTTCTGGACCTACCATTTATTATACAATTCACATTGGCCAGTTGCGTTTCCTATTAAAATTTCTGGCTATTTATAAGTTCGATTTTAAGGCGTTTGTTGGTCAAGTTAGTTGGCGCGATCAAATACAAAGAGCTTTATTCATTAGCAAAAAGTCTGAAAAGTCTAAAACCGTTTAACTGCTAGCTATATTCACTGAGAAATTTCAGGCCAACTGGCAACCTTAGGCAACAAGTACTTGTCCATTAAATTGTCTTCAGAGTAGGAAATAGAGTTGGTCAGGACGATTTCCTGTTTCTCTCTGTCAAAAGTGAAAATCGTGCGCTCGAGAAGGAAAGGCAATTCATAAGTAAAAGGATTGCAGGTGTTCCTGCTGTTTTTTTTTGGCAAGGAGACCAGGTTTGCACTAACATTTTCGTCAATTACGGCAGCAACTTCACTGGGTTTCAACACGTATGCATGTTTTTAACCAATCACCGCAGGCCAAGGCAATCAACAGTTGATGAGACTACTTTAAAACTTCCGAGAATAACTGACTAAAGGAAGACTGAAGACATCAAATGTAGGTGGCCTTTACTGACAAAATACAACGTGAATTCCCGGAGTTCTTTGGAGGCTTCACCATGCACTGTCTATGCATGACTGAGTGGAAACCAGATGGTGTTTGCTATGTAGCTAGCCCCATTGCAGAAATGGCGTCCAATTTTAACAAACATTGTTTAGGAATCTTTAGTCTCACATTCATGTGAAAACGCTTTTGTAACACAAAGCTTATAAGACTCCAGGGCCGGGTTGTTCAAAGCCGGATTAGTGTTAATCCTGGATTAACTCTGCACAAAACCTATTGGTTGTCATGGAAATTAACCCTGGATTAGCACTAATCGGGCTTTGAACAACCCGGCCCAGGACAATACCTTATTTACAACCCATTTCAGTGTTACGTGCATAGGCCGTGTTTCAAGTTTTTTTAGACAATCATTCGGCATAATTCCATGCAAATTTTCGGCAATGCATGTTAGCGAAGTCTGTCGAGAAACTGAATATGAAAAAGCATCTAAATTATTCGATTCAGTACCTTAAAACCACAATAAACAAACGAGACTGGTTACAAAGTATGTCGAATGTTGTGTCGAATGATATAACACTGAAATCGGTTGTAAATTGGACGCCATTTATGCAATGGTCTATTTAGCTAGCATCCATGCAGCGATAATTAAAATCACGTGGCGCATGAAGGGGTGCAAAACATGCTACGAAAACGATTTCTTCCTGCAAGCGGAAGAAGGAAATCAAAGATTAGTTTCCGTTATCTTTAAAGTAAAGTAAATTAAAAAGTAAAAGCACTTTATTTATAGAGGGTAACACGTTTACTTGGCTAACATGTAGCTCGGTAATCTTCCACATGGCCCTCTGTTGACTTAGTCCTACGGTTTTACGTCCTTGTCCGAGAAGACGTGGAGGTCAAAACGTCTACTGTTGGATTATGCAAAGGCAGCAGCTTTTAAGACCCCGAGTGTTGGTCCGGCCGGGGTTTGAACCCGCGACCTCCCGCACGACAGACAAGCCTTCTATCCATAAGATTGGATTTTCATTGAAATAGACTGCGCGTGTTTGTTATTATATGAAGAGCCCTGGGCCCGGTTCCTGAAAGCCCGATTAGCGCTAATCCTGGATTAACTCTCAACAAAACATATTAGTTGTCATGGTAATTAAGTCTGGATTAGCGCTAATCAGGCTTTCAGGAACCGGGCCCTGGTCTGAATCTTCCGATGCTTTTTCTCCGATGACCGCGAAGTCATGCACCTCGGAGTTCGGGCTGCGCCCTCGGATGGAACGGCCTCGATGAATAAATCCCATACCCTCGCTACAGGCCGATAACCCTACATATATATCCTCCCTCACACTTTAGCCTCTTCCGCAGACATCTCTAATTTTTGAAGAAATCAGATTATGGGCTCCCTGTGCCAGCTGAAATTAGAGCCTCCCCAGTCCTCCTCTTCTCTCCCGGAGTCACAGGTAACCCAATTCACGATATTTTAAATCTGATTTCTTCGAAAATTAGAGATGCCTGCGGAGGAGGCTACTCACACTCCTGCTAGCAGAGATCTTCCCATGGCGAGAGAAAGGAAGGGAAGAGACCTGCCGGTGTACGACGCTTTCCGAGATATACCGCCGTCCACAACCGTGAACGAATCAAACAGGTCAGTTTTGAAAGTGTTTTTTTACCGGAAATGCGTATTGGGTGTGGAGAACACAATACGTCGCTTACAATTATCACAGCGTTGCTAGGTAACCCAAACGCATGCGCGACAACATAAGAGTCTCTCGCCGTGGCAAGGAAGAGATCTCCGATGAGGGAATCTTTTTATTCGTACGGAGAACACGGAGAAACAAACCCGGGATGTGTCACGAGTGGACTAGACTTCTTGTCCCGTTTCTAGTCCACCAAGTTTGGTTTAATTGGATGAAATGTTCGCTTGATTTTAAATGTTGAAGTTTTTGGCGGCCATATCTTGGATGAAAAGGTTGCCACCCCATACATTTTAACTTCGTTTTTGGTTTTTGTATACTATATATACATTCGGTCTTCGTTTTCCACACACCATTATGAAATAGTTTCGCTAGTGCGTGCGCTTTGATTCTATTTGGCTGAAAGCAGTGTTTCTATTTAACAATTAGTATCAGCCATATAAACTAATTGTTTCATTACTAGAATCCAACTGGTCGTTCAACCTTAAACTGAAACAAGATTTTGACGACTTAGCAGCCATTGTTTTGATTTTGAAAACCGGCTTTTCCGTTAGTCAGTATCTGCCACAGAATATATAGATAGTGAATAGCTTAGACAATCAGATTGCAGGATTCGTGATCGAACACTAAGGGATCGTGACTAATATTCTTTATTATAAAATAGTTTCGATAGTACGCGCGCTGTGATTGGCTGTAAGCCGTGTTTCTATAACTCTATAGAAACATACAGTTGAGCGCGCGCTTGAGCTAGTTGTGAGAATTTACGTTTTGGTTATCAAATTAAGCGAGCGTTTCCGTGCTTTTATTCGTTTATTTTATAAAGGAAATAGAAAACATTTGCTCCTTGTTTCTATAGAGTTATAGAAACACTTGTGGAAGTTTGGAAGAACTCGAAATAGCTGTGGAAACACTCGCCCTTCGGGCTCGTGTTCCCACTGCCATTTCTCGTTCTCCCAAACTCCCACTCGTGTTTCTATAACTCTATAGAAACACGGGAAATGTTTTCTATTTCTTAAGTAGAAACCAACTAGCGTGCTATCACGAATCCTGCAATCTGATTGGCTAAGCTACTCACTATCTATTCTGTGATAGATAGTGAATAACGAAAAAAAGTTTTCAAAAGCAAAACAATGGTTGCGAATAGATAAATACTTTATTCGTACTCACAATTTAAATGATCATATTCGACAGTGAAAAAGTATAATCGAGAGAGAGCACTAGCTACTTAGATATAACTTTTGAGAGCTAATCGAGCTAAGTAGCATTGTACAGGAAATGTATTAAACTTGAAGGATAAATATTAAAGTGCATATAAGCCCTAGCCAGTTATCTTTGATATCGTTTGTACATGAAGTGGATAGTCCAACGGTAGAATATTTCTTTATTTGAGTGTTGTGTCTACGAGATATAAAGGTTTATATTTCCAATATGCTAATGTTGATGTCATCACCAACATTTGCTGAATTTCTTTGTGCTTGTGAATTAAGCTATTTTCTAATTTGGATTTTTTTATTTGTAAAATCACTTTGATAAGCTTCAAATATAACTTAGAATTTAAAAATAGGTAATTTGTCTCTACCAGCATGCTTTTGTATAATAAGTTATGTCGTTGATGACATCACATCATTAGCATATTCGAAATATAAACCTTTATATCTCGTAGACGCAACACCCAAATCAAGAAATATTCTACCGTTGGATTATCCACTTCATGTACAATCGATATCAAAGAAACTGACTAGGGCTTATATGCACTTTAAGGTCAAACGGTGAGAGTAATAAAATTGCTATTTATGTAAACAAAAAAACATCATAAATACACATGCATTCACGCAGACACAAAAACTAAAATAAGCGAAGTCGTCAAAATGTTAAAAAATCTTGCTTCAGTTTAAGTTGTACTACTAGTTGGTTTCTACCAAAACAATTAGACTACTCGCTCTCTGTTTCTATGGCCGATAGTTCCTCGTCAACTACCAGCCGATAGAAACTTCGAGCTGTCTAATTGTTAGATAGAAACAAAAAGTTGAGCGCTCGCTTTAGCTAGTTGGCATAATCTAAGTTAATGATCAAATACAACGATCGTTGAACATTCCGTTTTCCTCGTTTATTTTATAAAGGAAATAGAAAACATGTTTCCGTATTCCCATAGAGTTATAGAGTTAAGTGGAAGATTGCGGAAGAACTTGGAAGAAATTGTGGAAGATTGGAAGAACTCGAAATAGCAGTGGAAACACTACCTTCAGGCTCGTGTTCCCATTGGCATTTCTCGTTCTCCCAACTCCCGAATGAGACAAATGCCTTAAATGTTGCATAGCCGTCCACACGAGGGGATACGTCTTTACCGGCATTCAACCAGTTCAACTTTGTGGGACAAGTCGCGGGAACAAAATATCGTTCAGTCGACGACACAGGTCGCTAAAAAGGAAAATTTAGGACAACACGTCACGCGCATACACTTGTAGCTGATGAACCCGCCTTCGTTTTCTTTCAGTTTAGGCGCCTAAAACTAGAAACAGCTAGGACTCTTTCGCCAAAAACAACAAAAATACTTTAAAACTAAGACAATACTTTAATAGGTTTAACTTTCCTTCATTTGTAATTCAACGTGAGTTAGAAAGTTATTTACTTAAAAAAATCAAGCCCTCGGAAACTTGAACCTTCATTCTTTTGGGCAGCGGACTAACGTGTACCACGGTCACTCCACACATCGATCAAACGACTGCGCGTGCGTATTACGGTCAGTCTGGTGGGCGGCAGCGCGAATTTCCCGCGCAAAATTTACCGTAAAACATATTACAACAACCTGGGCCGGGTTGTTCAAAGCCCGATTAGTGTTAATCCTGGATTAATTTCCATGACAACCAATAGGTTCTGTGCAGAGTTAATCCAGGATTAACACTAATCGGGCTTTGAACAACCCGGCCCTGGTGTTTAAAAAAAAAACTCTGCTTGTGAACTTCTACCCCCAAAAGTCAAGAAAAGTACGTAAAAGTTAAGCTTTATATTTTCACAGTCGACGGGAAATTGAACAAACTTCAAGCTGTGAGTTTACCCAAAAAAAATTGTAATTTACCAAAAAAGTTATCAAGGTTTTAAAACGGGTGTGTGAACAGTGACGCCGCCGGCTCGCTTTGAATTTGTTTTGGAATATGTTGTTGTTGCAAGACTTTTGACGCATGCGCAGACGTTTGACCGCTGTGTGCGGTCACTCAGTTACGAGGTAAAGACAGCGTTCAGCAAAATCTCTTTTATTCCTAATCATCTTACTCGTTGCTTATAAAATAGAAATTACGACTGACATAGTGGGCTGAGATTACAAAACCTCTTCTTTTCTCGATCTCTAAATTTATCAAACTAGACTCGACATTCTATAAAGTGGACCCCCCATCCGACCGAAACAAACGCAGGACACCCGATAGATGCCCGCATTAAATTTATTACTTCAACTGTCTGTGATTAACGTTACGGAGTTGTAATACACACATAAAAACGTATTACAACACAGTCCTTGCTGTTTTGGAGCCAGATATTCTCAGATTACCATTAACCTCTGTCAACTTATCGCTACTATATAAGGATTTTTTTTAATCGTTATCGGCCTAAACGGGAGGCGTCGACCATCTTTTTCTTCAAACGACTTCTTTGTAAAAGAGGAAAAACGGGTATAATGGACAAATGGACGTTTATATTTTGCTTATCTTAAATATTTCAAGTACAGGTCGATGCTAATTTTTTTGCTTGATCATACGTGTATTTAAAAATTTAAGTGTTACTTTACACTTGACTTTTACTTTAGTTTTTATGGCAAAAAATAGGGACGTATCTGCAAAAGCAGCTTACAAAATGAACCAGAAAGTATAGTTGGTAAAACGTGGCCCTAGCATAGTGATCGTAGCACCCCTTACAGAACAAAAAATAACTTTGAAATAAGTATATTGACAAGACTAGTTAGGGCAACTCTGAAGGAGAACCAGTTTAGGGAAAATCTTGATGAATTGAAAGAAATCAAAGTCAGAAGAATGCGATAAAATGAAGCAGAGGGTATATGGAGTCAGACACAAAGCTGCCTTCGTTTTACTTGGAATATTAATTTTGCCACGTTATACTTCTGGTGATTGCACTTTAAGAACATCTACCGAATTGGTGGGGGCACCTACAACGAAAACATTCCTAGATTCAGTGGAGCAAAACCTCTTTCCGAGAGAGTATACCCAAATAAACGTTACTAACTATTCTCCTAGAGGCATAATCACTAAACAAGTGAACACCCCTTTGAAATTGGAACCGTTTTGACCCACATGCTAAAAGTCATATGGTATAGTCTCGCTCGTAAGGGTTACCTTCAACTGGAAGCCCCTTTTTATTATTATTTGTTGACAAAAATATAGTAACTGCGTTTACTGGAACCCTGCTTTACTCTTAATCGTTCTGTTATCCTAGCTGTCAATGACTAGCACTTCCCCTGGCCCCTCCCCTCTCCCCTTGCCATCCTCAGTCGACAAATTAAGGAAATCATACCAAGGACTGGAGGGGGCAGGTTTAATTAATGACTAAGGTTATGGGTTGGGTTAGAGTTGGGGTTAGTTTTCTTCAGGCAACTCTCCGGCGTCACCGTCCGTTGTTTCTGCTGAGGGTCGTTCGCGAGGTTTTCGTCTCGGCTCAGGTGGAGTTGTGTATCCAGTACGACTGCCACCACCACCACGACCCCTGCGAGTTGTTAAAACGAAACAACGCCATTAACAAGCTGTATGGTTGCCTTCATCTTTGGACTATCCTAACTTTAATTTCATGTTCACTTATCACAGAGAGAAATACACAACAAACATGTAGCTCATTACACACTGTTACGATCGGTTGGGGATTTTACGGATTAATTGATACGATACATTCTGTACAAGGGCTCTAAGACATTTTTACTGGATCCAATTGCGAGTCAGTTGTCAATGAATGAACATTGATAAGCATAGAATACCGCCCAAAATATCACGTTTTCCCGTAAAAGTTATTGTCAGTGAGCTAACGAATTAAAGTAGTTATCGTTTGTCGTAATTTGCTTGTTTCCGACTCGGATTCCAGTTGTTACGAATCCCTCAACAACAACGTCCCGAACGAGTCTTATTTACAAATCACTTAAACATTAACGGACGACTTAATGGTCAACTTATTAACTCGTCTGTTAGTAAATAGGACGCATTCGAAGCTTACGAGGAGTTAGAACAAGCAAATGACGACATAGTTGTCAATGAATGAACAGTGATAAGCTGACTCTCGCAATAGGCCTTTCATTTCTATTTTCTACAATTAACAGTACGTAAATGCGATGTTATAATATCAGCAAACAAGACAGCTGAATGGAGTGTATATTAGCCATTGCCAGGTAGTGCTGCAGGGATAATGACACTTTATATCTCAAACAATACATAAATATCACTACATAAATAGCAATTTTATTATAAATTAAACTAGTAAGAGTTGTATACTGCAACTTCGCACTGGTGGAGAGCGACTCGCAATTAACAAACATCCATATTTATATGTCACGAAAATAATAGATCATTCACGAATTCTCCAATCACAATATGACAAATGATGAATAACATCATGAGAATAACGACACAAAGACTGTGAAATAACGGCATTCGTCAACATTGCTCCGAGCCGAAATAAAAGGGGCGGCCTTCACCTCCTCGGAACGTGAATAGTACTGGCTATCCAAACAATGCCTAACCCTGAAACAATACAAACCCTAACCCTAAAACAATGGAATTCTTTGTCAGTGCAGTCCAACTGGGGTCCAATAAAATGCAAGGTTTTGAGGGCTGCTCACTATAGTGGACTACTCACTGAACCTGGCATGTACTCACCAGAGCCTCGGTTTGACTACATATTTTCAAGTCATTTACTTTCACTACACATAGGATTTACCTTATTGAACGATTAGAACACAATAGAGCATGGTAGGATTGCTAATTACACAATACAGTCAATTGTTAGCACATGGAAATTTGTTTACACCTCCCTGGTCAAACAGAGGCTTTGATAAGTACAGGCCAGGTTCAGTGAACTTCATCTTCGGAAAGGCCTTTAAAACGTGATAATATTGTCTTAGAGCCCCTAATCAATGACTTGTATCACCACTAAAGCCACGCATTTCCCTCCACTCGTCCCTCACCTCAGACGGTCCCTGAGTGAATTAACAGTCCGGTTCAGTTCTTCATTTTCAGTCTGCAGATCGTCCAGTTCCCTCTGCACCTTACGCTTTGACGAGTTAAGGCGGCTTGATTCTTCCTCTGCTTCGTCCACTTGACGCTTCAGGGCCTTCATACGAGCGCTCAGTTTATCCATCTGAAAAACAAATGGTGTGAGCAACATCAGTTACTGCTTTGGTACCCCCACCCCTCCTTCTGCATCCCCTTTTCTCCTTCCATCTGCACCCTTTTTCCCCATCCCCTCCCCTATGCCGATCCCTTTTTCCCCCTTCCCTCTGCGCCTGATACTGGTGTAGAAACTGGTCACATAGAAAATCAAACATTGGGCCTTGTTTGATCCCTTTTTCACATGTGAACATAGATCCCCAAAAATGGTTAAAGGACCCTTGTCAGCCCTAATGGATGCTCTAATTTACAGAATGCCAAAAAACACAGGATATTAGATGAAGTAAATGCCGCCTGTATTAAAGCATGCCAGAGTAAGATTTGAGAGCCAGTTAACGACAGGGAAAATCACGAAAACGAGGCTAGTTACGCACATCTGGCTCAAATCCATATAACACTCGACGTATTGAAATCTCACTAACTTACTACCATTTTATGCTATCACACCTAAAATTCAGAGTATCGCTAATCTTGGTATACTCTTTAACGTGGTAGCATTCAACTTTTATGTACTGTTCTCTATACTCTTTAAGGAAGCAGGTCAAAACACATGCCGTCTCGACGGACCCATTTTGGGGTAGGGGGTAGGGGCTGCTGCCAGCCATCTCCTCTCTGGAGAGAAAACTCAATATTAAAAATAATTTGTTCTTAAATATCTTCAAAACTAAAAGCCATAATCTAGAAACAAATGCACTTCATGTTGCCTTACGTTATCATTTCATTTTCTGTGTTAAAATTACCACTAGTCCCCTAGGACCTGGCTTTGATCAGCCCCCATGGTTGTTTCAGGTATTAGAGAAACTTCTGGGCAAGCATACGGAAAGGCGTCTTGAAGGTAAACTTGTTTAGAGTTTTGTTATCAGAGAAGTAGCAAATTTCCTGGCTCCTTAAGCGGTAAGGTGCTTTCCAAGGAAGGAACTACTATCGTTAACTACCTGTTCTCTGTACTGGTCAGCGTGTCTTCTTTCTTCTTCATTCTGCAGCATGAGTTCCTTGATTTTCCTTTCTAGTTTGCGGTTAGCCTTTGACATCCCGGCACGCTCTCTGAGAGAAAAATCAAACAATTATAAAATCAACAGTATTCACCATAGCGTGCACACTTAACTGGTGCACGCTCCACAAATTATGAAATTTGAAAATTAAGTACTGCTCCAGCTAAGAACAGGAACACTGAACGGCAAGGAATGTAATATAAAAGGTGCTAATTTTCTATTCTTCTTTCTCGTCATTTCATTATATATATACGTTTATTTAACCCAAATTGTAGCAAGTGCTAAATTGCATGGGTGTCAGCTCAAAAATTAAGCATACAATAATAAATAATAATAATTACACATAATTTACACATATTGATATTTATAGGTAATGAAGTTGTTTAGCCTGTCTGTTTTCCCTACAACACCCTGTTGTCTGGAGCTACCAGACCGCAGGTTGTAGCTATGTGCGATCTCATGGCTGATACTCGTACATCAATAGAAAACCAGCAAGGCTAACATTTCCATTAGATAATTTTTGATGTTTCAATTTAGTTTTGAACAAACTACTTGGTCTGATTTTAAAGAAAATCGTTATTGGGGAAAGTTATCAAAAGTCTTGTCTTCCCCTTTCCGATTGCATTGGCTGGATGGCGATTTCTTTCAGTTTTCACAGCAAAAATTACCAAATGCGCACACTTCCCTAAATTTTCAGTTGACAACTTTCACTCTGGACATCTCAGACAGCACTTGAGCCGGCATATTAAGCACAGTCGTTATTGTGAATTGCTCGAACGTCTTGCCCCTGGTAACCATACTTAAGCCGGCATATTAAGCACAGTCGTTATTGGGAATTGCTCGAAAGTCTTGCCCCTGGTAACCATACTTAAGCCGGCATATTAAGCACAGTCGTTATTGGGAATTGCTCGAAAGTCTTGCCCCTGGTAACCATACTTAAGCCGGCATATTAAGCACAGTCGTTATTGGGAATTGCTCGAAAGTCTTGCCCCTGGTAACCATACTTAAGCCGGCACATTCAAGCACAATCGTTATTGGGAATTGCTCGAAAGTCTTGCCCCTGGTAACCATACTTAAGCCGGCATATTCAAGCACAGTCGTTATTGGGAATTGCTCGAAAGTCTTGCCCCTGGTAACCATACTTAAGCCGGCATATTAAGCACAATCGTTATTGGGAATTGCTCGAACGTCTTGCCCCTGGTAACCATACTTAAGCCGGCATATTAAGCACAATCGTTATTGGGAATTGCTCGAACGTCTTGCCCCTGGTAACCATACTTAAGCCGGCATATTAAGCACAGTCGTTATTGGGAATTGCTCGAAAGTCTTGCCCCTGGTAACCATACTTAAGCCGGCATATTACGCACAATCGTTATTGGGAATTGCTCGAACGTCTTGCCCCTGGTAACCATACTTAAGCCGGCATATTAAGCACAATCGTTATTGGGAATTGCTCGAAAGTCTTGCCCCTGGTAACCATACTTAAGCCGGCATATTAAGCACAATCGTTATTGGGAATTGCTCGAAAGTCTTGCCCCTGGTAACCATACTTAAGCCGGCATATTAAGCACAATCGTTATTGGGAATTGCTCGAACGTCTTGCCCCTGGTAACCATACTTAAGCCGGCATATTAAGCACAGTCGTTATTGGGAATTGCTCGAAAGTCTTGCCCCTGGTAACCATACTTAAGCCGGCATATTAAGCACAATCGTTATTGGGAATTGCTCGAAAGTCTTGCCCCTGGTAACCATACTTAAGCCGGCACATTCAAGCACAATCGTTATTGGGAATTGCTCGAACGTCTTGCCCCTGGTAACCATACTTAAGCCGGCATATTCAAGCACAATCGTTATTGGGAATTGCTCGAACGTCTTGCCCCTGGTAACCATACTTAAGCCGGCATATTCAAGCACAATCGTTATTGGGAATTGCTCGAAAGTCTTGCCCCTGGTAACCATACTTAAGCCGGCATATTAAGCACAATCGTTATTGGGAATTGCTCGAAAGTCTTGCCCCTGGTAACCATACTTAAGCCGGCACATTCAAGCACAATCGTTATTGGGAATTGCTCGAACGTCTTGCCCCTGGTAACCATACTTAAGCCGGCATATTAAGCACAGTCGTTATTGGGAATTGCTCGAAAGTCTTGCCCCTGGTAACCATACTTAAGCCGGCATATTAAGCACAATCGTTATTGGGAATTGCTCGAAAGTCTTGCCCCTGGTAACCATACTTAAGCCGGCACATTCAAGCACAATCGTTATTGGGAATTGCTCGAACGTCTTGCCCCTGGTAACCATACTTAAGCCGGCATATTCAAGCACAATCGTTATTGGGAATTGCTCGAACGTCTTGCCCCTGGTAACCATACTTAAGCCGGCACATTCAAGCACAATCGTTATTGGGAATTGCTCGAACGTCTTGCCCCTGGTAACCATACTTAAGCCGGCACATTCAAGCACAGTCGTTATTGGGAATTGCTCGAACGTCTTGCCCCTGGTAACCATACTTAAGCCGGCATATTAAGCACAGTCGTTATTGGGAATTGCTCGAAAGTCTTGCCCCTGGTAACCATACTTAAGCCGGCACATTCAAGCACAATCGTTATTGGGAATTGCTCGAACGTCTTGCCCCTGGTAACCATACTTAAGCCGGCATATTAAGCACAGTCGTTATTGGGAATTGCTCGAAAGTCTTGCCCCTGGTAACCATACTTAAGCCGGCACATTCAAGCACAATCGTTATTGGGAATTGCTCGAACGTCTTGCCCCTGGTAACCATACTTAAGCCGGCACATTCAAGCACAGTCGTTATTGGGAATTGCTCGAACGTCTTGCCCCTGGTAACCATACTTAAGCCGGCATATTAAGCACAGTCGTTATTGGGAATTGCTCGAAAGTCTTGCCCCTGGTAACCATACTTAAGCCGGCACATTCAAGCACAATCGTTATTGGGAATTGCTCGAACGTCTTGCCCCTGGTAACCATACTTAAGCCGGCATATTAAGCACAGTCGTTATTGGGAATTGCTCGAAAGTCTTGCCCCTGGTAACCATACTTAAGCCGGCACATTCAAGCACAATCGTTATTGGGAATTGCTCGAACGTCTTGCCCCTGGTAACCATACTTAAGCCGGCACATTCAAGCACAGTCGTTATTGGGAATTGCTCGAACGTCTTGCCCCTGGTAACCATACTTAAGCCGGCATATTAAGCACAGTCGTTATTGGGAATTGCTCGAAAGTCTTGCCCCTGGTAACCATACTTAAGCCGGCATATTAAGCACAGTCGTTATTGGGAATTGCTCGAAAGTCTTGCCCCTGGTAACCATACTTAAAACGGCGTAGCTTGAAAATATCGTTGTGGAGGTCAGGTCGAAAACTGCATGAAAGACTACAATAACACCGCAGCAAAACGTCACGCGCATGCGCTTTTGATGAGCCGGTCGCGCGCGTCCCCCCAGTTTCCCGCCGAAACTAAAAGAAAACAGAGGCAATCACCCCTGTTTCTAATTTTAAGCACGTACCCGTATTTACGTGAAAAATAAGAAATCTACTTAAAAGCTAAGCCTGAGACTTTCACAGGTTGACGTTTTCTTAATTTGTAATTCACGGTGAGTTTACTAAACTATAAAATGATTTACTAAAAACTCCAGAGCCTTCGTTTTTTCGGCCAGCGGAGTGTAACGTTTTGCAGCCGTGTGGACTTCAATAAGCACATAACTCACTTAGCCTCGTGATCAAGTTGTTCTTGCAGGTTGGCTAATTTACTCTCCAGGGCACTCACGGTCATCTTATGACGCGAACGAGTCTGGGACTCGAGATCTTGCAGCTTTTGCTTCAGGTCTTTGTTCTGATGAAAGAAGGCAATAGTGATATCAGAGACACCTCTTTGTGGCGTAGAACTCAGTTCCAATACTGGACCCTTCTGTACGAAACCACACAGGTGTGACCTGCGAAGTATTTAACTTGTGTTCCGTTTGGCCTGGGCTTTAAAACCCGGATGTACTTATTTTACCATCCTGCTCGATTTCCTAAATTGTTGTTTTGTCATTACAAGAAACTAAGTGGTCATATGATAAAAAAACCTTTAAGCGAATCCTTGCTGCCGTCATTGTTTACATTTTTGCTCATTAGCAACATTAAACTTCAAGCTACAAACAGACATAATTCAGTTGAAAGATAATTTTAAACTTGGTAATCACCGAAAATTTGAGATTGTAAATATATACGGATAAATTGACTTTTCAAAACTGTAAAATGGACTGGGTGGCAAGAGTTGCTGACATACATTCACTGTACATTTTGAGATTTTTAAACGTTCATTCCTCAAAATATATTTATCACATCACTCTCAAATTTTGGGTGATTACCAAGTGTGACAATCTCACTCTGTTCGTTTGTATGTACGTCGCTTGAAGTTTGGTGTATGCTAATGAGGAAAAAAGGATCCAAGGATTCTCCTTTTGACTTGAGTTAGGTTGGGCCGAACGGGAAATACTTGCTCTCGGTCATTTTGTACGAACCTTGCTGGGCTCGATCCGTACGTCATGATCTCGAGACAAATATGTTCCCGTCCGGCCCTCCCACTGAAGGTCCGGCTACACGACACACAAAAAAGGAACGGCTCGGATAATAGAGAGAGGTACTGGTCGAGAAATATCTTGAAACGGCTCGGATAAAAAGTGGCACCGGTCCTCAATCCCAGGTGGAGCGTAAAGGACTGTTTACACGAGAATGATTCCGAGACATGATGTTTAGATCACTGTCTTCGTATGTGTGAGTCGCACAAGACACTCGTAAAACAAAATAGCGATTGACGATGTAAGGCTGTTGTCTTTTTTGTTTTCTTTTAAGAAGGAAATCGGTTAGTTTTACTTTGAGGTTGCATGAAACCAAGCAGATATAAAGCTTTGAAAAAAGACTCGTTAGAAGATAAAATTTGCGCGATTTTCCTTCATTTTCATTTTGTTGCCCTTCCCGGTCACTCGTTTATCGTCCACCATATTGCGCAAAAGTGAAGCTAAATACGCATGCGGACAGAAGTAAATAACTGAAGACAAAACAGTGCAGGCTCATAAAAAGGCAATGGAACGGGTACGTAAGCGTTTACACGATGCACAGGAACTGAAAACACGGGTACCGAACCCAGTTCCGTTCCGGGACCATAGGCGCCTATGGCCCCAAAACGGGTAAAACTGGCACGGTTAAAAGTAGGGTACGGTCGTATACAGGAATGAAATTTTTCGAACCGTTCTACTTTTTATCGGAGCCGTGCCATTTTTTCTGTCGTGGGCCTTCAGTCAACAGGTACCTTGTCGCGTTACTGCACGGTAGATACGAATACGGAAACGGTACGGTGACGACCGCACCCACACAATACTGACCTGTTTTTCCAGCGCCATCTTCGCGCTCTCAAAGTTTTGCGAATTAGCACGCTCTGCGTTCAGATCTGCTTGTAGCTGTTCCATCTATCGAGACAAACACATAGCAAGCATTCAGTACATGACAAACGTACTACGGTCACTACCTTCATTTCAAGAAACTGCATACACCGATGGACAATAACAATACTTATAATGTAGGCTAATCTGGTAAATGGAAATATATTCAGTACAATTATATTCAATTTATTTCACTTACAGAGCATGCTAACAAAGAAAAAAGAAAAATGTATAACATGTCGACTATTTAAGAGATAACTTGTATAATGTACAGCAGCCAATGTAGCATAAGGGTTTCGGGTTGACTACATGACAACAAAATGATAGATAACCCAACCCAAGGGCCAATAATACACACATTAAGGACGCCCCACCTGCATCATGGCCCTCTTAGCCTTCTCTGTTACTAGTTCGCTCTGTGTTCTCTCCTCCTCCACTTCCTCTTCGAGTGCAGCAATACGAGCCTCGAGTTTCCGCTTCTCCTCGATGGTGGCACCGCTGTCATGAAACGAGATTTATTTCTAATCATCAGTAGTTCTTTTTGATTTATCAACATTATCATTGGTGTCATCATTACATGTAGTCTCATTACTGGAGCAATACTAACAAAACGTAATCGGAAGCAAGACTTCGCATATGATTGTCCAAATATAGCATATATTCAATAAAGATTAATAAATATATTTATTGGATATTTGTCACACTTGTAAATTAATGGCGGCGTAAGCCCCCTGACGAGGTTGCTGCTCTTGTGGAAAACACTGAGTATATATCCGTTTACATTATTTATTTATTATATATAGCCCAAAACAAGCACTCAGTAAATAAATATTTATTTATTCTATAAACTTCATCGTTTTACAAGGATTTCCAGCTCTGGGAAACATCGTATCTGAACTCACGTAAAAATACGATAATTTTATGTGTGTGGATATCACCTTTCAGCCAATAGCGCTGCGCGTGAATGACGTCACGAAAATTAAGAACCCCCGCATGACTCAGACAAATTTACCACTTTTCGCGCTAGAACTTACAAGAATTGACTAGCACTTCAGTTCGTCGTCTGACTATTCTACCAGAAATGACGGCTTTCCTGCATTATATTTCGAACGAGAACCTGATGATTGTACTGTCGAACAGCTTAAACGTTGGCTAAAATACAGAGGATTGAAACAAAGCGATAAACGGCGATCTTATCAAGCGAGTTTCGCGTCTGGGGGTGCAAAGATCGCGCGAAATACAGTGTTTGTATGGGAATCCGATGCCAAATATTTTCCGTAAAATCGAATTTCTGAAATATTCACTGTCTACAAACTTAAGATACCAGGTAAGAGATTAACTGATCAAAATGTGAGGGATGTAGTTGTACTGGGAAGCGTGCAATCGTGTTTTCAGTTACAACATTTCGGCTGTAACAACGAGTCAATCACTCGATGGCCGCGGGAAAATTTACAGACAAAGGTATGGAATTGGAAAACTGAAAACACGATTGCACGCTTTCCACCATAGCTACATCCCTCAAATTTGGATCAGTTAATCTCTTACCTGGTATCTTAAGTTTGCAGACAGTGGATATTTCAGAAATTCGATTTTACGGAAATTATTTGGCATCGGATTCCCATACAAACACTGTATTTCGCGCCATGTTTCTCCGGCTCCTACAAGATAGAGTAGTGGAAATTATCTTGGACTGACCTATTCGTTGCCGTAAACCACGTTTAATATAGTCAAGCTCTAACTGAATCCCAAACTTATCTTTTCCCATTGAATATCGTCGTAAGACTTCACCTAAACTTTGAAAAGTCAGGTTTTCCGTAAGAGATTCATCGACGAATGGGAATATTGACTGTATATTGTAGCCAGCAGGTAACTTAATATTTGAAATTCTTTAAAATTAAATTCATCGGAGACCAAAACTAACGTAATGGCTGGAAAATAGATACCAACTGTGCAAGATTTTGAACAGACTAACAAAGGTACGAGCTAATCATTTATGGTTAGACAAATCTTCACAGACAAATATGCCCGGAATTTTCTCTGTAATATTTCTCTGTACAAATGATATTTTTGTTTGCAAATTTATAGCTTTGTAAAACAAAATATTACCCTAAAATTAAGCAGTCTTGCTTTATATTTTGGTGTGCTCTTTCAAGCTCTTATATTATGTTTTGCATTTGTCGAGTTTTCAAATTACCTGCAAGATACCCAATGATTCCGTGCGACATTTCGGAAAGAGATTTTAAAACTTCATTTGTGTTCGTAAAATAAATCAAAGCATTGTAGATGTACATGAGTCAGTTCGCTTCAAAACGTTATTTCAAATCCATAAATTCAAGTAAACTATGGTTGAACTGTAATTCCTTCTCGCTATGTTTACTGGCGGGTAAGTGTATAGTTCAGACAAACTCCCCCTTGCATTTCAATGCACTTGTCTCGTTATTATTCTGTGCTTTTAAAGTCTCCTGTAAAAACATTTATCCAACGCTGACATTTCTCACTGAGTTTTGGAACGGAAAAGCACCGAGAAAAGATGAGAAACTCTGCTAGCGGTGTACCAATCGATGCTTCCATCTCCGAGAGGATCTCTTTGAGCGATTTATAAAGGTTTTTATACATCTAGAGTCACTCTTACATCTTCCCCAGCAACAGTGCTTGGTAGTTACCATTACCGATATGACTGGGAATCTTATTTCAGGTATTTCTTCTTTTTTTGATCGAAAAACCTATGAATCATGTTCTAACACGACTCTCAAAGTCACTGAAATACTGTAAACAGCCGCGTGTGTTTGTCTGAGTTTTGCGGGGGGTCTCGTTTTAGACTTCACGCGCAGCGCTATTACCCTTTCTTCGAACAACCGGGCCCAGGTCCAAGTTTTGTTCATAAAATAAATACGCTTGGAGATATGGAATTTATATTCTCGTGTTCAACCCGATATCTCACGAGAGAGCGCACGAGAGCGCGCTGCGCTCACTCGTGAGATATCGAGTTGAACACTCGAAGATAAATTCCATATCTCCGCGCACCCATGTATTATTCTCTATATCTATTACTTGTGGAGCTGGGTGCCAAAGGCCCGAAGAAATAAGAGGGGACACGTTTCAAATTAAATATAACACGTCCAACCTACTTTGCTGGGCAGTGGTTAACCAATGAAAGTCACTGTTACATCCAGAACTCACACTTGCAGTTACCGAGCAGATTAACCAATCAGAGATGAGGTTCAAATTTTGAACCTAATATTTGGTGGGTAATGAGATTCATTCTTAACTCTTCTCTCTTTTCTCCCTTCACTTTACTTCAGTTTGTTTCTTCAGGCCTGGTATAATCAACTAACAGTCTATTACGGTATGCTAGAGCTTGTTTCAATTGACTGTAGTAAAACCAAAACCAAAGCAATTACAACGAACCAATTACGAACTTAAGTGAATACCGATTGGTTTCACTGGCATGAGAAAGCAACCAATCAGGAGGAAAAGTAAACGCAATCGTGGATTGATGGCATGACGGACGATTGGTTTTACTCTGGAAGTTGATTCGCTGACTGATTAAAAAACATTTTCACAGCCAGTAGAAAAGCTAAGTAAACGCAAAACCAAAGCAATCACCGAAAACTTTCGACACTCAATTGAAACCTGCTCTAACTGCCGAGGGGAGCGAGTAGCAGCTGACGTTGTCTTTTGCTCTGACGAAGGGCTTAGCGCTCGAAACGTCAGCTGCTACTCGCTTCTCGTGGCGGTTAGCATACCTCAATCGACTTTAGTTGATTATACCAGTGTTGATGCTCTCTGCCAACGCAGACACAGGTTTTACAGTAACTAGTCATCCATTAAAAACGTTGTTTATCGCAATGTGCCTACTAGTGTACTGAGGTGGTAGCAAGAGGTATGAACTGAACTAACCGTAATCCAGAGATGGAACCGAGCTCTTCTTGAAGTTCATCTCTCTCGCGTTCTAAGCTCTTCCTAGACCGCTCTGCTGCCGAAAGATCCTGGAGATGATGAGACAAATATCAAATAAAAATAACAATCACGGCTTGTACATCAAGGAGAATCCATGCGAAAGGAAACGTGTTCCCATATTCGTTTTTTAGTGAGTTCAATAGTTTCCAAGTTTCTTTTTTTTTTTTTACACTTTTAAGGTGATAATTACATAACATACACTCAAAAGGACAATGAGAGTTACACAATTAGTGCACAGGGACCAAAGTAGCCAAAGCTCTGTTTACATATACATATAACATCTACATATGTTGCTTTTAGATTAAACTGAGTGGAAGTATAGTTCATGATGCAGCCATTATACCAGAGCCTTAAAAAAACACCTTTATCTGAATAACTGAAATAAAATATGTTTAAACTTCAAAGGCTTGACACGGAACAATATGGATCGTTCTCCTTTATTAGTTGCACACCTTGTATTGGAACCGTACATCGACGCCTTGCCTTTCATTTGGTACCATTCCGTATCCAGGATTGTATATGGGTGAGGGGGAAGGGGGTGTGCGAGCAACATAGGCGCGCGACGAGCACTGCAAACGCGAGCAGCTAGCGGGGTCCCCCCCCCCGAAAATTAAAGGTCTCTGAAATGGCATTTCCTGTATTTAGAGAATAAAAACACACTTGGAATGAAACTAAAATACTACTATGAGGAAGTTATTTTTGTATTCCGCATTTTTATCGATCAGTCGGTCCCATCGTGGTGGGGGTTACGGATCTGGATTGTTTACTCCTCATAACCCAAGGAACAGGGTCACTCACCGGCCAAACCACCTGTTCTTACCTCCTGCATTTGTAGGAAGTCAGCCTCCAGCTGCTTCAGCTTCCTCTCATTCTCCTTTGCCTGTTCAGCGATGTCGTCACGTCCCTGCCGAGCGTCATCCAGGTCGCGCTGGATGTCCTTCAGTTGCTGTTGGTATTTCTTCAGCTGGCGGAGTCCATCCTCCTTTACCTTGTTGGCTGCCTCCAGCTGATCCTCCAGGTCCCGTAGGTCCAGCTCTTGCTTCTTTCTGGCATTGATGGCATTCACACGAAGCTTGCGTTCCTCGTCGAGTTCTCCCTCGAGCTCTCGCAGCTAAAGAGAAGTTGTCTATTAGTTTCTTTTTCTTTCAAGCAGTGCAATCCCACGATAAAACAATGCGGCGAAACGCGCGCTCTTAATCAATTAAATTATCTCTCGCGTGATTGGTGGATCGCATCACGTGACCCAATAACTGCTTTCAGCGAGATGGCAGTTATCAGTGATTATACTATAAATTACGTACGAGAGCATTCTAAGAACGCGCGATTTCTTTGGCTGCTCAGCGTGCTTTATTTTCTTATAATGCACGCTCGAGAATTTCATTCCGTGTAGATCTAGTATTATATTACAAAACAAATAAGGTTCTCTTATGTTCTATAACAAAATAATGCATTTTCGAGGTCTTGAAAAGCTGCTGAATGCAGTCGCGTTCCGCTCGTGCATCCGCCGTTTTTTTTTTCAAGACTTCGAGCGTGCATTATTTTGTTTTATAGTTCACAACAAAATTTCCCGCTCTCATTGATCCGCCACTTGCCACATTATACACATAGTTGCCCGCGGAAATTTGACGTTCTTAAAACAAATATAAGCGCTTATGCTAGTTTTAAGAACAGCATATTTCCGTGGGCAACTATCAGCAGATAGTACCTCGACGGACACCGCACTATTTGTGTATTAGAACACGGAGAACCATATTTTATTCGTTAAATGTTGCGGCTATGATAATGAAATATAAATTTGGAAATATTATATTCACAAGAACCAGAGTCCTGTTCAGTCATGGCTTTCGATGAAACAATCTTTTTCTTTTAATTAGATTTCCATCAACACAAATCCCACATTCACACCTGTTTTAATAAAGCTTTTCTCTTCTCCTCGTTCTGGTCATCTCTGCCGGCCAAGTCTCGCTCAAACTGCGTCTTCATTGCCTGCATGTTGACTTCCATTCTCAGCTTAGCGTCTTCAGTGGCCTGCAGTTCGTCCTCCAGCTCCTCGTACGACTGCTTCATCTCTGCCAGCTCCTGCTCAAGCAACCGCTTCGCCTTCTCCAGCTCGTGAACGTTCTTACCAAAGTCATCCTTGCTCTCCATCAGGCTTTCCAACTCGTTCTGGGCCAGCTTACGGAGACGTTCACTGTCGCCAAGCTTGTCTTGGTTCTCTTCTAGCTCGTGAGAGAGCGAGATCACCTACAGGGAGCAGTACGGCACAACGTTAGGATAAACACCAAGTACAGAAGCCGTGGAAGATGTTCTGCCATGGCATTGACATTTGATTTAAAAATATATACCACTTTCCTTGCAAATCCTCTTGTACACTGAAAAAAACCCGATCCATTTACAGACTTAGAACTACGTAAAAAGCCTGTAAAATGTTTGAACATTTACAGCAATTCTTATAAACATTTTAGACTAGAAATGTTTTCTAAAGTCACTTTTAATGTTTGTAAATTCGTACACACATTTTACACAGACTTTTTACAGAGTTATTCAAAGTGTGTAAGTGGTTGGATTTTTCCACTGATAGAAGCAGCAACAACAGTTTTGTTTACTCAGAAGTTTAGTTTACAATAACAACTAGGATAAAAAATATTAATAAAAGTAGCGAGTGAGTTCCTCCTTAAAAAACCTAAGAGCTATCTAGTCAGGACCTTTCAGGCGGATTTTTAGACGGACAAGTACACATATAAAAAGGAAAAGTAGTAATATTTATATTGAATTAAATTAAATTCAGTATCTTGAAGAAGTAATAGTCCTGCTCACACTTCCCTCAGCCATTTTGAATATTTCATGTAAAGAGCGGTTATGCAAGGTGACATCAAAACGTTAAGAGAACGGTAAAGCATGCGACTAGACGCAGACTGGGGGGTACGATGACCGTAATGAGACATTGATTTATTGTAACTCCAGCTTCATTGGATAAAAGGAGTTGGGAAGCCATTCAAATGTTGCAGAATTTATTCAGAATCATATGAGATCAGCCTTTTGTTTCTTGATGTTTCTTGTTAGTCGTCTAATGTGAGTACCTTAGTTTCATTCTGTCGGGCCTCTCGCTCGGCATTGTCTCTCTCCAATGCAAATCGCTCTGAGACGGCTTTCTCTTCTGCCAAGAGCTGTCACAAACAACAACAACTTTATTATTACCAGGAAAAAATACAGGCATTTAAAAACATATTATTAAACAAGCTAATGATAATATTGCTACCCAGAATACCGTATTTCCTCGATTAAGCGCCCAACCACAATTAAGCGCCCCCTAGAACATGAAATTTTAATTAAGTGCCCACCCTCGATTAAGCACCCACCCCTCTCCTCTCCTCCCCTCCCCTCCCCTCCCCTCCCCTCCCCTCCCCTCCCCTCCCCTCCCCTCCCCTCCCCAAAGAAAATACATACTAACACAAGATGGCAGTGCATTACGGTGTCTCCCTTTTATATTAAAATCGTCTCTTGCCTTTGGTTAAACAAATGAAACACTCTGTGCAGCAATACAGACTGTGAAAAACATTCTTGTTCTTGTTAAAATGCAGCTTTTGACTTCGATTTTACTAGTACCGTATTTCAAAAATTAAAAGCTAAAATAATTCCGAGTCCAATTCATGTTTGAATAAGCGCCCCCCCTTCAACATGAAATTAAAATACGGTAACGACGGTAAGCTAATCGAGCTGGGGAGCATAAATTAATTAAAGTGTAAAGGGAATAATTACCCATGAGAACTGATGGCACAAAGTTTCTCTTTGAAATCAACTATTCTTGTTATCAACACACGAAAGCTAGGATAACAGTCTAACTTACAATCAGAATATATACCAATTCAAGGTATGGAGAGAGCAGCATTTAAATCAATAGGACCGAATAAAGTAAGACACTGGTATGATCAACTTAATCGCCGTCGGGAGCGAGTAGCAGCTGACGTTTCGAGCGCTAGCCCTTCGTCAGAGCAAAAGAGGGAATTGTGGGTGGAGATCGGTTTATATAGTGTCGAGTGCATGATTACCGCTGAGGAAACATGTCTTTACATGTAATCATGTACTTGACACTATATAAACCGTTCCCCACCCACAATTCTCTCTTTTACTCTGACGAAGGGCTAGCGCTCGAAACGTCAGCTGCTACTCACTCCCCGCGGCGGTTAGCATACCTTCATCGACTTTAGTTGACCATACCAGTGTTTATCTTCCCCGCCGATGCAGATCAACACGTTTCTACAGGACCTAGTCACCCACTGAATAAAGTCAGGTTTGGATTTTTTTTTCTGAAATGGGGCGTTTTGGGGACTTCAGCCATTCCGAGCTTAGAATACTTGGAAATCATGCTCGTATCCATCTTCTGAAATTTAGAAAGTAGTCTCTACTCTTAGGACGTCCCTTAGGAATTAGTTTGTGTGTTTGATAATATCGTTTTTTCAGTGCATTCATTTTTCGGAATAGGTCCCTCAAGAACGCGCCCTTAGATAATTTATCGTTTTAATCAACAGAGTTTCGACCTAACACTCCATAAGTCAATAGAAGCTAACAAAGTTATTATCAAACCAGAAACCAGAATCCTATCCAAGCCGAAATACACATCACTGTGGTCCAAAAATAAAAGGAAAAACACGATCAACAATAACAGGGACCTTACGGAACCAGGAGGGTCACGTCTAGGAAGACAACAATCTAATTATTACAAAATAAAAGGTACACGTAAAAATACATGTAATCGCCTGCATTTTATCCGTTGTCTAGAGAATCACAACGTAATTTAAAACCCCAAATTGTACGTTTTGCCTCCTAAGCAGGCAACTGTATTGTGGGAATAACAATAATAATAATAAGCAATTTATATAGCGCCATTTCCACTAAATGACCAATGGCGCTTTACATCACTAATTCAAAATAACTAGAAAACTTACTCTATCTACGATAATTAATTTTCATATAGTACTAATATAAAATACACTTTAGGATGAAAGGTTAAAAGCTTGATTAAAAAGAAAGTTTTAACTCGACTCTTAAAAATGTTAATTAACTTAGCATCCCTAATGTCTTGTGGTAGTGTGTTCCTTAAGGTAGGAGCAGAAACTGAGAAGGACCTTGCACCGTATGTCTTGAGGCTGTGTTTTGGACTTTAAGTAGATTCTTAGATGATGAACGTAAAGAACGAGATGGTACATAGGGATTTAAAAGTTCAATAATATATAATGAGCAGTATTGTTAAGAGCCTTAATAATATCTTTAAAAAATATTCTTTGTTCTACGGGTAGTCAGTGTAGTTCTCGTAAAATAGGAGTAATATGATGAAATTTACGCGAGCAAGTGAGAAGGCGAGCTTTTGAATTCTGCACGTACGCCTCTGTTATCAAGTATTTAGGCAGACCATATAATAACCAGTTACAGTAATCTAATTTAGAGGTGATAAAAGCGTGAATAAGTATTTGGCTGGTTTCAAAAGATAAAAACTTTCTTACACGTGCAATGTTCCTAATATGGTAAAATGCTGATTTAAAAACAGCAGCCACTTGATGTTCCATCGAAAGAGTGTGGTCGAACACGACTCCAATGTTCCTTGCTGACATATAAAGTTCAATTATCTCGGCACCAACACGGATACTTTCGAGAGGGGGTTGTGGACGATGACGAACTCTCAATACCAGACTTGTCGTTATTGAGCTTTAATTTGTTCTTGACCACCAAACGTCGATATCATGCAGGCATGTTTCAATCGTGGTCTTAGAGAGCTCCAGCTGACGTGCAACTGACGGTTCAAACGTCGCCTAAATCTGCGTATCATCAGCGTAGAAATGAAAGGACATAGTGTGCTGTCTGACTATATCGCCTAGAGGTGAAGTATATAACAAATACAAAATGGGCCCAAGTACCGATCTGTGGGGAACAACACAGATTAAGTCACGGCTGGACGATTTTTCACCTTCAACACATACAAACTGACTTCGGTCAGTAAGGTAAGAACAGAACCACGCAAGCGCTTCCCCTTTGATGCCAAAACGATTGCTGAGCGAGAGTAATATATGGTGGTCCACAGTGTCAAATGCAGCTGATAGATCCAACAGCAGCAGCATAACACAACCTTGGTTATCGATTGCTCGCAGTATATCATCATGGACTCTGACAAGTGCCGTCTCCGTACTATGACCTCGCTTGTAGGCAGACTGAAAAAGCTCGTTCAGGTTTTCATCATTTACATAGTTGTTAGCACGTGACGCAACAGCTTCTCCGTAGATTTAGAAATGAAAATCAGGTTGGAAATGGGTCTGAAGCTAGGAAACTGTTCATGATCTAGTGATGTTTTTTTAGCAAAGGTGACAATACCGCTTCTTTCATATGCATTGGCATCACACCAGATGCAAGCGATACATTAACAATTTTGGTAATCGTATATAGATAGTTCCTTTACGGTAATAGGCGAAAGAAGAAAAATAAGAAAATAAAAGAAAATGTAATGTTGGGTTTTCTGTGGTTTTCTAGAGGACGCGAGCGTAAGAAAGTAAATTGCTGTGTGCGGTTCAGTCGGCCGTAAGGGAGCCGCGTGCTTATCCTATTATTCGAATATCTAGAGTGAAAAGCGATAAAAGGCGAATACTAAAAAAACACTTCAATTCGTAAGAACATTTTTTCCAGCCCCGTCGTCACATCGCTGATATCTAAAAGAAGGCAGAAGAAGCCGAATAACCTTGTAAAACTTCTCCTTCTGGAATGGGAAGGAAGTGTTTCTCTTACCGAGTCAAACTTTCTCTGCCTCTTCTCAAGGTTGGCAATAGTTCCTCTCTCCTTGTCAAGATTCAGTTGCAGATCGTCAACCTGAAGGAAAACAGTGGTAAGGCCAAGAGTAATCAAGCATTGAATAAGAATTTGAAAAGGCTCAGTAGCCAAACATGATAAAAGAAAGTTCAGCAAGTACCGACCTCGTTTTGTTGTCTTTTCCTGGTCTTTTCGAGCTTCACGTTGTTTGCCTGCATCTCCTCGGAATGCGCCTGTACAGACTCCATCTCCCGTAGCATCTTCTTCTTCACGGCGTCTGCGTCTTCGAGTGCGGTTGCACGCTCTTCTGCGGTCTTTTTGATTTCTACAAACTATGAAAGAAAACAAGCGTTAATTCAAATGCACCGACTGAGTGTCCTCTCATGGGAATTAAGTGTTTAAAAATGCAAGCTGTGCATTTATGGCTTACCTGAATTTGTAACAATTGCATCTGCTTTTGCAGCGTCTGTTTGATATCCTCCTCCTCTTCAAGTTGATCACTCAGACGGCCTATCTCACTCTCTGCCTCCTTCAGTTTGGAGCTGATGGTCAACTTATGGTGCGTTTCTTCTTGAAGCGAGTCCTATCAAACAGCAAAAGGAGCCTTGTTACCACAATAAAAATCACCATCACCACCGTTGTCAACAACCTCAACATCACAATCGTCAACATTATCATCGTCATCATCACCCCATCATAATTATCATCAACGTCTACATTATCATCGAGTTATAAACAATTAAGTTATTCACAGTATTAACCTGAAAGATAATAAACAGAGCAAAAATGGCAATATCAACACTGAAGGCTATTAACAGGAATTATCATAATCATGACCCGTACGGCCGACCCGCGTGCTTTCCTTAAAACCATTTACAAAAGTCATGTGATGGGGGCCGTCTGGACTTGCTCGATTTTTTGCTTGTTGATTTGCCATTTGAAAGTGATCATTTGATAAAAAAACTTAGACTGAGTTAGGTCGGACCGAACTGGAAAATATTTGGCTCTTGGCAATTTATACGTTACGTCATGACCTGGAGGCAAATATGTTCCCGTCCAGTCCTCCCACTCAGTCAATAAGTACCTAATACTAAAACATAACACTTCTGTTACCCCATCCCACATGGGTAACCAGCTGTGGGTGACATACCTGAGTCTCAGCCAGCTGTTCTTCAAAGGCTTTCTTACTTCTCTCCAGAGCACTGTACTTGGTTTCTAGTTCTTCTGTCTGTGCTGTGGATAGTTCTAGCTCTTTCTGGATCTGCGCTCGTGACGCCTGGAGCTCCGCTACCTTAGTCTCGTCATCAGCAAGGCGGACGTTGGCCTCTCCTACTTGATTCTCGAGTAGTCGGACCTTGCGCTCGTGTTCTTGCTTCTTTTCGCCCACGCTTTTAAGCTCGACTGTGAGTTGGGAAGTGTGTGCCTCCAAATTAGACTTGGCCTTTTCAAGTGCTGCTTTGCTCTGCAAATAAATTTAGACAACGAGTATTCGTTATGATACGCAATATTTTTTCTACCTTTATACTGGGATTTTTAATAACAAATGGACTCTTCTTGCTACTAACAACCCTACACACTCAGTTTGTACAATACTGACCAAGAGACTGATCAACTAGCTCAACTAATCCCTGTCTGGCGTGCGAGGACAGGTCGTCAGTGATAAAAATCGCTGCTCGCTACAAACTGAACACTTATGGCTTCATTTTCTTTGATAGTTTCACGAAGTTCAGGTCACCTTACAGTTTCTTTTCATGGTTTTCAAGTCACATCCGAAGTTCTTACCGGTCTCGCTTAAATA